>OU015523.1:53481701-54024201 GCA_907165065.1 Caprimulgus europaeus | reverse complement strand
GATGCCTTTCCAACAGGTAGTTAGCTCCCGTTTTATTTTCCTTTCCCCCGGCAAGCTCCGACCCCCGTTCGTTCGCACGGGAGGAAGCCGGACACGTTTACAAGTGCCATTTATATAGAAGTTGGCACGTATTAAAAACAGGCTGTAAAACTTCGTGAAGGAGCCCTCGCCCGCCTGACGGGAGCTCAGCGCCCCTCAGGCCCGGGGGGGGGGCCAACCGGGGGGTCCCGCGGCCCCCGGAGGCGCCGCCGTGGGACGTGCTGGCACCGGGCCCTGGGGCCGCCCGCAGACGTGGCAAAGGCCATCTGGCCTCCCGGGGGCGCATCGCCTTCCCGGGGCGGGGAGGGCCGGGGGCGCCGGAGAGCGCTGCGAGGGGAGGGTCTCTTGGGCCGTGGGGGAAAAACTACGCGGGCTCCTGCCCTGCCGTTCTCCCCTCCTCCTCGGGCGGGGTGCCGAGGCCTGACCTTTTCCAATGGGGGCGGCCGCCCAGGAGGTGGGAGGAGTGGGCGCTTCTCCCCTGTGCGCTGCCGCCGTGCCGGCCAGCCGCGACTGGGGCAGTGGCGAGGCGCAGGCATCGGGTCCTTGCCCCAGCGAGGCGCTGGGCCCCGGGGAAAACCGGGGCGAGGAGGATGAAATTTCGTCCCACTTCCAGCCATCCCTCGCCATCGCTTGTAACCCCATCCTTTTTTTTTTTTTTTTCATTTTATTCTTCTTTTTTTTTTTTTTTTTGGTCAATTAATCGGGGAATCGATTTTCCCCATCCCAAAGGGACCCTCCACCACCTTCTCCGTCTCAGAGACACGTGGAGCTGACAGATTAATTGTATTGATTTTTAAAAAGACATATTTGGACCAAAATAATTAAATACATAAATAAACTCTCCCCCACCCCTCCCTGAACCTACCCGGAGCTGAAATCTCTCAGTCAACCCAACGTGTTTGTGTAGGTCGAGAAAGCTCCAAAGCAAACACCAACCCGGTATATAAGGGACCAGTGGCCAAAGAGTTTTTTAGCAAGGTATAAATAAACATCCCTGGAAAAAAAAAAAAAAAAAGTTATAAAAATTAGCTATTTAGCACTTGTTGGCGCCCGTGCGTTGGGCTGCATTTTTTTTTTCTTTTTCTCCAATATTTTTTCAAAATACGAGGAGGGTTAAATGTATCTCTGGGTACACGCGGAGCGGAGATTTGCCGCGCTGCGCGCCCGCCCCGCCTCTGCATGCGGGGAGCGGCGCTCGCAAGTTGGTTTTTCAGCCGCGGGGCTCCCGGGAAGGGTCGGGTCGGGTCGAAGCGGGGCGGGGCGGTGCAGGGAGGGGAGGTGCGGGGCTGCTGGGCCGGTTTGACGGAGGCCGTGGCGGGGCTGACGCTGTCTCTCTGCCACCGCCGCCCAGGTCCAGGCGCAGCTGCAGCTGGAGGGCGTGGCCCACGCGCACCCGCACCTGCACCCGCACCTGGCGGCCCACGCGCCCTACCTGATGTTCCCGCCACCGCCCTTCGGGCTGCCCATCGCCTCCCTGGCGGAGTCCGCCTCCGCCGCCGCCGTGGTGGCTGCCGCCGCTAAGAGCAACAGCAAGAACTCCAGCATCGCCGACCTGCGGCTGAAGGCCCGGAAGCACGCCGAGGCCCTGGGGCTCTGACAGGCTCCAGCCCAGCCTTCCCCTCCCACCCCGCCTCGCCTCGGGTGCCCGCGGCGGGCGAGTGTGTGTGTGACCGACCCGCACGGACCGCCGCTCTGCCTCCCCGCTACTCCTGCTCCTCCTCCCCGGCCGCAGGGCGAGCAGCGGGCGCTCCGGGCCGCCTGCTCCGGTTTTGTTATATATATATATATATTTTTTTTTTGTTTTGTTTTGTTTTTAAATTTCTCTCCCCTCTCCCAAGGTCTGCGAGTGCTCGGCGGCAGCCGCCTCCCGCCGCTTTCCTCCCTTGCCCCCCGGGGACTTGGCGGCCGGGGGAAGCCGGGCGAAGAGGGAGACCCCGGTGGCCGTTGGTGGCCGTTGGTGCTACGTGGCACGCGGGGCGAGAGCGCCCGGCTCTCGCCTTGGGCACACGCACTGACGCGCACACACACACACACCCACACAACACGAACGCGCACCCACGAGTCGGAGACTCCGCGGAGGAGAAAGTAGGTGGGAGGAGAGAGAGAGTTAAAAAAAAACACACACAAAAAGAGGAGAAAAAAAAAAAAAGGAAACGATCTCTAAATTATGTTAATCTGTGAACATTGGGGACGCTTTGGATTTCTGACCCTGGCAAAAGTGATCGCTCCAGCATAACGTCATCTGCTGCTGTCAGTTTTGCTACCTTGTGCATGTGTCTAACTAAACACGTTTTGAAGATCAGAAATATATTAGAACGAAACTAAACAAAACAAATAGTAATAATAATAAATAATAAATCCTTGGGGCTGGTCTCCATTAAAGATGACATTTCTTTGTTGCCAACAGTATTATTTCACTGCCATGAATCTCTTCCATCACTGAGGAGCTGCTGCAGCAGAACTGGTTTGAATTTAAATGTGGAATTTCAGATCTGAGGCAAGGCAGGTTTTTTTTCTTCCTTTTCTTTCCTAAAAAAAAAAGCAATAACAAAAAAAGTGCGTCTCAAATGGCTATGTCCTTTGAAAGGAGAAAAAGAGAGACTAGAATTTGCTAATTGTTAATGATAACTTGAAAGATGGGAACAATAAGAAATGCACCTGTTTTGCCAGAATCACCTGAACTGAAAGAGATGCGTTGTGCCATATAAACAGGTTAATTTTTCTATTTTTTTTTCAAATGCCTGGATCTTTAAATCACAATCTCACTGTTTTACAGGATGTAGAGAGAATGACTTATACAACAAAGATGGACATACGGTTTTAAGGCATAATACTGATGCAGCATTAATTCTAGTGAAATGCAATTAAGTGCAGTAAAGTGCAATACTGTAAATATTATAGATTAAAAAAAGTAGCCGTACTTATTCTGTTAATAACCGATTCTGCAAGAACCATAACTTAAGTCCCTTATGCTCAGACTTGTGCATTGCAGCTCCTTGCCAATATGACAGTCTGAGCCTTCTATGAATTCATAAAGTTATATGTATGACATATGGGAAAAGGTAGATGCCATGATTTCTAGGTGAATTAATGTGCCATATTTCTGGGAAGTAAGCTGAAAAGTCTATATGACACTTTGCAGTAGTTTTAAGTAATGAAAAAAACAAAACAAAACAGAAAAACAACCCACAGAAGTGTCTTGTAGAGGTGGACAAGTTCAATATTTGGCCATTTTAATTTTTGCCTGTAATTTAGACATTGAGTCTTAAGCTAATGCTTAAGCAAAGTAACTAGTATAAATCCAGAAAGGATGGGCAGTAGGGAAATCCTTTAAATTATATTACCAAAGTGTCTGGGTTTACTGAGCCCCCCCTTTTTACTTTTATGCTATTAACTTCTCATTAGTTTATTATATTTTGTTTTGTTTTAATTTTTAGTGGGGAGGAGCGTAGAAGGTATAAATATTGGTCTTGTCTACATCTAACAAAATAGATATTTGTTGCCTTTGTTACCAAGGCCTGTGTTGATGGAAGGTTATCCTCTCAATAGTACTGTTATTAAGCCTGCTTTTTATGTCTTGTTTAGCAATCCATGACTAGTTTTGGCTTTTGCTGATATTTATCAAATCCAAATATTACTGTAGGACAAAAAATCATGCTGTAGATAAATTTTAAACTCTCGTCTTTTTTTTGTTTCTCCTTCAAGTTTTGATATTTTCTAGCAAGCAAAATTTCTGGAATGCCAAAGTTGTGCCATTTCCCTTCTATTTATTATGTGAGAAGTAGTTATATTTTGGATTTGCTAGAGCTGATAAATGTTACCTGCCTTTTCTACCTCTCTGTGAAAGCCTGTTACCTTTTAAAAGTGAGGCCAAAATATGAAGGTAGTGTTACTTGTTGCTGAGAAATACAGACAAAAATCTCAGGCAATTAACAATTTTTTTTAACTGAAACAAAACATTGCCTATAAAGTAAAATGTTATTGATGATGATGTATGAATTCCTGCCTAAAATAAGAAATACTTGGAGTGATTCCAGCACTTCTAACAAGCAGATCTGAAAAATAACAAACATTACTACACAGATGCTTTAGGCTGTAACAAGTAACCTGTTGTACTGGATATGCACAGCCATTGAGGGAGAATTTGATGCAGGGTGTTGAAGACCCAAAGGCATAGAGCTTTCAATTGACTAGGGACTGCTTGTTATCTGTACCTGTCATCTAATTATTATCCGTTCAAGTCCTCTTTCGAGAGTTTAAGAGACGCTTATGTGATTTTTTCAGTCCTGTGCTGGCCTTTTGCAGAGGACTGATTTTCACTCTCAAACAATTCCCTAGAACAAGCTCAGATGAAGCTCAAGGTTTAGGATCTGAATTTTCTCAGACATCTTCTAAGTGAGGCTGTGAAGTGCTACCAATCTTACAGTGTTACAGGATGCATGTACAGTATGTATCCAACTCATGCTGGAAGGAATAACTTTTCCAACTTTGCTGTTTTACTAGGTACCAACACAGCAGAAATGCTTGTAGATTTCTCTCAGAAATTTTGCTACACACAGCTGCTTTCTTGTATGTAAAAACCAGCAGTAACATGAATACAGTTCCCTGCTAACATGAAACAAGGCTGGTAGTGTAGCATACATCTTTCCAGAATGAAAAATTCTTACAGTTTCTTCTGATTGCTTTCAACGGATGTCTCAAGGACAGTCTTGCCCTCTACTGCAGAAGGGAAGAAGGTGGCAAAATTTATCAGCTTAGCCTGTTTTGGAGCAGGTACCATAGATCAGCCTGGGGAAAGGGGCAGGGTGTTGCTGTGAATCTGCCAAGGCACATTGTGCTGCTCTTGTGTTTCATTTACCACGGAAGGAAATGAAAAGGTGCACTGCACAAGGGCTGTAGCCAAAACTGGTTCTGCTTTGCTTATTTCTAGAATAGGCCAGTTACATCAGTGGTAGTATAAAAGCTTTGCCTTGTTTTCGATGATGCATGCAGGTGGCCTCCTCTTCTTGTCATCCTTACATTGTTGGGAAGAAATGAGGAGTCCTACCTGGGATACCATGTGTTGGACTGTACTTTTCACTAAGTGTATCACTGTGGCTCCATTTACCCTGTGGAGCTCCAGTGATCCATACAAGTTGAGAATCAGGACCAAAGCATCTACTCCATCTCTGTTAACGTGTGGTCTTTTTTTTTGTTATTATTTTTCTTTAATTATTTTTCTTGAGGAGGTTGGAGGTTGAAGATAAGATAGTCAAGATCCTAAGGTGCTTATTAAAGTTTAAAAGTATTGTGATTCTTTTAGATTCTCAGGCATGCCAAGCCTCATTTATTGCCCACCATCATCCAGCCTAATCCTTGTGTAACCTTTCATTTGGGAAATGTGAGATTTCCAAGATCATCAGAACAGTGGCTGCTGGGCAGAATTTCCTTGGAGGCCTTCATTTAGTGTGTGTGGATTGCTAAAGTATCTTCCTCAAAAGTTTGATCTGGTATTTGAAAAATAACTTGAATGAATGCCAAATGAATAATGCTCTTTATAAACAAGTCTGTAAAAAAGACTTTATACATTACATGAGCCCCTTTATAATGGGAAAAAATAGTCTCAGATTTTTTTTTGAACTGTCAAGTAAGCTTGAGTACTTCATCCGTTTGCACAAAAATAACAAGGTAACTCCATGGTTCATTTTTATTGACTTGGAAATGTGTGAAAAAGAATACTGGAACTTTTTTTGCTTAGTAGGGTCATATAGATGTAGTGACATTTTGGTTAATATCATAATACTTAGCACTTATATGATGTTTATTTGCAAAGCACTGTATGAATGTTTATTATTTAATCCTCACCCATTATGAAGTAGGTAAGAATTATTATTCCCATTTTTGTAGAAATTAAGGCATATAAATCAAGGGCCAGGTTCCATCACCCATTTTCAGTGCTGAATACTATTACTTTTGTTTTTGTAATGTAGTGGCATCCCCCAGGTCATAAACTGACATGAACTTTGTGGTGCTAGACACCTCTCAAAACTGTAAGTAGCAGAGGCCCTGCTCCAAGAAATTTAAACTCTCTACCTGACTTCAGCAAAAGTCATAAAGGGAACATTGAACATGATTTGGAGTGGCAGAATGTGTCTGTGAGTTATTTCCATAGAACACAAAGTTACTGCCCATTCCTCTAACCCGGTGCGTCAGTGGGAGTTTGGTTTATGACTCAGTGGGGCCAAGTTGCGGCAGTGCTAAGGCGAGAACCAAAAAACTGAGTTCCTAACAGCATGCACAAATTGCTAGAAAACCTTGATTTCCAACTTCCCCTAGTATAAATTTTTCACACAAACCAAGTGTGCTGATGTCAATTATTTGCATGCTTTATCTGCTATATCTTTTAGTCCTATGTTTCCTTATAAAATAATAATAAGACATGATTTTGAATTGACATAACATTGACACATTGGGACTGTTAAATACAATAGACATGTAGTCCTAGGGAAATTCAGATCCCTAAGGCAAACCCAAGTTATGATTTTTTTTTTTTTTTGATGACGAAAAATACACGTTTTCTGCTCTTTTAAATGCGCTAAGCAAAATAAAGTGTTTCATTTTTTTAAACAGATAATTTTAGTTTTTGGAGGCATTATTACTTTGGAGGTTGCAGGCTTTTTCTCCCTTTAGTTTGAGGAAAATTTTCAAAGTAAAGGAAAAATAAATTAGACATCTTTCATAGAAATGTGTTTATTTTTATAATATCTAATATCTAATGATCCAAGTGGTGTCCTCATAATTGCTAATTCTACCCAACTCTATAAAGTGTACGCAACCAATATGGTTGGAAATTTTTTGTGTTTCTGGTTGGAAAGGATAGTTGAAGTGCCCCACACTTCACCTGTAAGCAGCCTACTGACCCCTTTGTGTTGTTTTCTTTTCCTGATGTGACAGAATTTCCATGGCTAACAAGTTTCCAAACAGCTGTGGCTAACACGGCAAGCGCTTCTCATTTGGTCACTTGAAAATCTCTTCTGGTTGCAGTAAGAGGTGGTAGGGCTGGAGAAGGCCTGGTACTGCTTGGAAACAAACAAAAAAATTGCAGTGTGCTACGAAGTGTGATCTTCTCTCCTTAAGAGAATAATCAAGCCTTCTGCTTTACAAGTCATGCTTTTTGTAAAATTGCATCTCTAAGTCACGTCTTTAAAAACCGCAGCATGGATCCCATCAATGTAACCCAGCGGCTAATACTATCTTGGTTACTTTTGTTAGTTGGCCTTTCTAGCCAGGAGTAGTGGAAGGCCTTAGGCTTTGGTGTTTGATGCATTCTTCAAAAGAGGTATGATACCAGTTATTCCTCAATCCTGTTAGACAGATTTGATGCTAAACGTTGGTGCCTCATTTTAGTAAATCAGCCTAGAAACTTGCTGATTTCCAGTAAAGAATTGAAACTTGATGCAGTTCGTACACCTTATATTGAAAATTGATATTTAATGAAAATCAGTTGAAGAATGTAGAAAATATCTGATATTGAAGCTGAAGATATTTATTGAAAGGCAATACTTTCATGAATCTAGGCTTATGGTATGTATTAATTTCATCAAAGACAGGCAAATATCTCTGTTTCTTTGTATTAATGTATGTGGATGTTTTATTTATTTTTTTGTTTGAAAATTTCTAAATGTGTGTAATTTTAATTATGTTGAGTGTAAATTTGACAATGCTTTGCATTTATTTTTATATTTTTTAAACCTGTTGCTTTTGCAAAACTATGAGCAGCCAGTATGATTTACAGTACCGTTGCATTATTTTGGTTATGTACACAGTGTGTCTGAGTTTACAGACATTTCAGGGATTGCTAAAATGAAGAAAACAAAACAAAACCAACTCGTCTTAAAAGTTTGTACCCCTTTGCTATTGTGGAAGAGAAAAACAAACAAGCAAACAACTTTTTTTTAGGTTTCGATTATGCCAGCATGCTCCTACATGAATTCATCAGACATATTAAGTTCCAGTTTCAGAGTGTATTATGTTGAATCACATGATATGAATGTACATCTTGTAAAAGTGAGATATGAATAAACTTATAAATATTTGTAATCATGTGTTACTGGGTACCCAAAATAACTGCTACCAAAGGGACTATTAATAACAAGGCATTTCCCCCTGTTTAAACAGAGCTTTTTCTTCTGCATTTAATGCTTTTTCTTTTTTGAGCACTTATCCTGGTTTCGCTAAAACCACCACAGCACCTTATTCACTTTCTCCTTGCAAGGGGTGAATGCAGTGCATCTTACTCTGCAATCATTTCGCTTATAGATCTTTCACTGGCTTTTGTGTAAATTTTACAAAATAAATTATATCTTAGTGTTGACCAGTTAGAAGCTACTTTTGCATCCCATCTACCAGTATGATTTGTTTTGTTTGATATCCTATATTTTTAAAGAATTGCTAATTTTTCTTTAGTGTCAGGAACAGTAAAGCAGTCTTCATAGTGGACCATTCTAGGGATTGTATTTGATGGCTCTGATCTGTTGTCTGTTCAAATCAATAGAGGAGGCACTAGATCAGGCTTTTATTTTTCAGCTGATTACAGAGTTTTTTCTGTGTCCCTGCTTGTTGGTATGTTATGTGTCATTTTCTCCTATAGGTTGTAATCTGGCATTCTGATGTTGAAAGCATCTCTTGTTCTCATGCACCATGTTGTTTCATCAACAACAGTGAAAGAAACTGGGTTAGTGGAAATCTTTCTGTTAGATTACAGTCTATGGATCAGGTTCTCACTTCTGAACTAGTCACAAGAGTTAGGTCAGACTTGTCTTGTTTGACAGCCAGTTTGTCTGACATGTATGTTGCATTTAAACTTCATCAAGAGGGGTGGTTCCATATCCCAGCCCTTCCCGCAGACCCTCCTGGCACATCTTTGTTCTTTCTGGTCTACAGCTGGCTGTGTAAGCTGAAGTCAAAACTTGTATGTAACTTTTCCAACCTTGCATTTTCTGCAAGTATTTGTGTCTATTGGAGCTCTGACCTGCAACATAGCTGGAAAGTAGTTGGTAAAATATTCCTGCGTCATGATTACTATTTCTCTCTAAGCCTACACCACAAACTGACATTCTGCTTTTCCTGTAATTAGCTATGTAAGAGACAGGACAGGCTATTATAAGAAAATTAATCCTTCCTTTCTGTCTCTTAAAGATACGTGGGCAGTGAATGGTTGTCAGTAGCATGTACTACTGTAAGAGCAATCAGAAAAAATATAAAGATGTAACAGTGTGTGCCGAAAGATTCACCAGAAGATTGTCTAATAGCAATCGAAAAACAAATATGTTTTAACACTCTTATTTTTGGTCTATTCATATTCAATTAAGATGTTTAAAAGAGAGATAAGTTATTTTGGCAATTTGGTTGTTAGCAAGAGGCTTTTTTTCCCCTCCTCATTTTTGTTAATGATCATGTTTTTGCAATGGCTGCTTGTTCTATTGCTTTCTGAAATTATTGACAGCTCTGAGGGAGGTTTCATCTCTCTTGTCTTTGTGTATATTTTTCTTCTCCTCTGCATGAGAATTTATTTTTAATTCAAAAAAATTATACTTTGGCCCTGTTGCCATCAGCATTTTTGGCTTGTGTCTCCAGTTCTCTCTGTAGGACCTGAATTGAACTGGATAAAATAAAGCGCAGTAGCACAATAAGTTCTTCAGGAATTGTCAGTAAAATTTTCCTTTCTTTCTTGAGTAGCTTCTCTTTTAGACTATTATTTTTTAAGCTGCAAACATCTGAAAATAAAATTATGAGGAGCTACACAGGAAACAGGACTGAGTATCTACTGGCATGAATACCCGTGAACTGTGGAAATTTTACCAATACGTGTGGTTCAGTCCTATATTGGTTGCATATCCAAAACACCAGTTAACGTTAAGAGAGAAATTCCTGCACTCAAGTCTGTAGGAGCAACCACAGAAAGACAGATCTACATTCAATGACCACATGTAAATGACTAGAGATTGGACAGCAGAACAAAAGGAAATGTATGTAATTTCATTTCCCTAAATCAAATACTCAGACTTCATTACCAATATGATTAAGGGTAATAATCCTACTCTTACATTTAATTGCTGGTTTATAATTGCTACCAAGAGGCTATAAAAATACAGGGTCAGAAAGCTGGATCCAAAAAAATGTCTTAATGCCTCACTCTAAAGTTAGACTTTGGAGGAATTTAAGCACTTATTTCCAAAAGCTTAACACAGGACTCTTGGCTGCTTCTCAAACTCTACTGAAGCCCAAGGGCTGCAGGTCCTCTGGTTCCACATGCTGAATTTCTCCATGAGCCTCATGTTCTACTTCTGTGTGTGCCTAGCACCTGACAGATCTCTGCGACTGGGAAACTTGCTCCCTTTTTAGCCTGATTGAATGACAGAAACTGGGCATCTGTTTCGTCTTGCTTGACTTCAGATGTTTACGATTCAGACATCTACATCAGAACTTATCAGTGGAAGGAAGCAGACATTTTGAGAAAACCGACTTCCAGTGAGTATATTAAGGGTGTGCCTTAGGAACAGGTTAGCTCAGATGTAGCCACCTTATTTGTAGACATCTCTTGTTGGACAGACATGTCCAATTCCATGGCAAGTATGCTTCCTTTGTGTGTCCTCCACTGCACAAATGACAACAGTTCCACCGCTTTGTTTTCTTTGTCAGAGGAGATTTCCTTTTACACAATGACTAAGTTGGCTGGTAGATTCACACAAAACTCCACAGTCTGGGTTTTCTGGGTTCATTCATCTGAATAGATGGGGTAGCTGAAAAGGTAGAGCTCTTGGTCCTGGAGAAATACTTTACAGAACATGCTAGACATGGATCTCCTGGGCGTGAGTTGACTGTAGCTGATGCCACTCTGATGGCATAGCAGGCACATGATCTTTCTGCTATGATTTTCATTCTAACTGGTTTCCCTACTGTGTTTTCTGATATAGTCAACTAAAGTGCAAATTGTTTTTCTACACATTCTTGGGAAAAAGTATCATCTTATTGTTTTCCCTAAATACATAATATTTCCTATACTTAGGAAATATTTGAATATTTCCTAAGTATATCAGCTTTGCACAGCAAAGTTCCTAGATTTAATGAAGTTTCAAATTTTCCTCTCTTCCTGATTGCAAAAAGACCTCTTGAGAAGAGAGATATAGATGTATGTATACACACAAACATTTACAAACAAACCCCTCAAAACTTGACAGAATGTAAATTGCCACATACACAGCCTTAGTGTCTCTAATGAAGCAATCTCACATGGTTCCATCTTATCTTACCACAGGACCTCTCTCTCAGTTGATACACAAGGTAAACTGAGCTGAAGGAATGAATCTGCACTGTGAAGACAATGAAGCCGTTTTCTAGGAGTATTCCTCACATGCATGAGATACTCATAGGTGTCTGTACGTAGCCAGTGAGGGAGAAGACTGCAGTGTACGTTTGGCTTTGTCATTAACACATTTAATGATAACGTAGGAGAGATAGATCTAGCCTGCTACAGACTTTCAAGCTGACACATTGAGGATAGTAAGACATTTCCAAGATATCAGTGAATATGTGCTTTCTGTTTTCTTGGGGTTAAAGCCACAAGACTGGGAGTCTGATGTACAGAAATGCTCAGTGTTGACTGTTACAACTTTAATTAACACAAGCCATGTAGGTTTGGGACTTTGAGAAAGCAGGCAGCATTTCGTAGCAGTGTAGATTCATGCAATATACCATTGACATTGTCTTACATTAGGCAGGTCATGGTGTTTTTCTGCTTCGGTCTATAAAATGGGCTTAATGACACTCTCCGAATGTGTTCATAGGAATGACACTCTTCTAGGGTGTACATAGGGATATTGTGACCAAAAATTCATTAATCTTTATAGTACATTGATGTACTAGATTTGCGAGCATCAGCACAAAACCCATGAGGCAGCAAGTAACTCTGTATTCAATGCAGTGTTCAGAGGATGTGCGGTAAATAAAGCATACAGATAAAGAGAAATATTGAGCAGCTGCTGTATTCACTGAACACTGTGCACTGAATAAACCTGGGGTCCTATAGAGAAATAAAAGGCTATCATATAACTAAAGAATATATCATAATGTGTGTCCACATGGGAGTAGAATTTGATTGCACAGTAAATGCCAGTAATGACACTTCCCGACTTTTGGTTGTTTAATAAATTAATGGAAGCTTATTTTTTTCAGCTATAAGAATCTTTTACTTCAGCATTTACATATGCAATTGTCTATAGTCATCCTTTTTGAAATTAAAAATAAAAAAAACAGATTGTGTACTCTGTAGAACCGTTAGGACTAGAACAATAGTCTTGCCACTGAAGTCTAGCGATCACTTGATCCACGAAAGAACCTATAGGAAGAGAAAGATGGTTATGGTGTCTGAAGGACTTGTGCAAATGAGCCATATGAAGGGGTGTAGAACTCATTGACACCAAATGTACAGAAGACTCCATTTTATGGGCATTGGAGCCCTCTGATATGGGGGATAGTTGAGGGAGACAGGTTTAGGGCCTCTTCTGATTAGAGATTAGTAAGAGATAGGTTCTCGGCTTAACGTAAACTTTCAGTGCAGTGTGAGTCTCTGCTTAATAGTAAAAGATATGAAAGGCTCACAGGTACTAACTGTGGCCAACAGGCTGTGCATTCACCTTAGGCCAAATGACATTTTGACTTGGGAAAAACAGTCCTAGTCCCCTTTTGTTTTCATCCCATCCAGATGCATCCCAGTGCGCGCCATACATTGTGAAGTGTTCTCCATCATCACTTGTGATCTGGTGCTGGTGCTGCTGGATATGTAATTGTTCAGAATGTGGAAAGCTATAGACTGCAAACTGAAGCTAAGGTAGATCAAAGCAAGGAGAACAGCTGGGAAATGCAGAAGCTGGCCACATCTGAAGTGATTTCATTAGCAGGTGCACAAGCTCTAAGCGGGCATTAGGGGTTGAGATGAAGGAATGTTTTATCGCTGGTTGACAAATGAGGTCTTTCTTCAAGGGCTAATTTAATTTAGTTTAAACCATGTTTTCCAAGGACTACAAAAATGTGTATGAATATTTGTGGATGAACTGACTTTTCTGTGTATCTGAGCCCTAGGATTATTGATCACGACAAAAAGTTTGCAAGAGGTGCCAGCTCTCTGGCAGAGAGATTAATACAGAGAGATTGCTACTGCTCTTCCTGTAGCTACTAACTTGGCTATAAAAGGAAAGCTGGAGTGTTAATAAAATATTGAGACACTTCTCAATGTTGTAGAATTAGAATAGAGTGTGATTTTCTGGGAATGCTTATTTCTGGGCCTCAAGTACTTTTTCTTTAGTGTTTGAGATTTGCATTGTTACAGGGGCACATAGCTTTTTTTGGCCAGTGATGGACAGAGGTATGTTTGCTGGTATAAATAGATTCCTGTGGGTTTGGAAAGTCCAGCTTGGGGTTGCCCTGGACTGGGAGCCAGGGCCTGAACTAGGGTTTTGTGCTCATTAGGAACCCTTCTACTTATCAGAGTGGTGCATGATTCATTTATCAGGGCCTTGGAATTGTTGGTCCATTCATCTTTGTTGCTAAATAATTGGGTAGTTCAGTTAGGAAATGGAGCATGTCTAGGCCTTGAATGGTGTCTAATAGCTTTTATTCAAGGAGGTTTCAGAGTTTTATTCATGGAGAAGCCAAAGAAAGAGATTTTTTTTACCATGAATACTCTTCCTGAATAAATGATACACTAGATGATATTGTGGGGTCTGGAGTAATTTTGATTAGCAAAAATAGGGGAGAATAAGGGAGAAGGAGCTGGTGAGTTCAGATCACTTGTCTCCTTTAAATGTTCAAATTTTATTTTTTTATCAAATTATATGTATCTCAAGAACTGAGAAAATCAGGTTCTCAGACCTGTTACTCTAAATGTCTCTTCTTGTACCTCATTTACTTTACTGTGAACCCTGTGACTTTTGCTATTGGCCTTTCTACAAATAAGCTAAAACCAGATTGCATAAGTTTTCATGGAGTTTTCTGAAAAATGATGATAGAGCTCCTTCACTGCCAGACCAATGCTGAATTTTGAAAGAGTAACAGCCATACTGTTATCATGCACCACAGCACAGCCAGGTCACAAACTAGTCTAGTCTCAGCCTTTCACTTGGATTGCAGTCTGTGAAGTTTATAGAGCCTAGTAAGTTATATCTTGATCTAAGTGTCTTTATGCTTACATGAAGGAAGAATAATGCTAGCTAGGATCTGTAAACTATTGTAGAATATTATAATATATTTCAAATAGAGTTGCATCTTATATTGACTTAGATGTTGGAGTACCTTGCTGCTTTTTCCTTTTCTGGTGTTATTGAATGGCTTCATTTCAGTATTTAAAGCCTTGAGTGGCTTAGGACAAATCTACATAAAAGACCACATCTTTCTCGATTTTTCTATTGATCAGTAAAGAACAATTACTCTGAAGACCTTCCAGTGTATGACGGAGGCTGCTGTCAAGGTATTCCCCTTGGGATTTATTTCCTGAAGTGGTCCAAAATAGGTCCAATTCTTTGTCCCTTAAGGTATGCTGCAAGGCACATCTGTCTGCTTAGGCTCCTGGGGACTGATATGGCCTACTTTTGCTCTGTGTTGATTATGCTTTGAGGAAGGTTTCTTTAAAAAAAAAAAAAAAGCAAACATTTAGAATATCCCCACATCTTTTACAACAACATGAGGGCTGAGTACTACTTGTGTACTTCAGTGTGGATTTGCTGGAGGTGTAGGAAAACTGATGACTTCTCTCCTCTAAAATCCTGGCCCTTGTTTTGGATCTGTTATAAGCGTCTGTTGATACCTTTGTCTGTCTCCCTGACCATAGTTGGAAGTGGACCTGGCTGAAAATTGTATGATTCTTTGTCTGCTCACTTGTATGTTCATTTGTGGTTTCTTTTCTGGGGTGTCACTTTATTTTGGCCTTTACTCACCTGCTTTGCATGTGTTATAGTTGTCAGAGAAGCAAATTTGGAAATTTAGTTTCCTCCCTACTGCCAGAAGTGTATGTTTTCTTTGCAACAGCATGTTTCCTTCAGGACTGCTGCATAAAGCTACCTTAGTGTGGAATCACACATGATAAGATTGACCCCCAAGGGTGACCCCCAAGGATAGTCTCCTAAGTTCCTTGAACTGAGTGTTATTTTTGGAAATCATATATGAGACATTTGAAAATTACACAAACTCTCTGTGCTGCAGGAGAACAAAGTTAAAAAGGACTGCCCAGTTCATCAAATAAAATTACCCCAAATTCCACTGCGCTGTGGAATAGATGGTTCTTTTCAAAGCCTCCAGAGACCACAGGGCTAGAACCCAAGAGGTACAAAAAGCACACTTAGAGGAATTTGGTTTTTATTTAAACCTTTCACCATCTCTCTGTTGACTAAACAACATCTTGATAGTTAAACTCTTCCTCCTCACATTTTATACATTGACAAAAGTCCCAGAAAGTTCACTCCTTTAAAGGTCATATATGTACATGCCATGTTGTTTTTATAAACTTCGAGAATTACCATCTTTCATGTCACTTAAATGTCTGCATTTTGAGTTAAGGTAGGTTTTTATCTTTAATAAGATTATTATTTAAATGGACTGTTGTACCTACAATACATACAATTGGAAAAGTTGGCATAGTTTAGCATTTTGTATGCGGACATAGGAATGAGAAAAAAGTAATGTTTATTTCAGAAACTAAGTGTAGCTATGGCAACAGATGCATGCTGTATTTCATCTGGGAAACATAAGCAGCCATGTTAGAAAATAAGAGGTTATTTCAATAATGGCTTTTCAATAATTCATTGCACAAATTTATACGTCAAGTTAAGAAGTATTGCCATAGTCAAACTAATGAGTATTAAGTTAATTTTTATACTCAACAGTGATTATTCCTGCAATTAAATACTCTTCTCAGGTTCTGGTTAAAAAACTGCCTGAGAAATATTTTCCAGAGAGCCACTAACAAAACCCAAGTTTGACATTTCTCAAGTGGAATAGGATGAAAACTTTTTATAGTTGTCCTTGCTAGCATTTTATATCCATGGTGTCTATAGCAGGATAACAAAGATTTCTAACTACTTGTCCACAGGCAAAATGGGTTATAGCTGACTATTTGTTTAACTAGGACTTAAATGCTTACCTAATTTGTAAACATTTGTGTTAGGGGTATGTGATTCCTAGAGGCACATTAGTGGAGTTTCTAATTTAGGTTATTTCTTGTTAATAATTCAAAACAATGTCATCTTTCCAAAGCCTTAGGTGTTCTCCTTGGCTGCTGCTTTGCTTATGCCATATCTATCTGAAGCTGGAAGTCTCTTTACCCTCTTGCAATATCAACTGCTTCTGAAATTGCAGTAAGAAACATGAGAAAGCACTTCATGTCTTTGTTTATGGTAGTTATAGAGCACCCAGACTGTGTGCTAATGATCTTGATAGTGACTAATGAGTATAGAAGTTTTCAAGCAAGAAGATGTTGAAAGAGACTAAATAGCACAAGTAAGAGAGAAGAGTCTTTGAACACTAGATCAGACCACCAGCATTAAAATCTGATAGCAGCAGCCTGGAGTTTTCAGGTGAAATTCACACCCATCCGGAGGATCAGTATAGGATATATGAACCAATGTACTCTTTTAAACATTATTTGAATAGTTGCTAATTTTCAAATTAGCAATTAGAGAGAATTAGGAATTAAAAAGAAGTATAGGTTCTGTACTATTTCACTGTGAAGGGGGTAATTTTATAGAATCATAGAATCATTTTGGTTGGAAAAGACCTTTAAGATCATCAAGTTCAACTGTAAAAGTAACACTACCGGGTCCACCACGAAACCATGTCCCTAAGCACCACATTTACACATATTTTAAATATCTTCAGGGTTGATGACTCAACGACTTCCCTGGGCATCCTGTTCCTATGCTTAACAACCCTTTCAGTGAATAATTGTTTCCTAATATCTAATCTACACCTCCCCTGGTGCAACTTGAGGCCATTTCTTCTTGTCCTATCTATTGTTACTTGGGAGAAGAGACAGACACCCACCTCACTACAGTCTCTTTACAGGTAGTTGTGGAGAGTGATAAGGTCTCCCCTCAGCCTCCTTTTCTTCAGATTAAACAGACCCAGTTTCCCCAGATGCTCCTCATAAAACTTGTGGTCCAGATCCTTTGATCCTTTGCCAGCTTCATTGCCCTCCTTTGGACATGCTACAGCACCTCAATGTCTTTTTTGTAGTAGAGAGGCCTGAAACTGAACACAGTATTCAAAGTGTGGCCTCATCAGTGCTGAGTATAGGATCACTTCCCTAGTCCTGCTGGCCACATTCCTGATACAAACCAGGACGCTGTTGGCCTTCTTGGCCACCTGTGCACACTGCTGGCTCATGTTCAGCTGGCTGTCGACCAATACCTCCAGGTCCTTTTCCACTGGGCAGCTTTCCAGCCACTCTTCCCCAAGCCTGTATCATTGCATGGGGCTGTTGTGACCCAAGTGCAGGACCTGGCACTTGACCTTGTTGAAGCTCATACAATTGATCTTGAATCATCAATCCATCTTGTCCAGATCCCTCTGTAGAGCCTTCCTACTCTCAAGCATATTGACACTCCCACACAACTTAGTGTTGTCTACAAACTTACTGAGGGTGCACTTGATCCCCTCATCCAGATAATTGATAAAGATATTAAACAAAACTATCCCCAATACAAAGCCCTGGGGAACACCACTTGTGACTGGCTGCCAACTGGATTTCACTCCATTCACTACAACTCTTTGGGCCTGGCCATGCAGACAGTTTTTCACCCAGCAAAGAATACACCTATCCAAGCTATGAGCAGCCAGTTTCTGGGGAATGCTGTGGGAAATGGTGTCAAAGGCTTGACTAAAGTCTGGGTAGATAACATCCACAGCCTTCACTGTGTCATAGAAGAAGATGATTCTAGAAGCATGCAAAGAAAAGAATGTGTAAAGTGAGCACAGATCTGGCTCAGCTATGTACTTTGGCAGCAATTACAAAGCTAAGTCCTCAACTTGCTACTTTCTTTTTACATGCACATTTTATCACAATTAACCCAACATTTACATACAAAATTGGCCTATGCAGATCTGGGAAGGTTACACTAGAGCTCCTGAGTGGCTGCTCTAGATTAGTGATCCTTCCTATTCATCAACCCCTCTGGAAAATGGAATTTCATTTTATATGCTGCACATACTTCATGATGAGTACGGTGGAATGAGGCTTTTCTTCTTTACATATGTGCCCAGACAGTCTGTAAAGGCCTGAAGGCACTAGGAATGTGATTTCTCAGCATATGAAGGATTGCACAAAACTGATCCTTCAAGCACCTGGTCCCCAGTGAGTCTGTTATAATAAAGAGCATTTTCATTCTGAAGAGATTCACCATTGTAGAGGAAGAACTTAATAGATTCAGGTTTTCTGGAGACATAATTTTACCTCCTCTTTCACGCCAAAACCCCTGAGCTAAATATTTGTATTTGTGAACATAGTATGTTTTTCTGTGATGCTGGTGGGCCAGATTTAAATTTTGTTCAAATGTTTTGGTATGACAGAAAATTACCTTTATATTTTAAATTTACTATTTCAAAAAATAAACACTACAGACAAAATTTTATATCCTGACCTACACAGCAGCTCTCAACTCCAATAGTCTGTTCTTCCTGCATGAGGGGAACTCCCACTGATGTGTGGATCTGAGAGGAGAATTTTGCCCTAAGGGCTCAATTTTGCTCTGAGATTGACATATGCATATCATCAAAAATAGAATAATCTATGCATTTGAGGAGCTATCAGCAGCTCCTGTGCTATGCTGCTGCTCTTGGAGATTTCTGACATCCTACTAAAATGTGTGATAGGCTGAGAGGTATCCTCAGTCTAATGTTTGTGCTAACAACCCCTCCTCCAAAATATATGAGGTTGAAACAGAAGGGCAACCTTTCTTTGTAATTGTAATTATTCGTATTATGACATCTCAGGCAAATTTATAAAATGTTTTTTATATTATATCATTTCCTTGAGTAGCTCTCATTCTAGGGCCTCTTCAGACATATACTCAGTCAGAGGCTGTCTGTCTGCATGTGATTTTTCACATCCTTTGACGTTCTCTGAGAGCTGTCTGCAAAATATGGCATTTGTGACTCTTAGAGGAAAGAGTGAGTTATGCTGGTCATAAAAATTATAGTTTCATTGGGGGTGGAATAGTACTTCAGTGCCTTCTTGCTCCTTGGTGTTCCTAAATCTAGAAAAAGTTATCTGAGGAGCAGAAATAATCACCTCTTCTCCTGCTTGCACAACAAGTCTTTGTGATCTTTCTTTCTAATTGTTTTCCTCCAGATTTTACTGCTGGCCTAAATAATATGGCCACTTACCTCCAGTGAGCACAAGTTTGGGTAGAAATAATCAGTAATTCCCATCTATTTCCCCCACCACTTCTGATCCCACCCTTCCTTTCCCATTTGTGCTGGTGGTGAAGTCCTCCTCATCTCAGCTGCAATTTTTTTCAGGTAACATTAACAATCCAACAAGTGAATTCTTAGTCCAGAGTAGGATCTCTTGATGCAGTATGGCAGAAGATGGGTGCCATGATCCTCTGCTGGATGAGACTGGACTAGGTGAATAGCTGGGGCTCAAGAGGCTTGCTTTCCACCACTTTTTCCAGCTGTCCCTGTGCTAGTGACATAGTGCTAGCATGGCAACACCTCCTGAACCACTTGTTAGATTCATGATGCTCAAAAATCTAAAGCTGACTGCCCCTTACCTAAAGGAGATATTCATTACAAGAGAAGTTCTTGGAAACTGTGCAAAAGGGCACAAAATAAAGTCTCTCTGCATTGTATTAACAATTATCTGTGTCAGTGACTGGGAGACAGTCTCGTATCACAATAAGCTTTCATTCGTTTTTTTTTAACTCTGCCTACGCTATGATCTGCTCCTCCCACCCCAGCCCCATTGGAAACTGCAGAGGAAAGGGGTTCCTTTCCTTGCTTTAGAGCAGTGAGAATGGTGGGAAGCCCTTTTTCCCCTTTGTTGTGGTAGCAACCACCCTTTCTCATTGAAATTGGCAGAAATAGCAGGACCTCCTTCTCCTCTGGAGGAGAGTGGTTTCTTCTAGAGGAAGATACTAGAGATCAGTTCCCAGTACTGTCTCCTGGGCTCCCCTGCACTCTCCTTACCTCACACAGTTCCTCTAAGGATGCCAAAAGAATTCTTCTGAGCAATTGATTAAACCACCTTTAAAATAAGTGGCATGGTTTGTAGCTCCAAGGAATTGTGCTAATATGAATATTCCATTAGTTCTTTAACAAAGGTCAGATAACCACAGTTTGGGAAAGCTGTTTTATGTGGACAATAACATATTTCCGCCTCAGGGACTGGTTGCAGCTTGGAGTGAGATACAGCTTGGCCTCCATATATGTGTTGACAATGTATGTTTCTATGTTAGCTCAGTGCCCAAAACTCTCACTAGAGGAGATGGATGTCTAGTTAATTCAGTTAATGGAGTCTAGAGAGTTAGAGATACTTAGGGTATCTCTCTTAAACTTAGAGTCTAGAGATACTTAGGGACTGACTAATTTACGAAGGGGAGATGTTCTAGGGTGCCTGAGACCTCCAAGTGAGGCCATCAATTTTGATGTAATACATATGAGGGACCTTCTGGAGAGGCAGCTGGCACTTCACAGGATACACTAGAGCATCTGAAATGGCAGCTGATTGAGCCACACATCTCCCTGTTGAGTAGACTGACACCTCATTCCTTTGTAGCCATTTACAGTTGTTAACACCTGAGTTTAGGTACCTAAATCTTGAACAAAATTCCCACATCAGAGTCATTGTGCCATGACTAATTCCTGGAATTTGATCATGTTGACTGTGACATATGATACAGGATTAGTCAAACAAATTCCTTCTGATTTTGTAATTGGTGTTTATCAAGGGCATTGAGACTTTAATAAATACTACAAAAAGCTGATTTGTCAATATAGATAATAATTTGTACCTGTTTGGACTTTGATATTAGTCTTGTTTTTTTGAAAAATTATCTTTTTAAAAGTATGAATATTTGTAATTAATGCACTAAAGCGATTCCAAATGTGTTAAAATACATTTCCAGATGTTATTTGAATCTATGTTCAGGGACCTTTTTTCTCACTGTATCACCTGCCTCTCCTCACAATTGTTGTAAGTGGTTCTTAGTTGCTGCTTGGAGTTATAACATACCTTCTCCACACTCTCGCTTTTGCTTAAGGTAAACTTGACTCAGAAACTAATGCTCCAAACCTTTAATCTTCAAAATGCTTCACTAACAATTAAAACTAATGATAATCGTATCCTTCAGTAGGAAATATAACACATTTTACAGGTGGGGAAATGGAGAGAGAGAGATAAAATAGCATCCTGAGAGAACACATGAAATCCTCGATCTGCTTCAGGCCACTAAGCATGCTGCCAGGCAATATGGAAATGTATAAGAGCTATAAAACAATCTGTAGGGTTCTTGAAATCTGTAATTATCAGAGGTATCAGAGGTAACTCTTACAGTATGCCTATTGTGGGTAACACTGGTGATGCAGCTACAGAAACCTCCCATGGTGTACCAGTGGACAGCATAATGGTAGGGTGCTGATAAAACACTGTCTGATTGTCACACTCTTCGCATCAACCTCATACAATAAAAAGCATATGTCTGAAGGTCATATACAAAATATTGATTTTTGGAAATAATACCTCAAGATCAACAGATCAGCATATGTATGGCTGAAATATGATTTGATTCCTGGAAATGGCATACATGCCAGACTGCACTCGTTTCTGCAGCAGAGATGCCTTAAATCTTTCACACTAGTAGATGTAACATGCTGAAGGTAGAAATCCCACCTCTTCAAGCCAGTTAGGCCAGTAATAAAGCATCTGTCCTACTCCTGATAGATGCAACAAAATATTGGTAGTAGAAAGTCTGTTACAAAAATATTTTTTGCATTTATATTAATTCAGTTCATGTAAGAAAGAAAAAAAATCATTAAAGCATAGATTAGAATCTCTGAAGCAGCAGAAATCTGCACCAAGAAATCCATCAGTCTGAGAAAAAACCCTACAGCCAAATAAAACACAAAAATTCAGAGTCTTTTCTTACAATTTATGCATGGCAGCTGAGTTCATCTGTGGTGGGCACTCCAGAAATCACTTTTCATTAAATCATACCTTTCCTGCCTTTAGTTTTTTCCATATGTTATAAAACAATATTGCTTTGCTCTCCTGCTCAGATGAGCCAAGTAGCTTCTCCTCATGGCACATGAGACTGCAGGCTGCACCCTGTCTCCCATTGTAATGGGATCCACTGTACAGGAGCACTGGAGCTGGCATCGCTTGGTAATATTGGCTTTACTACACAAGGGTAATAGTCTGATGCTTCCCAGAATTGTTGGGCTGGCTAAGGCTTTGCTAAGCACTGTATGTGCCCCAGGGAACCCCTCACATGCTTCAGAGGGGTCCAGAAAAGAAGGTGAGGGTGGACCACCATGATCAGAAAAATGCCTATTGCTTATAAGCATCTGCTTGCTTGAGGACCATTGCCTTTTTGCTTATAAGGGATTGGGAGTGAACAAGGCTGAATAAATTGTCTAGCAAGGCTATTGAGCTGGGTATCCCTTTCATAAACCCAGGGCTCAGATGGAGCTTTCTGAAGCACTCGTGGACTGGAGTAGAGTCTTAGACTCTCAGCTACTGAAGTCTCTTTTTCCAGGTGAGATTGCCAGCTGCAGACCATCAACATGTTTACTAACAAAACCTGTTACCTTACATCCTGCTTTAGGGCTGGATTCCCTGGAAACATTCAAGGTCAGGTTGGATGTGGCTCTGAGCAACCTGATCTAATTGAAGGTGTCCCTGCTCACTGCAGGAAGGTTGGACTAGATGACCTTTAAAGGTTCCTTCCAACCCAAACCATTCTATAGTTCTATTATTCTATGATTCTATGAGTTTGGGTCTCTGCTCATTCACACTGATGAATGTGACTCAAGAAGGGACAATTCCGTCAATGGAAGCAAAAATGCACCTGTGGTCCTCAGGTCTGCCATATGCCTCTTTCTTATTCTAGCACATGGTGTGACCTATGGCCTCAGCCTCATTAGAACTAATTTTACTTCCCTTCCTGGATCTAACACTTCTGATCATGATGTTCAGAAAAAATACCTTGAGGGCAGAACAGAGACCTAAGACTAATTTTTCAGGCATTGTTTCCGTACTGGAAGGCTGATTATCTTTCCTTATTATGCCATTTATTTTGAATTTTAATATATCCTGATCTAAGAGCAACAGAGACACCTTTTCCATCCTGATAGAAATTCTGTTTTCCAAACCTTAAAGATAATAAAACTTGCAATGCTGATGTCCTTTTATCTTATTTGTCAACATTAGAAGGTGTAATTCCATTTCTTCTTTCAGATCTCTTTCCAGTAAGCTTTTTCCAACTATCCCTTCTCTTTCTATGTCTTTACCCTCTCTCCTGGGGCTCAACCTTGTCAGTGTTATACTTCATTCACATTTTGCATTGCTGGTAAAGGTAATGTGCTTAGGGTTATGAAATGTTGATGGATGGTCAAATTAAGCTGTAATGCCATAGACCTCCTAATCTATTGTATTTAATTAGAAATTTCTTAAGAACCCTCAATCCTTTAAATCCTTTCTTGAGTGAAAACTATAGGGAGACACAGTGTCCTGTTTTCTGTAAGAACACCAGCAAGGGCAGAGAAAGTGCTTGAAGTTGATCATAACTAGACTCATGAATTCAGGCTCATCTGTGGGAGGGTTTTTCAATTAACTGAGGCCTGTAGTTTATAACTTTTGGGTGTTTTTAGAAGAACAGACCCCAAAACTGTGTTGTTGAGGATATTGCATTATGGAAAGAGAAGTATTAGATGATACAGTGGTGTTATTTCTGAAACTGCTAAACTGTCATGCTCCTCTAAAGCTAGTAATAGGAACAGTAATAACACGATTGGTAGGACCTCCCTTCCCCCACTGGAGTATATACAGGGCATTCTGTACCGTATAGCTCAATGTCTACTCTTTCAAAAATTCTTTTAAAGCCAAACTCTGTGAAATCTTCAGAGTAAAAGCAATTGTCAAAACTCTAAGCTTCCATTTTGGTGTCTTAATCCTTTAGCTCCAAACTTTTCAGAAGCTTTCCTGATAATCAAAAAAGGAATACAAATTATCCTTGTATTTGAGCTGCTTTTAGTAGATTCAAAAATCTCAATAGTATTCCTGTTTCCACTCAGTCACATTTTCTTTAAAAAGTACCATTGGCAGTAAAAATAATCATGTGTCATCTCAGTTTAATGACAAATACATTTTGAAAAGAAAACTGACATTTGGAAGATTTGTTCAGTCATTTTGCAATTGTGCACGTGTGACCAGCCAATAAACTTTTCAAGCAAAAAAACCCAAAACAATAGCGAGCAAGTTTTTATGACTTGAAATGGTGCTAAATATATGGCTACATCTTCAACCAGTATAATCACAATGTACCTTGAATGTCAATAAAACCACTCTCTTTTGGTTTTGTTAAGGACACAATGACCTATGCAGGTCCAACTTGAAACAATCAGCTTTCTCATTGACTCAGGAGAATCTTGTCAAATTCAAATGGGAAAAAACATTAATACTTTTAAGTTGTGAGGGTTGAAAGTAATGGATTTGCTCAGGCTTGGGAGGAAAAATTTAATCTGACTTCTTGTTGTAGATTGAGAAAAGTGCTTCCAGAGCCCTGAATCTAAGTGAAGTTTAGCCTTGTATTAGTCTGTAACAGCAGCACTTCTCTTGGAATCTGTACCTCTGCAGGGATTATGAGAACATGGAATTTGGAGAAGGAAAGTTTGGCTATGTCAGATAGTTTATTCCCCTGCCAGAGTTGAATATTCCATAAACAGGCGATAGACCAGCCCTTATGTGTAAATCCTACCAAATTTACACAGTGAGGAGACCAAAACTGTAGTAGCAGTTATTTAAAAAGCATATGAAGTATGAACACAGAAGATTAAAACTTTTCTATAGATTCTTGCACTGTCCTATAGCATGTTGCTGCTGGATTGTAAGGATTTTAATCAAAACCCATTGTCATGAGAACCTGGAAAAAATGATTATGATGTTGTTAATTCATTGGGTCTTTCCATAATCACAGAATCACAGAATGTCAGGGTTTGGAAGGTACCTCGAAAGATCATTTAATCCAATCCCCCTGCTGGAGCAGGCACACCTAAATGAGATTACACAGGAAGGCATCCAGGTGGGTTTTGAATGTCTCCAGAGAAGGAGACTCCACAACCTCCCTGGGCAGCCTGTTCCAGTGCTCTGTCACCCTCACAGTAAAGAAGTTTCTTCTCAAGTTTAAGCGGAACCTCCTGTGTTCCAGCTTGCACCCATTGCCCCCTGTCCTATCACTGGTTGTCACCGAGAAGAGTCAGGCTCCATCCTCCTGACACTCACCCTTTACATATTTATAAACATTAATGAGGTCACTCCTCAGTCTCCTCTTCTCCAAGCTAAAGAGCCACAGTTCCCTCAGCCTTTCCTCATAAAGGAGATGCTCCACTCCCTTAATCATCTTGGTGGCTCTTCACTGGACTCTCTCAAGCAGCTCCCTGTCCTTCTTGAACTGTGGGGCCCAGAACTGGACACAATACTCCAGATGTGGCCTCACCAGGGCAGAGTAGAGGGGGAGGAGAACCTCTCTTGACCTACTAACCACACCCCTTCTAATGCACCCCAGGATGCCACTGGCCTTCCTGGGCACAGTGCTGGCTCATGGTCATCCTGCTGTCCACCAGGACTCCCAGATCCCTTTCCCCTACACTGCTCTCTAGGAGATAATTTCCCAACCTATACTGGAACCCAGGGTTGTTCCTGCCCAGGTGCAACACCCTACACTTGCCCTTATTATATTTCATTAAGTTTTTCCCCGCCCAGCTCTCCAGCCTGTCCAGGTCTCTCTGGATGGCAGCACAGCCTTCTGGAGTGTCAGCCACTCCTCCCAGCTTTGTATCATCAGCAAACTTGCTGACAGTACACTCTGTTCCCTCATCCAGGTCATTGATGAATATATTGAATAATACTGGTCCCATTGCTGACTCTTAGGGGACTCCACTAGATACCGGCCTCCAACTGGACTCTGCTCCATTGACCACAACTCTCTGGCTTCTTCCCAGCACCTAGTTCACAGTCCATCTCACTACCTGATCATCCAGTGCATACTTCCTCAATTTGGCATTGAGGATGCTGTGGGAGACTGTGTCAAATGCTTTGCTGAAATCAAGATAGACCACATCCACTGCTTTGCCATCATCTAGCCACCTGGTTGTGTCTTCATAAAAGTCTACAAGGTTGGTCAAGCACGATAAAAGTGTTATTATTATGGTCTAACTTTGAATTCAGCTTTGACTTATTAAGTGCCTTAACAAAACCTGATAGTGCATCCTACCTCTTGGTAGGAGCTCATGGGCTGATGATGCATCTTTCTCAGTTATTATATAGAGATAGCTTTATTTATGTGGTTGAGAGACAGAGTCAACAATTTGCAACATTACTCACTGGGTCAGCTCTTGTAACAGCCTCAGACCTTTTACGAATTTGCAGATATGCCTATGTATGATGTTCATATGGAAGATCTTTTATTATCACCTGTCATATGACTGAAGTGTGCAACACATTCGAACTCTGCCTTTCAGTAAAAAAAGCAAGATAAGAGGTAACCTTGAGTAATTTTCCTTTTTTTATTTTTTATTTTTTTTCCCTTTGTCCTGGCTCTGCTTAAATCTACATTTTGTTAGGTTTTCCAGATGATATTCTTCTCTCTTTTGGCAAGTCTTACCACATGGAATTCCAAGACTGCCTTTATTTATAATGAATTTTCAGGCGTTTGACAACCTGCTTGGGCCTAGAGTGTAGTATAAGCCTTACTCATCATATTCAGAGATCTGTCATACTGAGCATGGGTGAGATAGTCTTAGAAGCAGCAAGCCTGGGATTTCCATGAAGTGTATGGTAAAGGGTATTCAAGGGTAAGCAAAGTGAAATTATATTTTCCTTTTTCAGTGTATCTGTTGTGGTATTTGCCTGCTTCTTTTTTGTAACAAAGGTGTGAGTTTATTTGCCTTTTTTATTTATTACAGTACCACTAATCTTGGACCAGATGTGTTAAGTCCTGCACATCTTGAGAGCAACAGATGTACTGGACGTGTGCAGACCATCTGCAGTCTGCATGTGTAACGGATCCCGTCCTTCCAAGAACTGTTAGATTTACCGAACTTGTGCTACATGGTTTGCACACCTAGGAAAGGATGACAGGAATTTCCCTAGCCCTAGCCCTAATTCTGAGGGATTAGAAAGAAGAGAAATATCTTCCACTGTAGGAAGACTGACCATCAAGAAGGAGTGCTTCCCCATTCAGGAAACTTGCTATGTGAGTTTTGGACAGAAGACAAGTTCAGTGACTATGAGAAACCTTAGTATCTGGGAGAGAAATCTGTTCAACAGTTAATATGGCTTCAGGCTCTATAATCCCCTGAGGCAGCAAAGCAACCTCTGTGCCTTAGAAACTCCTGTAAGGTGTCAGCCTTGTCAGTGTGGCACTTGTGAACCACTGTGCTGGCATTCCACAGGGCATGGGATTGGATCTCCAGCCTGTAAAGGCTAAGGTTCCCAGATGATTCGTCTGGTTGAGGACTGCTGAGCTGGTGTAGCTATCCACACTGATGGGAAATGGGTGAGATACCAATTTCTTGTACATAAGAAGTTAAACACCAGGGGGTAACTGATGGGGCTGGGAATAAAAAAAATAAGGAAGAAATTGCCTTGAGCAGAAGAATGAAGCAATGAAAAATTTCACTGCAGAGACAAATCTGGATGTGTGGAAGATAACAGTAGAAGATATGAATGACCCCATACTCTTTATATGCTTACAAAAGGGAAGACAGTTAGAAGATAATAGCTCTGTCTGACAATAGGTGGTACTGAAGTCCTGACAGGTTTCTTTGGCTTCCAGTTACTTAGGCAGTCAGCATTAACTATGAAAGTGTTCAGGAGTATTTTACTCTGAAATAATAAAATATAAGGATTTTTTTTTGAAAAGGAGAACATATTGAAAAAGAAGGTGAAACCTGTAAGTGTCAAAGTCTCTGCGGATGAAGAGAAAACTTTGCAATTTAATAGAGCAAACCCCTGATTACAGAGGAGGCTGTGACTGGGATCTGGAACAAATAATTGGAACATCAAGAATTAACTTTTGACAAAGAAGTTAGAGTTTGTCAAAGTAACCAGTTCCCCAGTTCAGAATGAAGGCGAGGACTGGAGGATCCAAAATAGAGAATCCAAAATACTACAAAGAAAGATGTTTGAGGAATTTGTAATTGGAGTCCTACAAAAGCAATGTCTGGGCCTGCAGATGGTATGGAAAATAGCATAAGCCATAAACTGTAAAAAGCTATGCACTAGATTACACCACTATGAAATAGTTTGTAAGAATCAGCCTACAGGAGATCAATGACAGCACCATTTGCTCTGGGGCATTCTTCATAAGAGCAATTAATCAGAAGATTAATGGACTATCACCCTGAAAGCAAGCAAGACATTTATTCATTTTAAATTGGGTACTGGTGCACATGATGGTGTGTTGATTGAAATAACGTTATCTTCCTGACAAGAAGCAGATAATGAAGAATCAGGGGAGGCTTACAGGGGGAAGCTAATAGCAACTAAAGTTAACATGAGGGTAAATAGAATGGACAGATACAGTCTGTATTAACTTTATGGAGAAGAGCATCCATTATGGAATAAATAATGTGTTGAGCCATTTTTCTCATCAGGACGATGTGCTCATGGGAGAGGACAGGAGGACAATATACCTGAGGAAGCATTAGAGGACACCAGCTAGGAAACAAGCTGTCTATAAGCAGAGCAGACATCAGAGGAGAGAGTCAGCCTCCCTCCAGTCCCTCTTCCTATTTGAATTCCATTCCTCTTAAGGAAGAGGCTAAAATAGGAGCTGGTGAGTTTATTACCCCAAGAATCACAAAATGCATAGGAGAATGAACTGTGGGTACATTCTTTGTTCATCTCTAGAGAAGAAAAGAGGGACAGAATGTTTTGTGTCTGAATAGACCAGAAGAACTGAATAAATATGAAGAAAGGAAAAAGTCACAGTAGTTCTTAGGGAATAATTTTCAGGGAAATTGTCTAATGCCAGATATTTTTATATGCTGGATGTATCAGCAGGGTTCTGTGGAACGTCTTTGGAAACACAATGCTTTGTGCGCTTTCCATGTTTTATTGAGAAAAACCTGTTTCTTCAGACTTCCATTTGGGTTGCACACAGCACCCGGTTGTATCATCAAGAAATAAAAAAAAAAAATTGATAGTGCAGAATGAATCAGGGCACCATAGCTGATTTTTTAATGTGGGAAAAATGGTAAAAGAAACTGAAATGTCAGAATAGGATGACTGGACTCTCTGAGCACCCTGGAACAGAACCAGAGCTGCTGGGTTAGTGTGACTGCCACAAAATATGAGTTTTCTGTAACATAAATAATACACCTGAGAGAGAGCGTTATTCAGCAAGACACATAGGTAACAGTGAAATCACCGAAGTTGACAAAGAAATAGTACATTTCTTGGAATGATGGATTACATTAGGACAATTGTACCTTATACTCCTGCCTGAATAAATAAATAGAGAAAGCTCCTATACAATGACATTGCCTGACCTCAATAAAAAGTCTAAGAAGTAAAAGGAATTAATTTGAGAGGATGGTATGCACAAAACTATATTGTCCACAGGTGCTTCTAAGAAGGATTTTGGTGCAATCTTCTTGCAGGAGATTGGTCACAGCTAGAAACCAGTGGTTTATGCATAGTAGATGCTAACAGGAAATGAGAGTTAATAAGCTCAGATAGAGAAGGAGGCTTTGGCATGGTTGTAAAAGACTTCGTGTCTTAGTTGTGGGAGGCCTTAGCTATTACTATTTTATTAGCTGAAATCGACTGCAAACCACTTATTACTGTTACTGAAAATGGCCTTGCAAACACTCCAGAGAATTCACAGCTTACTTTTTTTCAACTACAAATGGATGATTTGTAAATTGAATTTGAACCTGGAAGAGATTTGGACATGCAGACACAGTCTTTAAAGTGTTAGACAGAGGTAGCAAAGTCCAACATTAGCAAGTTACACTAATAAAAAGAACCTTTGCGTTCTGAGGTGAGCTAAGCACTGTGAGTTTCAGATTGACTACCTAGGGTGAAAGTCTATACAAAATAGTTAAGATTTAAATGATAGTGGCACGAACAGCATTTTGCTTATCACTGTTATCAATTTAAGGGGAACTACTACCACTGCATGAAATCCTGTTTCAAGAATCCTAACTTCTACGTTGTTACTAAAAAGTATGTGAAAAGTAGTCATGGAGGTCATAGGACTTCTTTGAGGAAAAAAATTCTAACAGAAAGAGGAGAGTTATTTTGACCTTAAACAAACAGTAGTATTGAAGAGGCTCATAAGTTTTGCTGAATATGCCAGAAATAAAGATCAAGGTGTAGGAAAGAGTTATATTGATGGTAGAGAGAAAAAAACTGGCTTGAGCAAAGTAAACATAGATTATTTACATTGATTAGGGGAAAAGAAGTCCAAAACAGAACTCTATGAACTATGTACTTACTATTATTCTGACTCCTCTGAGATAATTTTGTTGGGAGATACTGGTAAAAAACTGATGATAGACATCAAAGATGTTTTCTTGCCTAATATGCCTTACTTGACTGCAACGGGCCAGAATTAGGCGTGTGTGAATCTAAGCAGTTTGCAGTTCAATATTGGCGTAATCAGCTCTGTGCTAGTCCCCGTGAGCTTCTGTCCAGCAGATGATAGGCAAAAAGCAGAGTGTGAGACAGGAAACAAACCCAACCTGTTTAGACAATAGGTGTCCAGATTATGAACTAGCCACGAGAGCAGCTGTCCTGTCTTCTGACAGGAGCAGGTCTGATCTTCCAGAGGAAGCAAGACACCACCTCAGACACTGTTGGACAGTTTATTTATTATTGTGACTTCATATGTTTGCATTAATAACGGTTTTAATTATAGCTGTCATTACATTCTGCCTTGGAATGGAACGTGTGGTATTTGGGGCTGTGCCTTCAAAGGCCAAGCAGCTTGGCAGGGCACTGTGAGGCTTTTGTTGCAGTGCACAGACAGCTGGATGCAGACAGAGGATTATTCCCAGCACCTCCGCTGCCGAGTAGCACTGAAGACCACAGGGGGAAGAGCTACTGAGGGCCAGAAGACAGCCTAAAGGCAAGTTGCTCTCCACCTATGATTGATCGGCTAAGACCCTGTGGGAGATAGGCCATTTGCTCCTGCTGGCAGAGGAGATGCCAACCCACCCAGAGAGAGGGATTCTGAGAAGTCTCTGAAAGGGGAACCTCAAGGAATGTCCCTCCTCCCGCCAGCAGTCATTCCTGCGGGAAACACCGCCTGCCTCATAAGGAGGTGGTGACTCCCAGTGACTGTGATACAAGGCAGAAAAGATCCTTCTGCCCATTTTCAGGGCTGTGAAAGGCCTTCAGGATTTGGTCCATGGACAGTAGAAATCATAAGACTTACAATAATATGAAATAGGCTGACAGGTACTGCAGGTGAGACATTTTTTCTGGTATGTACAACGTAACTCTGGCAGGTTGAGATGGTGTGACTTGGTTCCAAGCCTAATAAACCAACAGAACTTGTGTTTCCTATGAATGGGCTCATTCATTTCAATGGCAATGTGCGTACACATGTGTTTGTGTGTGTGAGTGTGTGTAGAGAGAAGAGAATCACTCTTCTCCCTTCTCTTCATGGCCTATATCATACAGCATGCCTACTTATCCAGTCTATCAGCTCCTTCATAAGGAATCTGAAATAAAGAGTCCAAGGAAAGTTTAACAGCTTCATAGCTTGTAATTCTTTTTTGGACACATTTTGTTTGTCAGGGAGAGCACAAGAATGAGGCCACACATAATTTAACACCTTTCCCTATTTAGAGTTTGTTAGTTTAACTTTTTCTGAGATTGTTTTTTTTAAAATGTTTGTCTGAATTTAGTGGTTGTGAAGGAAAGCGATGGCCCTAAAGACTGCAGTTTTCCCTGCAGAATGGGCACAGGACGAGCTCCAGCCGAGTGAGCTTCCCCATATTACCACCCTGATTTGACCTTGAATGACCTTTTGCAGGGCTCAGTAGACCTGGTCTTCGCATCTTTACAGTTCTTGGACTTTTTGCGAAGACTGACAGCTGGGCTATGCCAAATGTGGCGGTGCTTTTGGGAGGCTGATATATGTCCAAATCAGAGCCTGACATCTTTCAATAGGCACAGTGTTGTAATAACCTTTCCAATAATAAGGAGGCTGGTGAGCAGAGCTAATGAGACGGAGATCTCAGGGTGAGTATTTCAACACCTGCAGCCATGGAAGTGCCACCTTTCCCAAGGGCTCTATTATTACAGCCATGCATAGGCTTTAAGGCTTGCTGGGCCTTGTACAAACCCAGAGCAATACAGGAAAAAATGTGGGAGGAGAAATGCTTAAAGCCACAACCCCTCCTACCAGATCTCTTTAATAAAGGAGTATAGGGTAATAAAATAGCTTTCACTACCACTGTTAAGCACACTAAAAGACCCAGCTATTCCAGTGGCCTGATGAGCACAGAGCATCAATCCTGCTGTGTTATGAAGGTGGATAATGAGAGTCCAAGCTTACCTCCAGCAAGTAAGTAGTGGATCAGACAACAAATTTTTGTGTTTATGCCCCACCAAATTTTGATATGTTTTCAGAATTTTTGAAAACAAGGTCTCACTCCTGAGTTTGCTTTAGGAAAAACTTAGTAAAGCCCACCCCATGACTTTTCTTAATAAGCATTCTCCAGTCTAGGCACAATGGCTTCAAATCTTGTGCTGGCATCACCATAGGGATTGGTGTACTGGCCAAAACTAGCAAACAGTTTTGTGCTTACTTCACATGCACCTCAAGATGCATGTGCTCTAATACAGAAGCCAGGTGGTCTCATGGGGCTGGTGGTGTCCTCCAGTTTATATAGTGAGCCCTGCTAAATGTGTAGTACCATGAGAAGAAAGCCACAAGGACCCCATCTGAAGCCAGCTTGTGTTGTGTAGGTGTGCTGATTGGCTTGCTTGGAAGGGCATGCACTATTTCTTCCTGCACAAACTGTAAGGGAAGATTAAGCAGGACACTAGATGGTTCACAGTAGGGCCTCATCCTTGAGGCTTGGGGAAAAAAATCCTTCAGGAAAGCATGGTCTTTATTTCTGCACAACTCCGATTTATGAATGTTAACAGTGTTTAGAGGAACCCTTGGTTTAATACAAGAGGAACCCTTGGTTTAATACAACATTCAGTTTTTCCCAAAATCTGAATGTGGATTTTGATTTCAGTTGCTGGAAGCATGACTCTGTTTTCTGATGGGGGTTTATTTGGGGTTGTAATAAACACAGAGATATTTAGACTCTGCTTATCGAGTCCCTGCAAAATTCTGTCTGTTTAGATCCAGAAGGTTTGTTGGGCCCATCTCTGTAGAAAACTGCTCTCTTGCATTTAATCTTTTTCACATGGTATCAAAGTCAGCAATGGCTAGTGAAGAAATTACTATTATTATTCATTAACTCTGGTCTCTCAGAGGAACCATATGTGCAGAGCAGAGGCAAAATAATACTGTTAGTTTTTAATACTGAGTCACTGCTACTGATTAAGTGTTCTTTTTTTTCTTTCTTTTTAAGAAAAAGAAATGGAAAAAAAAAATTCCTGAGGCCTAAATGTCAGGGGAGTTGATTTTCTCTAGGTGCCACAATGTCTTCAGAAAGTTTTAGTCCAGCAGGCCATGGTGATATCAGCCAGTACTTGTTTTAAAGGATATCTGTAAAAAATTCATGGTTAGATTCCTGCATCTCAGGTCACAGGAGAGTGTGACTGTTAACAAGTTCCAGCTGCTTTATGGAGTTTCACCAGCCATTTGTGGATCTTTATTTTTTTTTAAGGAAATCTTTTAACTGCTTTTTTTTTTTTTTTTTTCTTTTTCCTGGAGGTATATTAAACCTTTAAATCTTTAAATCTTTTTATTTTTTTTAAAGTTCATATTAAATACTCCCTTTGTGTCCATGCTGAGGAAGTCTTTAATTACATTAGTTAAAAAAAAGAAGAAAAAGAAAGAATAGTTCTGATTTTGCTCTCAATTACTCTATGATTGTGCCATCTCCTCTAGTCATGTTTTTTGTATTTATTTTCTCAACAAGGTATCTGTTTTAATACTGCAGCTGATGATCTACAAATGCTTGAGATATGTTTAATTATACACAAGCCACTTCATATGTATGGCTGGCTCTCCTGGGCTGGCTGAGCTGTGCTGCTCCCAGGCAGAGGGGAGCAGCTCCAGTCAAACTTTTCGCTCTTCCATCCCAGGTCCCCACTGGAGTTTACAGCAGCCTCGGTTATGGTGGCAAGGCAGCACCATTTGGGCAGTATCCGAGTTCAAGGAGGTCCGGCCGTGGCTCCTTGCAGTCTCAGCCAGCTCCTCTTGCTGGAGCCAGTCCCAGCGGCTTGGTGCCACCTAAGAACTGCCTTACTCCCTCCTCCGAGCAGCTTTGCTCGGTGCCGCACCATTGCCAGAGCCACGGCTCAGCCTGTTCTACCTCCACTGCTGTTATTTCAGGACAGGAAAATGCTGAATAAGAAAAACAAATCTAACAACATTGTTTTTCTCTCCAAATTTAGGGGTCTAAAATTTTGGCATGAAAATCTTTGTTTGGAAATTTGGGCCCAGATCATGAAGAGAGCAAACACAGTGACTTACTGTAATATCTGTGTTTGAATATAAATTAGAGTAGGTTAAAGGGATTTCTTCATTTAAAGTCACAGTATTCAGAAAATGAAATCCACACAAAGATGCATACCATGAAGAAACCGCAAGAACACCCCTTTGCCAAGTGATTATTAACAGCAACAAAAATATGCAAATTCTTTCTTGCAAATTTAGTGTTTGCCACCTTTTTTTTCTTTTTTAAATCCTACATGCTTATATAACCTCCCGAATGTCTGCATGTATATCTGTATCATACACATGGGGATGTGTTCTTAGCGTATGTATATGCATACACACAGACATCTGTATATTCTGTACATGGAGGTCATCATTCAAGGTAAGAATGACAAATACAGAAGAAAATAATGTTTTAGTCAGTATCTATTTGGGATTTTATAGGAAATCTGGGGCATTGCCATGACAATTCTGAAAATGGTTGGTTAATACATTTTGTATTTTTGTAAATACTTACTCATTTACTGCAGCAGCACTTATGAAGAGTGCTTGTTGAGACCAAATATACATAGAAAACTTAGAACTCCTTCTTCTGCATAATAATTGTTCTTCTTAACATAAATGTAAATTGATACAAATAAATAAGTTCTAATTATCATGAAACTCTGCATGTCTACAAAGTTTGGCATGAATTAGGAAATGTACCTAGAACTTCGTAGCTTTTATGTAAAATTAATAATAAATGTTTTCTTGCCAACATCAATATGTTTATATTATGGTCATGGGACTCTCTCTGATGCCTAAATTATTTAACACATTAATTTTTTATCTCCACTCAAGCCTACTCCTTAAAGTTGCTGAGTTTGGTATCAAAGGTGGTGGTTCAAATCAAATTGATATTGCATTTTAATTAAAATAGTGTTAAGACACATCTCACAGTCTTTACTCAGGCAAAATATACTAGAGTAATTAAAACTTGCTTTTCCTGTGCTTTCTGCTTTTCCAGGTGCTTGCAAGGCTGGAGATAGGCAAGCAGCACATGCAAATATTGCCTGACCTCTTGCTCCATGTTTTTGTTTGCCACTTTTAGCTTGCACCACATAAGGCTGTGCCACAGAAGAAAAGGTCAAGGCTGAGTCACAGGCCAGATCCTCAGCACCACTCATCATACTGTGAAACACACGTGCATGCAGTTTTGAAGATTCCCAGCCTGAGAACAGGCATATCCTTCTGTCCCCTGAAAGATGTTCTTCTACCACACATGGTACGTGAGTGCAAGGGCAGCTGTGCTTGGATAAATACCTGGTTGGTGAGATTTTGGATAGATCAAGGATACAAGGGAAGCTTGACCTGGATGTGCTGATAAAGTCCTTTCTCTTGCCCTTAGCTGAAGCAAAGGTGTTAAGCACACAGGATCTGCTTCAAGTTTTGATTTCCTAAGCTCTCCTTTGCCAGGGTCACTTTCAACTCATGCCTTCTCCATCTATGGGCTGCTCCTGGGTCATCTTGGGTTGAGTGAATTTCATGTTTGGAAGAACCCAATAGGCAAATACATGGCTAAGGTTACTGATGGGTCTTCTACTTTTTCTTGCTGTAGCAAACAGGCAGATATTCTCCCCTCTTTCTGGGGAAGGGGGTTTGTTCACAAAGTGAAAACAGTGAAAAAAAAACAGGAAAAAAAAGATTCAAAAGCCCAACCTTCCTCATGGAGAGATGAGCTAGCATCTGGCAATTTCCCAATAAAGCAATAATTTTGCAAAAACACTGAAACAAAAAGCACTGACATCAAAACACTACCTTTTTCCAAGGATAGCCTCAGTCATGACAAATGAGTGGCCTGGGACCTCTAAAAAAATGCTCTTATGGTACATTTGAGTTGTATTGACTTAAAGCACTTATTTGAGATACCTGAATGTGAGTGATGCTGTCTCTTATACAACATCATGGATGTTCTTTTCTCACTCTGCTGGTAATTGTGGTACAGGAGGACAACTGAGTAGCTGCAGAGGGGCCAGTTGTCCTCATCAGCACCTCTCCATCATGGCTCTGAGGTAAGAAGGGTCTTGGCCACCTGTTTGCCTGAGCTGACACTGTTTAAGAACTTCAGTTAATAACCAGTAATTGACCACTGATAAATTAATAGCTCAAGGGTCTTCAGTATCCTCTCCCATGTCCCTTTTGTTACCATCTCATGCTTACATTCTTCTACACTGCACCATTATTCTAGGTTCATAGATAACTCATTCTACCAGAATAACTACTTTACTGTATCTAAATAAAAATATGGTTACCTCAAACAACTATGAAAACTTAAACAGAGATTTACCAAACAGAAAAACAAATTGGGCAATATCCACCTTGTCATCAAATGATTGCTGATACAGCTAAAACAAAGCTTCAGGTAGGTGAAGACAATACAGAGTTAATGTGAAGCCTGTGTCCTGTTGCTAATGATTTACTGGGCTATCAAGCAAAATGCTGCCTGGCTTCAAAACTCAATCCATTTCCAGCTCTTCCATGTAATGTCTCTGTAGGCAGCAGGCTCCTTCCTTGGGATGTTGAACTGGAGTGTAGACAGTGAGTTTCATTGCCTTCTCTTTTCAGAAGCAGCTCCTTTTCTGATGAACCTATGTTCTCCTCACTCCCAAAGAGAGGAGAATATCTTTGCTTCTTTACAGAATTCCAGCTGCTCTTCCTGCTCCAGGGATACACACCATCCTGCCATGGAGCATCCTTTTTTTTATGAGTTCCCATACTAACCAGGATGCTGCCAAATTAATTCACTTCTCAACCTCCTGTGAACATCTTCTGGAGGGCACAGCCATGGCCTGAGCTTATGTTTGCCAAGAAATAACTCTACTTTTGGTATATTTCTGTGTGCTCTGTTCTCTCTGCCAGATCAGTTCTCCTTGAGGCAAGAGGATTCAGATACTGCATTTTATTTGGCATAAGATGAGATGGGCAGGTACTACTAAGGCCAAAGGCCTCCCTCTGGATGCCATCAACATAGTTCCCGTATTTTCTTTTTACAAAATGCTGAAGCTAGACCTTGTTACCCTGCTTTATGTTCTCCCTGCACTAGCCCCCTGAGAAGATTTTGGGGCTCCATTAAACTATGCTCTGTGTTGGGGAAAGACACAACTGTCATGACTAGTGACAGATATAGAAAAAAAGTGTGAAAAAAGTGTGTCAGATATGTTACTCTCTGCTGACCTTTCAGAAATTATGTTTGTACATTCCTATCTATCAGCAGTCTTTCTGTCTTTTTTCTTTTTTTTTTTTTCTTTTTTTTTTCCCCTGCTTATTCATTTTTGGTGTCACTAGTTTTTTAGGAGATGGCTCCTCAAATGACCTTAGTTGCTGCTCCTGTTGTATTATCATAGTTGCTTTCTTCTTTGATAACTTGTACAAGTTATCTTGATAGGAGGTATATATCTCTTGTCTGACATTCTCTGATTTCTTCAGTAGCTTGCTTTCACCTACCTGCAAGATCTTTTCCTCAGGAACTCTCTTTTGTAGCCATGTTTCTGGACAGATGCAACACCTTGCTAAAAATTATTGATTTGTATTGAAACTCTTGTAAATTCTCTAGATTTAATACACGTTAGGCTCTACCTGCCATATACATGACAGTGAGTAATCACTGTGTTTGTCAGTACTCGATCATATGAATGCTGCTCAATGAAAAACAGAAGGAACACCAGATATAGCCCCAGGTTAATACACATTAGGCTCTACCTGTCTTCCTAAGTCATTCCTCTCACATGTATGTCTAACTCATTTTACAGACCTTGGCTTCTGAAGTCTCCACAACATTTCTGCCTCTGTGGCATTAGAACAGGTTTCAATGTCTAGCTTAAACTTTTCCTGCTGTAATTAAAGCCTGCTGGGTTCAGCCTATTTGTCATGGATGTAGAGAACAGCATATGCCCTTCCTCCTTGCTGAACTCCTTTCCAAGGAAGACCGTTCCAGCATAGCTATCATTATAGACAGCACTTGCAGGAATTTAAGGACTGAATTGAAAACTCTTGTGAGAACTGAGGTAATTACTACTCATGGGAGCACACTTCCCACCTCCTGTAGGTGAATAAACTCTGTGATTCTGTACATCCAAATGCAGGTCTTCACCCTGATGGCCAGAGCCAAAGTGCACTGAAATCATAGAATCATAGAATGTATTGGGTTGGAAGGGACCTTCAAAAGTCATCTAGTCCAGCCACCCCTGCAGTGGGCAGGGACATCTTTACTAGAGCAGGTTGCTCAGGGCCCCATCAAGCCTGACCTTGAATATCTCCAGGGATGGGGCCTCCACTACCACTCTGGGCAACCTATTCTAATGATCTACCACCCTCATATTGAAAAACTTTTTCCTAATATCCAACCTAAATCTACCCTTTTCTAGTTTAAAACCATTACATCTCGTCCTATTGCTACATGCCCTTGTTAACAGTTCTTCCCCAGCTTTCTTATAGGCACCTTTCAGGTACTGGAAGGCTGCTATAAGGTCCCCCAAGAGCCTTCTCTTCTCGAGGCTGAACAGCCCCAACTCTCTCAGCCTGTCCTCATAGGAGAGGTGCTCCAGCCCTCTGATCATTTTTGTGGCCCTCATCTGGACATGCTCTAACAGATACACATCCTTCTTGTGTTGAGGGCTCCAAAACTGGATGCAGTATTATTCCAAGTGAGGTCTCACCAGAGTGGAGTAGAGGGGCAGAATCACCTCTCTTGATCTGCTGGCCACACTCCTTTTGATGCAGCCCAAGATGCAGTTGACCTTCTGGGCTGCAGATGCACATTGGTGGCTCATGTCCAGCTTTTCATCCACTACTACCCCCAAGTCCTTTTCATCAGAGCTGCTTTCCAGCACATCTCCTAGCTTGTGTCAATAATGAGGATTTTCCTGTCCCAGGTGCAGGACCCTACACTTGGCCTTGTTGAACCTCATGAGGTTCACCTGGGCCAACTTCTCCAGCCTGTCCAGGCCCCTCTGGTTGGCATCCCATCCCTCAGGCATGTTGACTGCAGTGCCCAGCTTGGTATTGTCAGTGAACTTGCCGAGGGTGCACTCAATCCCGATGCCAATATCATTAATGAAGATACGAAACAACACTGGTCCCAGTATGGACCCTTGAGGGACAGCGCTTGTCACTATCTTCCATCTGGACATTGAGCAATTGACCACTACCCTCTGGATGTGACCATCCAGCCCATTTCTTATCCACTGAACAGTCTACTCATCAAATCCATCTCAGCAACTTAGAGAGAAGGATGTTGTGGGGAACTGTGTCAAAGGCCTTGCAGAAATCCAGATAGATGACAGCCATAGTTCTTCCCTTGTCTACTGATGCAGTCACTTCATTGTAGAAAGCCACTAAATTGGTCAGGCAGGACATTCCCTTAGTAAATCCACACTGGCTTTCTTGAATCACCTCTCTGTCCTCCATGTGTTTCAGCATATTTTCTAGGAAGGTCTGTTCCATGATCTTCCCAGGCACAGAGGTGAAACTGACAGGTTGCTAGTTCCCAGGGTCCTCCTTTCTACCCTTTTTAAAAAAGAGTGTAATGTTTCCTTTTTTCCAGTCACCAGGGACTTCATCTGACTGCCATGATTTTTCAAATATCATGGAGAGTGGCTTGGCAGCTACATCAGCCAGTTCCCTCAGGACTCTGAGGTGCATCTCATCAGGTCCTATGGATTTGTGTACGTTCAGGTTCCTCAGATGGTCATGAACCTGATCTTCACTTACAGTGGGAGGGACTTTGCCTTTACTGACTTAAGTAGCCTAAAAAAATAAAGGACCCGTATTAGCATTGATGTCTAAGGGTAGCAGAATGGCTGCTACAGAAAACACAATGACATTAGAATCGCATTCAGCTTGGCAGTGCTGGAAGGGTCTATACAAGATCTTATATAACACCCCAAATGTCTGTGAATGTTTACGACTTAAAAGTTAGTGCAGGCTCTGAGACCTCTCACTAAAAGACAGCTGTCTGCCTACAGGGGAGGAAGAGTTGTTCTCTCTCAGACTCTTCCTCTTCCTGGTTACCAGCCCAGACATCTCCCTTCCTCAGATCTGATTAATCAGTTAATCCTGATTTCTGCTGCTATGTGAAAAGCATATTAGATAAGGGCTTTCTTTAGTTACTGACAGGTTTTTTTCTCCCTCTCCTATGGCCAAAGTAACATGCATCTTTTTTTACAAAATACCCGACCCATGATTTCGCATTTGTGTCAGGTTCCTTCTCATATGAATAGCAAAGTATGATCTTATCCTTCTTTTTCTTAAAATAGCATAGGTGTAAAATATTTTGTAATCCTCTGCAATTAGGGCATAGAGCAGGACTTGAGTTGCTTCTCAGTGAAATCATCACAAATGTTTATTGTATTGCATTCTTCAATGTGAGGGCTCTTGTTAATTCCTTGTCTCTGTGGAACAGGCATGTGTTTTGGCTTTATAATCTAAAAATTCAAGACTAACATTTTTCTGATTCTTGTTGTCCTGCAACTTGTAAGATGAGTATTTAAGTTTTAAGAGTAGTATGTTTATTTATATATGTTGCTGCTAATCCAAACTGTCTGCTAAACTAATCCCTTGTTAAAAAGAAATCAAGTCAGCTATTTTAGATTACAAAGTTAAACCAATAGCTCAGTCAGACATTTCACACATCTGTTTTACTTTTCCTGAATAGGTATACAGTCTTTCTTACATCCTTTCTCTGCAGAAGTGCCACCAATTAGCTATACTTTTCTGTCCTTTATTCTTTTTTCTTGTGACCTGTCTTTTTTTTTCTTGTTTCTGTTGATGATTATTTTTGAAATGGTAACTTTTTTATGTGTTTATTTTTTTCCCAGTAATACATTTTAAAATGAATAAAAATTTCATGCTTATTACTTGTTAATATGTTATCATAATCTATCACCCAAATTTGGACCAGAGGTAATTCCAATGTGGGAAATGCCAAAATAATACATTCTTGGAGATGAGATCTTAGATATATATAGAAACCCAAAGTAGGCTTTGATTTACTTACTGTCTACAGGAAATGAAGCATTACTGTCAATGTGGTACATAGAGATTTTAACTGAAGATAACTTTATTTCCAGATTTACCTGCTGCTTTGATTTAAAGTGTTTTTCACATCATCTAAATTTTCATAAGCTTTCACATGTTTAAAGTTTGGCTTTTTTAAGGGATTGTATAAATTTTCATTTTGTGCAGAAGCCTCCTCTTGTTTAGTGTATTTGCAGGGCATTTTAAAATGACATCAGGTGAGGATTCCTCCAGCCTTCTGGACCCAAAAATATGGAACAATTCCTGTTGTTCCTGACCATGGGGTTTACCTCACCACTTTTTAATAAACTGTTTTTTGGACTGGTATTCTGAGAGGATGGCCCTGTTTCAGTCAAGGTAACCTTCAGGCTCACTCTGATTTGACATAATTTTCTTGATTCACTTGTTTCATCAGTCCTCTTTGAAAGCTACAGAAGCAGCCTTCTGGGGCAGATTGACCCCATCTCAGTCCTATATTTAACTCTGCATCAACCTCTTGAAGATTATCAGCTAAGGAACTGTCGAGACTCCACCTGCCCCAGAAAAGTGAGTGACTATGCATCATGGAGAGGTGGGAAGAGCTGTTACTTCCTTTTACTAAAGAGAAAATAATGCATAGAGAAGTCATATATGGTAAATTCAGATTGCTCTGTAACATAGGGAGGCTGTGATGTGGTCAGGAAATGAAGCTGGTCCCTGAGCTATGGGAACCATATCTATGCACTGAGTGCAACTGTCCTCTCAGCATCCCTCCTGAGGGTAAATGCCTCCTGCCCCTGAGCACTGCTTCCCTCTGGGTGCTCACAGGTACGCATTCCCATGGCCTTCTTAGCAGGACTTTTAGCCTCTGTGCCTAAGCCTCCATGCTGCCTTGAATGGTGGCATGTAGTCTTTCATGCTCCATAACATAACCCTACTGGCTTTAAATCTGGCAAGATTGTGATACTGGTCCTAACAAGGATATATAGTTGCAGCCTTGGACCCAGCAGTAACTCTGTAGTAGTCACCCAAGCTCCTACAGAAGGTGCAAAAACACAGCTCACCTTCCCAAATATGGGCCAGAAAAGCAGGGCCAGCTCTCAGACAGTGCCTGGGAGTGCATGTCCTCCCTGCCAAAGGTACATGCCACCTCCCATGGTAGCACTTGGCAACTACCGTGTAAGTACCTCCAATCTGAAGGTGAACTCACTGGCTGTGTGATCCAGTTGATACGTGGTGGTGGTATTAGATAGGAGATCATATCAAAGTCATTATTCTTTTATTTGATGAAGTCCAAACCCTACTGAAATCATTAGGGAGGGAGCTTTTTACTTCAGTAGGCTGTGTTTAAATTGGGATAGCAAGACTGCATATTTTCTACATAACTTTTGTCATCTGGTGGAAGGAGAAGGGTCTGAGTATGGACAATGAGAGGGACAAACACCTGCACAAAGAAGCTCAGTTAGTCCCTAGTGATGGATTTGATGTCTCGATGTCTCGTGCAAGAAACCGGAAGCCCTTTCAGCATGATGACTGCTATCTCTCAGGGTCTGTCAAGAGTGGCTGCCCATCATGGCAGACAAAACTGCCAGATACATGATTAGATTTTTCTGTCTCATAGATTTCAGATCTCCTGGATGAAGGAGTGACTTCAGCAAATCAGTGGTGGCTCAATGATCTCCAAATAATGCTCCTTTCCTCCAGACCTGCACACACCCCACTGCTTGCAGTTCCTGCAGGCAGAAGGGCTAATCAGCCCCATTCCAGGCTTCCACCAAGGTCTTGAACTGCAGCAGCACCACTGTCGAGACAGATGGGGTCAAACCACTTAGTATGTTAAAGCTGAGCTTGACACTGAGGACACATGAAAGTCAGGAAAAGTTTGCCTGTGTAATTTTTTATAAATTCGCTAGTCCACCTGGAGCCTCTACAGCCTGGATCAAACTCTGCTGTCACAGCTCCACCAACCTCCAGCCATGTGTATCCCAGCACCCTGTGTCCTTCTTGCACTGATCCTTGAAACCCTGCTTAGACCTGTTCCCTGGGGATGGGAATCACTGACTCAGCCTTCTGTCCTGTGGACAGCTACATCTGAGCTGGTTACTCAAGGATTTGTTTGTAGGCGATGGAAACAAATAAGCACATTTAGGATGTGATTCATGTGGCTTCTGCTTTTGGAGGAAATGAGTTGGGTCATTTTCCTTTTATCAGCTTTAACAGGAATTCAGGGTACCTAACTCTGACGCAGATACCTTACTTCAGAAGATGATCAGTGCTATTTCAACACCCTGAATGCGAAAATCACCACACAACTACTGTGTAATGATGTATTTTGTGACAGATTGCAAAAGCATGTGGCAAGTTAAAGTGTGTAACGTTTTGTATACCTAGTGCACGTTCTGGGTGGGCTGTTACTTACATTTCTGTTATGCCTGTAGCATGTAGGCATGTTCAGTCCTTGATAAGAAGTGTACAACTGGATCATGGTATTAATAATTTGTCAAACCTCTCACAAAGGATAGAGGAATATTTCAGCAAGTGTACCATGCTCTGTTCTATTGACCTGCTCTTGTCATCAGCAAAAACACCAAATAAGAAGTATCAGGGGATTATTTCCTCAGCTCATACCCCCTCTCTCACTGGAAAGAAAGGAATTTACCTAGCTTAATAAACAAGTCTATAATGGTAGTGCTATGAAGGAACTGGTTTTGAGAAAGACCATGACATTTGGAGGAAGTTACCCTCTGTCCTCTGATTGCATATAATTTCTTCGATGCTTATTACAGCTATGAGTACAGGTACCTCTGGGAACTGCAGCAAAGAGTTGCTGTCAGCATCTTGTGACCCACAAATACATTGTGCTCATAGTGTATTTCCTGCATATGAATAGCAGGAGTAGCTAAACAGATGAAGTCCTGGACATGCTTTTGCTGTGACACCCAAGAAATCTTAACAGTGACTCAGTCCTAGATAATATGTTCAAGCAAATACTGGCTTGTGTTAGATTAAGGTGCCTGATTTCCTAACATTGATGAAAACAGGTTCTAGTATACCATTTTAGACCACTATGGCAGAATATTAACCCTGATTATTGGCATATGTTTTATTTCTAGCATTTTTTGTTCCTTTTTTAGCCACTTCCATGGTTCTTGTAATATAATTTTTCATTATCATAGCCTTTGAGTTGAAGGATAGTGAACATGAGAAATTCAGTGATTCCTGTATTCTGTTTTTAAAATCTACAGTATCTGTTTTACTTTCCATTGCATCTCTATTTCAAGACTCTTGATACTTCAATGGTTCACAGTGCTGCCATATCTGCTTTCTTTCCCAGTGTTTCTCCTCTATGTACTGCTGTATGATAGGAAAGAGTGGTTATGATTTTCTAAGCTGCAGTGTTATGAACAAAATCAAGAAGATACTGTAGAGCCCAATTTCTGTTAAATAGTTGAGAATCTGAGATAAAGTAACTTAGACAAGTGTCACAAAAAAATCTGTGACAGAAGTAGGCAACTGAGTAGGCAAAGTAGGCAAACCTGCAAATTCTACATTAGAGTCCTTCCTACCGACCTTTTGTTTCTCCAGAAAACACTGAAGCTATAACTAAAAGAAAAGAAGAAGGGACAACCAACGTTACTTTTCACATTTATACAAAACAAATTGAGCTTCAAGAGGGACACTAGTACACAATGAACTATGGTAAATAGCTGTGACCCAATCTGTGACTGTGATCTAGCAATGCTCTGCATCACCAGCATGCAGTTTAAGACCATATCGTACACAGCTCTCAGAGGCTTCATGGACAGTGGAAAGCTTGGAGGAAGGCAACATCTTTTACCTTGTCCAAAACTGCAGAGTTGAATCCTCAGCTTATTCATTCCTTATGTTTACTGCTTTTTTTGTCTTTTTTACACCAGGGAAGGTTTTTCCCAGAAGTTTTGCTAATTGAGAAGCTGAAATTAAACTGTTATTTTTGCTTGATGCATCCTCTAAAAAAATAAATGAGCAAAAGTTACTGTTTATAAGGGGAGGAGGACACTGCATGGGATGAGGGTAGGGGAAGAAGGAGGGAGAAGGAGGAGAAGAGAGAGTTGTGCAGATTTCCTGCCCACACTTCAAAAGGGGCTCTCTTCTTCTGTATTATTTCCTTTCCCATTAGCTTCACTTTGTTGGCTTATGGTTCCAAAATGCACCAGGAGTCAACTCCAGTGCAAACCTGATATTAAAAACTAACAGGCTAATGCCAGGGAAAACACACTCTGCTCCTGGTTTCAAAGACAGATTTTTTTTTTCATAAGTGCAGCCATGCTTTTCTAATAAAAATTCATTAAACAATGGTTATGAAGGCTGAAGGGTGGGGGAGGGGGAAGGGATACAATCAAGTGAGTCCCTTTGAACTCGCTTTAAAAAATACAAAAGCAAACAACCAAGCTGTTAGTGTCACACATTTCCATTATGAGCAGAGAAGCCTATCCAGGTTTGTTCACAGTTGAGAGAGTAAAGATGAGTTAGGCACCTTCTCTAAACTTCTCCCTCAAAAACTGTAGGATTTCTATTCTGTAAACATGGATGTGGAGGCTCTTTTATGTTGCTTCAGTTTACATTATTGCGGGTCTAAACGAGTCTAGTAGAGACTGCTTAATTCGTTTATGTAAAGTAAAAACAAATGTAGAAGCCCTCGCTATTTTTTATTGTTAACATCCCATCGGGAGGCAGGAGAGTAAATATTTTAGAAGTTTAAAGCAATCTACTTAAGCTTAATAATAATGCTCGGTTTCAAGTAACAGAGAAGAGTAGAAGTCACTAGAAGATCAAAGATTACACTGAGTTTTATAGCAAATCTGGGCAAAGATCTCCTGGGAGGGGTAAATCTTCAGAACTCTCCTTTCCCAGTCTTTCATGGTGATCGTTTGACATCTATGGAACAAGAAAGTGGGGAAGTGAGAATTCAGGCAGTTTTCCTGTGCCCAGACAAATAGTAGGCTAGAAAACTGGAGGAATATTGACTTTTTGGCTAGCTTATAGCTTAAAAATTATGAGTAAAAAAAAACCCCAACAACCAAAACCAAAGAGAAAAATAAAAAAAATGTGCCAGAGAGAGGCTTTCTTTTCCTAAATCAGTTTGCAATCTTGTGCTAACTGCATTTGGAGTGAGTCATCTCTAAATAAGATTGCTGACAGTTTCCCTGCATTTATGTTAAGTGCTTGTGCTTGTCAGCAAATTTTCTGAATCATTTACCTGTTGAGAAACACTAGACACTCTTTACATTCTTCCCAGCAATATTGTTCCTTTCATATGAAAGAACAAGACAGTGCTGTATTTTGGGCCATGGACATGATTGTGTATTAAAAAAAAAAAAAAAAAAAAAAAAAAAAAAAGGAGAAAAAAAGGAACATCAAGCAAAAGAGCTGATAATGAATGATGCCGCATAATAATACTATAATATCAAGTATGCATGCGTCTGGATGTGTTCAAGTGATTGCTATTTAGAGAGCATAATCAAGAATCTCTAACATAGGAACATAAACTGGACCACATTGTTTTCCCATGGCTGAGAAAGTTTCCACTGGCCCAGCTTCCAATTGTAAGAACACTGGAGTCCTCAGCCATTGCACCAAAGCTTGTAAATTTCCTAATGAATATTTAAAATAACCCTATGGAGTTTTTTAATGTTAATGTATTTCAGCCATTGACTAACATGAATATGCTACAGGGCTACCATCGTTTTTAGCTACATGGTTAATTCCATTATTTTCTTTTAATGCTAAAATATAATGTCAGAGGAAAAAAAATATAAATCTTTGCTTCAGCTACTTCTGGTGTGCATTTTATGTGTTTTTTCTGACACAGTGAAGTTCCAGAGGCAGAGCAGACCCACACAGCCAGTTTCTTTCTAGGCTCTCCTACAACACAAAAGTAATGTGTGCACTTCCCCCACCCCCAAGAAAAGCAATTATTGAAAATCAATACCATAATAGTGGTGAACAAAGCCATGTTTTTTTCCTTGATAGCCAATTATAAGCAATTTACTAAAGTTGTCAACTCGTGGCAAAAAAAATAGTGTTAATAGTGTAGATTTCATAAAGACTGATCTGTCTTGCTATTGCTGCAGCTGGAGCGGTGTTCCAAGTTCAGGCTGGTAATGGAGCAATAACTCACCTGGTGATGGAGAGAGTACCATCACCAGCACTGGTTGCCTTCAGAGCAGGGGGACTGAGCACTGCTGCCATGCAATATGTCCAAATGTGATTCCTTGCCTGTAAATAACCACTGGGTTTTTACAGGAAAGGTGGGGAACCATAATACCTAGAAATTTTCTTACGTGCTTTTGAAGTGTTTCTGGATAGCATGATAATACACTGCAGTATTTTGGGAACAATTTTGGGACTGGGAGGTTAATGCTGTATTTTTAATTGCTGACTTCAGGCCTTAAGGCAGGCAATGCAAGTTTACCATGTGTTCACAGAACATCTAGCACAACAGGAACTTCGCGGCTTCTCAGTGCTACTGGCGTGCCAAATTATAAGACGAAGGAGCACAAAAGTGATGTTAATATAGTAGATGAAAAGTTTGGTATCAAATCAAACAGATTTCTTTCTGTTGATGACAGCGTTACTAGGCCAAGTTCTGCCAAATTGTTTCAACTGTGGGAAGCTGTGTCTCATACATTGCAGCAAACATGACAGTCTCCGCCTTTGTGAAAGGAACACGGTGCTGATCTTGGCATTGTGCACTTGCAGATGAGTTCTCATAAAGAATGGCTATGTCCTGCTTTCCTGTGACAGAAAATGGCAGTGGGGAGAAGGTAAATAAAAAGCTCTGTGGATTTGAGGTGTTCCCACCAGGGGTGAGGTGCAGAGGGGCAGGACTCTTTCTCTGGTCCTTGGGAAAGTCTCAGATGTGAAGGATGCTCACATGGGGTCAGAAATGCTATGTAAGTTTGCAAAGTTGAGCTTGACCATCAGTGGAGTTGTTTTTTAAATCCTTAAAAGTGTGCAAAAAGGTATTCTGGTATCATTCCAGGGTATGCCAAAAAGGAAAGCCTCCTCATGGCTCACCTTTCTGAGTGGTCTATATCCCTGCTGAAAGCCCTGGGAGAATGGGCAGGGATGCGCCAAGCACATGACCAACCAGATTGAGTTAATCTCTCTCCTTAACTCCAGGCTTTGAGTTTTAATTTGATCTATGGCCAGGCTTTAGCCTGGATGATGGTTGGAAAAGCCCTTTTGGGTCCTGGGACTTTAGCCTATGCTCAAGTTTCTTTGTGCTCCTCAGCTCAGCTGTCCACGTCTCTGGGAAGCCATTGCTCCTAATCCCAGCCTTTGCCTCTGCGTAGGTGCAAAAACAAGATATGAGAACACAAACCAGAGTCAGCAAGTGTTCATCCATGAATTTAGGAAGGACCATTGATGTGCACAGAGAGTTTCCAAGCCATGTTCCTCCTCTGGTCTTTAAGAAGCATATAAATGCACAACAGCAAGGTATTACTCCAGGGGACAGTGGAGACAAGAGGCTTCTTGTAAGCCCCTGCCCTTCCTGCCTTTTGAAAGATGTGTGCATGTGTGTGTATTTGGCATTTAAATGGTGTTTCTTCCTTTTTCATCCCTTCCAACTAAGCACTGGATGAGAGTGACACCGGCCTTCTACTTGCAAGGAACTGCCAACAGCTGTGTCTGGTGTGATGTCTGCCACACACATGTGGTGTTCCCTAATGACGGTCTGGCAAGGGTCTGAAGACAGCAGCAGCACTTGCTGGCAATTTTGAGACACTGTTCTACTTTCCTTTTGTGTGTCCTGGGCTTTGGAGCAAGTGCATGCTCCACTCTCCCTCCCTTGGCGCAGCTGTCAAGGAAGAAGGGGTGTCTACACTGGGAGCTCACTCCAAATGCTCCCTTAAGCTGCCTTGTCTGTTTTAATCTGCAGTCCTCTTTCTCACATACTGAAACAGCTGCCTTTGCTGCAAACTCCAGCTGGTGCACACCGGGTGCCTTAAAAGTCTTAGTGTTTCTTTACTGGAGACTGTGAACATCTCCTTTGCCATAATCCCAGCTGTGTGTGGTAGGGGTGGGAGATGGCATGCCACCTTTCCTGGGCAGCTTTAGCAAGAAAATCTGTCTGGAAAATAAAGGGTTGATTTTCTTTGTGCCTAATCTGTTTCTAGCTAAGCTGAGCCTGGGGAGCAAATTTTAGATGCCTATTTAAGCATTTGCAGATCCCACTAGCAAAGAAGAGGAAACTGGTTGGAGGAAAATAAGAACCAGCCTGCACATGAAGGAGAAATTGGAATCAATTTCCATGTCAGGTTTAAGGTCTGTTTTAAAGTTGAGGTTTGAAGTTGAGGTGCAGGATTGAGTTTGGTAGCACTGAAACAGGGCAATCTGTTCCATGAGATTTCTTTGCTAGGAGACATAAACTCAAGAAGCCAGCTAGCCTTAAGGGATTTCTACCATCTTGAGTTGTGTAGGACAGGGAGCTGGAGTTCTTGGAGCCTTGTTATGCTGGATTTGTCCTGACTGAAATAGAAGGAAAAGTATCTCACTACTTAACAGTGAATGGATGGATGGATGAGGAAATTTGTTTAGCAGTTCACAACAACCTCCAATGTCATTTGGGGTTACGAAGAAAGGAATAACAACACCTTCAAATGATTCTGCTGGCAGTACTTAGTGAGACAATGTTCATGAAATTTGGCCAAGATGCTGTCAGTAGTACAGCTCTTCTTGAGTGAAGAACCACGTGAACTTTAATTGACCATAAGTTGCCCAAAGCAAAAATAGTTTTGCTAAGAACTTTAGGTGCATAAATGGAAAGAGCATCACCAGGGAACTCTGCATAATTGCCAGTGCAATGTTTCCAGTCACATCCAGAGCAGCAAAACAGGTCTGAGTGATAAGGAACACAGCACAGCAGGCAAATAGTTCACTTGGTCTTCCTTTCTACACATTGCATCACAGCAGGCCTGTGTTGGGAATGTAGAGGAAGCATCATTTGGAAAATGGAAGGCCAGAAGGTCTAGTCTAGGAATGAAATGCCTCAATTTCAATCATATAAACATCCAGCAGTTTGGAGAATGGTGCTATTACTAGTCACTACATCTCTACCTATATGTAGATGAAGGATTTTGCTACTGTTTTTGTGTATTTCTGTGCCTCTGCTACTTGGCTAAGCCTTGACAGCAATTTTCCAGAATCACTGGTTCTGGAAAGTAGTCCTCCCCAGAGAATGGCTAACAAGCTTTCTGTTGAGCTAACTTGCCTGAAAGTCAGGTGGCATGTTGCTGGTCCTTTCAGGCTGATTCTCTCTGCTTCCACATGTACATGGGAGTTGTTCCTCTTGGTCACTATCCAGTGTTTACTGCATGGCACTATAATGAATATTCACAACATCTCCCTTCGTGCCCCTAATATAAGTGTCTAAATTAGGAGCTTAGACTCACGCTTCTTTCTGTATCCTCCTCCAGATGGCAAAACAGAATGTAAGCACAAATTACATGTTGTGAATGGTCCTCTAGAGTAACCTTTTTCTCCCTTTCTGCTGTCTACAAAGAGGTTCTAGAAAAAGTCACACCCTAATTTAGACACTGAATTTTGGTGCCTCATGTTTAAGGCCAATGAGAGTGAATATCCTCTGTATGTCCTGTGCTACTGAAAATACCACATCAGTGACCTGGTCTGTGGAAAAAGCATTGCTCGTAGAACACAATTTGGAATAAAATTGGGTACAAAAACTCTTTGTCTTGAATAATTTATTTCATACACTGCCTCTCTTCTGGCATGTGAATTGTGTGTTAATAGCTTGCAGTTTTCTCACATTTGTTGGTTATTTGAAACTATTGTCTGAATAATTTATATGAATAATTCTTGATCCGTAGGTCTTTCACACTCATTTCACTGGGATTATTTGAAAACTGAAATTCATCTTTCAAGCTGAGTTAGTTTTTATTGGTGTCATAGATCATAAAATGTATTTCTTCTCATGGAGTTGGCTGTTGAAAAATAGCATGTATTGTCCTATGAAGAAATGCATTTGGGTTCTTGGTGAGCAAATCTCATCTGTTTGTAGGTTCTGTTTGGTTTGTCTGAACTATCATTTATAGAAACAACCATAGTGTTAAACAAGCTCACCGGTTTACCTAGTCCAATCCCCAGCAACCTCAGTTAATCATATAGTAATTCAAACATTTGAGTATTGATTCAAATACTTACAGATTTTTGGCCTATAAATTAGCTGGGGAGTAACTTTTCTTATGCTTTTGATCAAGTTGAAAACATTAACCTCCTTCTTGTGGACATTTTATTTCTCCTACATCTGGTTAATGTTGCATGTAGAAAAGTCATAGAGAAAGAGAAACATGGAATATAAGAAAGGTAAGATGTAAGACTGGAAGGAATCTCATGTCCCTGCCATCACCAAGGCTAGGCAATATTTTAAAGAGGAAAAGTTAAATATTTATAAGCCTTAGAGAACAGTTTATTTTGGACTAGTTTTGCATATGAAAGTTTGAGTTGGTTTCTTTTTATCTCAGGAGGCTCTGTTATGCCTGTTAGTCACTTCTCTGCAGGAGTACCTCAAGGAACTTCCTATTGCGTTTGTGAGTAAACTGCAAACATTCATATCGGCTGTCTGCTTCTTGTCCAGAAGTAAGACCATGTGTGGAAGTCTGTTTTAATATTTAAGTGATTTTTTTTTCCTAACAGCACTACCTTGCTCTACAGCATATTCTCCTCATTCATACTGGAGAGCTGTTTTGTTTGTGTGCACATCCCACAGTGTAAAAGCAGGCAGAGAGAAACCAGGGAATTAGTTCTTGAGTCACTCTGTTAAATTATCTTCTTATTATGAGCCAAAAATATCTGTAGTATTAACAGTGAGCAGAACAAATGGTAATGCTATTGAATACAACCATGACAGGAAGTCTTTTATTCTGATCCCCCAAAATGCTAACTTTCTAATAACAAGCAATGAACAATTCAATATCATTTACACCTCAGTCAATTTAGACACTATAAATAATTTTTTCTAAATCTCAAATTAATTAGCCAATTCAGAATTTTATTTCTGTACTGAAAGTAGCCAGATCTTAAGGGTTCAGTGCCTGTCCTTCAAACCTTTTGAAACCTCCACAGTAATATGAATGCTTCCATGGTGTGCCATGGATATGACACTTCTGTGCTTGCTGTCCATCTTGACTGGGTCCTTTGAAGAATATTTTCCCTAAATGTAATATTACAGTACAACAGAGAGACTTTGGGATGTAAATTTTGTCTGCCTCTGCATTCACAGACCCCCAGCAGACAGCTGGCTGTCCAGCATGGTCAGAAACAGGAGGTTATGGCAGCACTGGTCCAGAAATGTGTTTGAGCAGTAGCATGTCATGTGCCAACCCACAGGTTTGCTGAATTAGGTGAGTAACACTGGAGGCATACATTACCTGCTGTGAGATGCCAGGAGATCAGAGAGCTGGAAGGGATCTTGGGAAGTTGTCTGGTCCAGTCTCCCACCCTGGGGCGGGTCCCTGGTATCTGTTTCATTCTAGTAGATATTTGTTTAAGCCACAGTGATGCAAACACTGTGGCCTTGCCAAGCAGTCTGTGTTGGTGCTCCATGGTCCCTACTGTTAGAAAGCGTCTCCTAGATCTAGCTTCAATCATCTCATCTATTATTTTAACCCACAATCTCATGAGTTATCAAACACAGGCACAAGAAAGAGATTATAATTTTTGCAAAAGAACTTTTACACACTTGAAGACTATTACTGAGTTTCTTCTCAAATGTATTTCTTAAATACTTCCAGTTCCTTCAGTCTTTCCTGCATTTCAGGTTGTGTCCTCTAGACCTTTACTCATCTTTGTTCTCTTCTAAATAATACCTTCTTTCAGTGCCTGACCTGAACAGAGGAATCCTGTGGTGGCCTGCTTGCTGATGTGAAGGGAACTAGATAACTCCGTACATCACGTAAGCAGTGTTTCTTTTTATATACAGCCCAGTATGTTGCTTGTTTCCTTCAGAATAGCATGAAATTGTTCCCCTGATCTTAATTCAAAGCTGATAATTCCTTACAATATTACTAATACACTCCTGAACTAAACCATCTGCCAGTTTCTAGCTGAGTGTACTTGAGTAGCTTAACTGATCCATGGCCATTTCACTCTATCATGCTGTACCTATCTTCTACAATATGTTGCCAAAAAACTTAGCAATTTCCTTAACTGTGTGTGAGCGCAGCTAGGCCAAATATCTGCATAGTACTATTGCCATGAGCTCAACTTGAGCAAATGCAACATATATTTATTACTTGAAAAGAAACTAGACTGAATAGCTTTCCTCTGTCCCAGAGGGAGGAAAAGGATGGTTTTCAATTCATAAGTTATCAGTTTGCTTTCAACATTAGCTTCTGGAAAGCTCTGTCCTGGTCACGGTTATACATGAGGAAATTCCACCTGTGCATAACAGTGCTACAATATAGCAGGATAAGTGAGGCCAAGTTCATCCAAAGATTTTAATATACAATGTGATAAGGCCTTTAAAAATCTTCCCAGTTTCTATATATCTGGGACTGGAATAATCTGGAAAATCTGTCTGTGGCAGGAAATACTGAAATAATTTGGGGTCCCAGCTCAGGACTCTAAAAAATGAAAAGCTGCTGGGAGAGTCTTTGGTACCAGGAAGTTTTTAGTCAGGTGAAATGTTAAATCTTTTTCATACTTCAGCCTTACCCTGCTCTACATTCTCTTTTTCCATTCCTTCCTATCTTCCTCAAAACCAGATCACTAGATAGCTGTGTGTTTGGGGTATATTGACAAGCATCCGCTACAAAGAGACTCCTTTTTTTTCTCTTGAAATTTGACCGAACTTTCACCACCCATCTCTAGAGTAAGTGGTTAGCTCTGTTAACTCATGTCTACTGTTTTAAACTGTACACCAGCCATCTTCACTGTAGAGTCAGCAGTCAGATGTGGTAAACCCCACATTCAGCTACTTCAGATAGTTGTCACAACACCTATATGAAAGATTAAGTAAAAGAGAACGGAGAAAAAAAAATACACAAATGTCAGTTTGAATGAGGGAGGAAAGTGTTTTGCTGCCTTTTTTAACTTGTCAGTTACTGACTAAGAGACATGTCATTGTTTCCAGTGATGTTTCTTGCTTCCCAATAAAGCAGGTATGTGTGCACAAGCTCAAGTGTGCGTGCTGGCACCAAGGTTTTCATGACTCACAAGGTAGATAAATACAACAGAATACTCATGCCTATGGCAGGCACCTGCATTTAACTGCAGGTGACTGCAGAAACCAGATAGGTCTTTTCTCACTCAGGTACAAAACATCTCACAGGATCTCCTAGCAGTGGATTTTCAAGGTTTGTTCTAGCTTAAGAAATGTTCAAAGTAATTACTGAGCCCTACCTCTTCAAAGTCCTCCTGAAGTTAAATATAGGTGCCTCCTGTGAGGTGATCAGCACAAAGTACCTTTTGGGCAGAGGAAAACAGAGTAGTTGCTCACATGCAGCATTTGCAAGCTGTGACTTTGGTTGTCACTTGGAGGAATATGGAGTGTTGTTATTTTGCTGTTTGTTTTCATAGCTCCATCAGAGTTGGAGCCAGACAAGGTGGTGGGATGTGCAATTCAGCTTCCTGTGTTACTGCAAGTATTTGAACACCTGCAGAGAAAAGAGGAAGGGAGTTTCCCCTTGTTAAAACTTTCTATTCACATCCCACTTGTAGCTTTTCCAGGTACTACACTAATGACAGACTAATAAAATACAAGCAGTTCTGGCTCAATGGTGTGGATGAGCTTCAGGAGTGAGGATGATGAGTAGGTGTCAGAAGCCCTTGGGCCTTGCCTTGCCTCTGCTGTTGTCCCGTCTCCCAACCCAATACGTCTCTAACCATCTTGCATGTGAAGCATAAGAGCTGGGATTTTCTCTTGTTCCATGCTTGAATAGTGCTTGATAACAGCCGTACATAATATTGTAATGCCAAGTAAACTAATAAACCTTCCCCAGGCACCTATTGGAGGGCAGTGCAGCAAATGAATATGAAACAAGAGGATGTAAGGTACCATATACAACAGCCCCAAATAATTATGCAGTGAAGATGTAGAGAACATGGACAGATCACCAAACAATACTGTATATTAGCTGCGAGAGAAAACTATGCCAGTTTCAGAAACTGGAGAAAACTGATTAGAAAATTCCCTTGAAAGCACACTAACCTTTAACTATCTGCCCCTGAGGTGTCTGGAAGTAACCTGGCAAACAAGTAGGTACTTTTGATGTTGAGACTTTCAACAAGAATGGGATCCAGCTGCTCATGCCAGTGGTTGCTGCTGTGACTGCTTTTGCTCTGTTCAGTGTCTTCTGGTTAATTCTGTGTAAATCTGGGCTCAGCTAGTCACCATAAACAGGGAACCATTTTAATTACTGTTTTCAGAAGGGGAGGTGCTTACCAGCTCCTTCCAGACACCAGATTTAGTTAATAACAGTACCCACCTGCTTTGCCACAGTACATATGTTTCAGCTTTTGGTGTTTTCAATAAGTCTGAAATGCTGGATCATCTGTGCAGGTGTATAAACAACCACAGAAGAATGAAGAAATTGAAATTTTCCAAGGCAATGGCAAGAAAGATATTTTTGTCTTTTTATTGCTCTGAGACCCAAAGTGTGGTAGAGCTTAGATGGTCAGTTGTAGGCACAGGAATCATATTTTTGAGGTTGCAGGAAACTCTGTGAGATGTCTGTTTACTTGAAACAAGATCAGATACGAAGCTCTGACTCATGCCCAAGTTCTCTTGAGGTCTGAGGAGAGCAGGGCTTGGATCTCCTTTCAGTACCTCAATAGTGTAAAACCCCATCTCTTCCAATACAGGTGCACTTCAGTCCTGAGAGCTGACTGCAGCTCCGACAGACAGAGCTGTGTCAGCTTTTATCTACTCAGGTCATGCACCAGTAACTGCAGAGCCAGAGCACCAGGTAACTCAGAGCTGCTGTAACAACAATTGCAACAAGTAAGGGGGAACATACACTTCAGGAACTACCCAGCTTTGAACTCCTTGTTGTCATGGCTAGGTGGCTGTCTTGCCATCTCAGCTGCCCGATTTAAAGATACGCCTACACCCTCTGTCTATAATGTGCGCACTGTCATCCATAGGCGGGTGGAAGTGAGCCTGCTCCCAGTGGAGTCGATGCTGTCTTGGGAGGAGAGGAGCATAGTGAACTCCCCCAACAAATTGCATATTTCATGCCCTTCTGGGCTTCTGGTGGTGCTGCTCAGTGCAAGATGACTTGGGCTCAGATTTTTGCTGCAGCACAGAGGGAGGTTTTATACCTTACTTTGTGCTGCTGAGGGCAAGGAGCCTAATTATGGCTGTCTGTGATACTGGGGTACTTGGTAGCTGAACAGGTGTGTTTGCCCTCCATCTGTTTCTCTGTCCCTCTGCAGGGCAGACAGACCTGAAGCACTTATTATTTCTTAGGTGGGAACTAGGTGCTTAGTGAAGAGTGTAAATCCTACAGAGCTAGGGGAAAAAAAAAAAGAAGAAAAAAAAGCACTAGATAAAATAGATGCTAGGGAAAAAAATAAACACAAATCAGTAATTCTGCCACCAGGCACCTGCTGGCATTGTCAGCGAAATTTAGTAAGAGAGGTGTACTGAGCCATAGGTTTTGCAAATACTTTTTTTTGAAACCTGTTATAGGTCTCTCTGCATGTTTATTTATTACTGTCTTCACAGCATTTCATTCAGGCTTTTTAAATGATTCTGAAAGGCATGAGATTTAACATCCACAGGTCTGATGTCATGCTTTAACCTCCAGAAAAGGACAAGCAAGGGCAGCAGCTGGCTGACATCTCCCACACTGTTCCAGCAGTGTGTTTCTGACTCCTCCTGGAAAACTGCTTAGACTGAGAGGAAGAGGTCATCTGCACACACATGCCATCAGTCTTTGACCTTTCTGTTGACATTATCCACAAAATGTCCTTTCTGACAGTTGCAGCAACAGAGTGTTTTTGTGATAGGGACACATGTCTAGGTTGAAATCAGCAACTCATTTAATCTGAGCTGCTGAGCAGCTATCAGAAAGTTAGCGCCTTTTGGCTGCCCGAACAACTGCTCTGGTTTTGAACTAGTGGCCTTTTGGTGACAGGCTCCGATATCCTATTACCGGTTCCCAAGCCATCCAGTTCCTCTGAACACATGCACACTCAAAAAACAATTACACAGATATGTAAATGACTCTGAAGTGCCAAGTGATAGAGACATGACCTTCACCTGGGTCAGGTGGATTGTGTGAGACAGCATGAACTGGAGGTGAGCTGACACCTACAGCCTTGCTGTCTTGACGTTTCAGAAACAGTCTCTAGCCCCAGACTGTTTCTGCCCCTTGCTTTCCTTCACCTGTACCCTCCTCATGGACAATAAAAATGGGACGAAGTACATCACTTTTGTGATGGCTCTATTTTAAACTGAAATGGGAGATCAGGATCTTACAACAACTCGTGAGATTTACATTCATCTGCTGCACAGGGTTGTTAGAAAGCTGTAGTTTGGGTCACTTCAAAGTACTTTTATTTTGAAAAATTGGCCAGAACTTCAGCTGTTGTACATCAACACAGCTCTGTTCCTTCAGCAGAGCTGATTTACTCCAGCTGAGGATATGGCCTCATATTATATGGCTGTTTTTTAACTTAAAAGTATATAATACTGCCAAATATGAGACAGGCAGATGCAGGGCTCAGGATAAGAGTAAAGGAGGATTTTGTGTAGGAAGATCTTGGTCCTGTATAAAGACATTTGTAGCAAATGATTAAGAAATTACATGTCCCTACATTTTCTAAACATACCATGTTTGGATATCATTGTGTCATTTTAAATATTATTATTTCAATTTACAAAGTTAAATTCCAGCCCTGCTCTTTGAAAATTTGTCCCTTCATACTTAGTAAATCTTAATTATACTGTCACAGTGGTTACCAGTGGACCCTGAGGGTCAGTGGACTACTTCTAAGGGAATCACAAAAGGTAACTAAGAAAATCAAACCTATTGTTAATAATCTTGAATTCATTATGCAAGGATGTGCAGCACTACTAAAAAATGTTTTGGAGATTGTAATTTGTAAAATGCTGGAAAGTGCTTTTAATGAAATTATATTTCTTTCCATCCTCCTTGTTGTTTTTCCTCATGTTCTGTTCCCACTTAATTTTCTATCTCTTTCTGTGTTTATATTTTATTTTCCTTTCACAAAACAGGATCTCGAGTCTTTAAAAATGGATCTATCTATCTAATCTACACCAAGATACTGGTGAATGTTAAGATGCTATCCCCATCCTCAGAGCTTTAGAAGTGGCCATCAGTGGTGGCATCTGAAGAAGGGTTTTAGGTCAGAGCCATCTGTCCAGATGTGATATTCCCATCCTGATAAATCAAGTGCTTTGTGAGTTAGTTGTGTCATGCTTTTTCTTCTTAGAGCTTTGACTTTCTCTACCATAAAAGATCATAGTTCTGAGTCTTTCAGCTGAATGTGTGCCTTATATGAGAGCTGTGATCCTGGTGAAATCCCTGTCAGAAACCCACAGCAAAGTGCTGAACAGATATTTATAGCAAAAAGAGAATTTCCTCATCAAAGAATATACAGTCTAGACAAAGTGCCTTTAACAGCTCCCTGACACACCGCTGACCTGTGTAAATGGAAACTCTCTGTCCCTGTGCCCTTTCTTTGTGCTGTGTCCAAATCCTACTGTCAGCGAAGCATGCAGCTCTCTGAAGAAGCTTGCTTGCTTGCTTTTTCAGCCTTTACTTCCCCCTGGATGCTGATAGCTTAGCTGGGACAGAGGGAATGCATTTCCTTCAAACACCTCATCAAACAAGAACTTAAAAAAAAAAATCTCACTTCTTGCTGGCTATTTTGAAATTGGAATAGATTTAGAATTTCCAGGACAGATTCTCACATCAGTTGACATACTCGCTATTGAATCCAAAATCCATATAATGAACACCAGGATGGGTAGCAATGAGGATTAAATACACATATCTTAACAGAATTGTAGCTTATTATTTAAGTGATTGTAAGGGAGAAAATTTGCTGTTAGAAACTCTTCAGTCTGGAGCAAGAATTTGTGTGAGGATTGGGTAGAAGGCAAAGACAAGAAAATACATCTGAGGTTTCATCTACTGCTTTTCTAAGTGAAATGCATTTATTAGCAGGGTAAAAACCCTCTGAAGGGTATGAAAGTGTTCCACAACTAAGGTGTTAGGACTAGCTGATCAAATAGTGTGATTTTTTTTAATTACTTGTTTACTGAGACATAAGAACAGCTAAAAATTGCCCATTTTCGATCAGAAAAATGGAAACATATTCATTATTGCTTTTTTTCCGGCAAAAAAGAGGATACTTTGTCTTTTCATTCTTTCTCCCCTGCTGACAAAACAGAAAAAAAAGGACATAAAGGAGGAAGAGGGGAAGAACATGAAAAAAATAAATGTGGAAAGGCAAAAATAGTAATAGCCAAAAATAAATGTTCCCGCTTTCACTGCAAGACAAATTAATTTTGAAGAAAATGAGAATATTCTTAATTTTATATCCAGAAATATTTTTGATAGAAAGCTATTTCTCTTACTTGCCTCATTTGTAGTATTTATCAATACCACATAATTAAAAGTGCTTTTGGAAAAGGTAGAGACTTACAACTTAGATGTGAAATAGTAATGGAAAAAATGTCTCTGAACATAGCTGACTATCCACGTAACCAACCCTGTTTAAGGTTGCAAGAGAACACGTTGTTATAATGTTATGTAAATCCAACCCTAGTTTTATTCCCAATAATGTGTTCTTGTCTCCTCCATTTGGGGCTGGCCAGAACAGTCATGCACAGCTCTGTGTTGAGCTTCATAACATTTTAACAAAGGGAAACTGGAAAAAATTGCACCAGTCTCCAAATTCTATAACTTCTGAATATTTGCTTAAAGATATCAAAATGCATCACATGGCCTTCTAAAATAACATTACAACACCTACCTTCTGGATATATATTATCAGTTCTGTTTCCTCTGTATAGGCTGAGAAACTGAAGCGCTGAAAAATTAAACCCAAAACCACACAGCAAATTTGGGCCACATCTTGGACTAAAACTTGGATCTCTTTCAGGGATGTTTAATAAAATAGGCTATGCAAATATATGTGTCTAAGTGGTGTCGCAGGATGCATGTGAGGACTGGGTGGATATAAATGCTGAAGAGATACCTTTTAAGCTGCCATAGGAAAGCCATATAGGCATTGTGCAGTAAGTGTCCCGTGATCTGACTTTTAACCACCTCACGCTGCTGCATGCTATTTGCCCGAGCTAGGGTGACTCGCTGGCCTAAACAACTTGTGCCCAACACATACTGGAGAGTTTTCTGTGTGCTTGAATTTGCTTTCAGATAATTTTTCACCACGTCCGTCTGGACCTTTTTTAAAATGTATTCCTTCGGTACCATTAGTGAGGCAGTGCAATGCCATTTTTCTAAGGTCCTGAATGTTTACTTCTCCAGGTAGGGTGATTATGGGCATGATGGAATGATGTCTTTAGTCAAGTGTAGATCTTATCTTCCCATGTAACAAGGTAGCCTAATGAAATGAGTTTTATTCAAAGACCTTGTCTCATAACGCTTCAGGAAAACATGATAAATTGAATGATTCTTTTAGCAAATGCATCACACAAAGCACTGGCATATTGCTTATGAAGTTTAATTTTGTAATAGTTCATGGGGTATAATATACCTGTAGCTATTTCAGTGGAATGAATCTTACAGGCTCATTACAAAAGCAGAACTGTTGTCCCAAAATATTGCTTTTCTTGTTGAACTGTTGTTCAGATTCAGGGCAACTTGCATGTATAACCTCCAAGGAATCACTGCATCTCACTTTTAAATTTTTTTTCTTTTATTGTGCTATTATTATGAACTATGGTGAAACTCTCTTATTTAAGTAGGAAAGCCTAGCTGTTATTAACAGTGGTTTTACTGACCAAATGTAACAGACTAAATCTAAATCCAGAAATAAATTAGATATTTTTTTAAACTAAAAAAAAATTGGGTTTTTTTTTACAGGCTGCAAGAATGCAAAACTAGACAAAAGTAAAATTGTTGTGATTTGGACATAATTCTCTTCTCTTGGATCTCAGATGTGGTGTTTTTAACATTTCTTAAGACATATATTAACTTTAATGGTTAGATGGCTGATCCAATTTACTTATGAAAATGAGCTGATACAGCTATGTTTCTCATAGTAATTCTGCATTCCCATTACTGTAGAACAGTGCATAATGTAGTGACACTTGAAGTTAACTTTGAGTGTACCTTGCCTGTCCTTTGTTGTCCATCTGGGCCCTCCTGGTCTTGTCTCTAGCTGTGGGGAGCCAGGAGGAGAGCACTTGCCACTACCCCATGTGCAAGACTTTCAGTCCATCCAAGATTTTCAAGTGTGGTTTACAGGAGTGGTGGGATGGTGTGGATATGAACACAGTGTCCTACCTTGTATTTGCATGGATCCCCTTCTGCTTTAGCAGAACTGTCACATTTGGGCCGTTTGACTGCTGGGGAAAATGTAAATTTTGACAGTATAGTTTGTTTTAGTTGGAATGGGTGTGTGGGGGGTATGACCTAGCAATCTGCATAAGTATAACCTAAATTACTTAAGTTTTGGCAAAACATGTACTCAGTGTCTCTTGGTCCCTGAAGACTGGTACCATAACCATTTATTGAGTAAAGTAACATATTTTTAAGTACACTGAATTGTCATGCATACAATGGCAGTTCCTGGAGACTTGTAGACTGACCCTCGAGTGTGTGCTGTGCTTATTTCCAGGCTGTATACCCACTATCTCTTCAGATGGAAACCAGTGTGAGAGCAAGAGCTGATAATGGTCTAAGCCTTGCCCCAGTATTGGATTTGGACACAAGCAACATAGGTTCCTAGACCAGGGATCTCTAAAGCACTCCCAGGTAGACCTCTTTAGACATAGACTATGAAACCTCTGGGACTGCCACAACAGACTTGGCTCATTACTTTTCCCTAGCTTTTTCTCAGTTGCATTAATTTTACCTTATTTTTTTCTTATGTTCAATATCCCTAGAATTAGAAAGATTGAAAAATACCAGGATGAGTTTGTGGTAATCAAAGAGTGGAGCTGAAGTACACTGAAAACAATGTGAATTTTTCAAAAAGGTAGAATACCACAGGTGTTTTCCATGCTCTCACTCTACATTGTTTGTGTTACAGTAATCTTTAGGGGAGCCTAATGAAACTGGAACCTCACTCTGTTAGCCATTGACTACACTGCACCATCTAGATCTTCAACAGCATTGGATTTGTTGGAGTCATGCCAAGGCTGAGCAGCGAGGCTCTGAACCCATCTATGATGCAGACATCTTACTGGATAGTAAACACCTGTCTTCAGGAAACTCAGATCTGGAGCCTTTACCTTCTAGGGTAGCAGAAATACTCATTACTGCTAACATTAACACTACAGCAGGGGAGTTGGGTGATTTACCCAACATGCAGCAGGATGTGGCAGGATTGAGTTACTTGAGATGCAGACTCAGACTTTCAGTCCTTTTCTGTCTCTCTGAGGAAATGCTCTGTCTGAGCATTGTGACACTCAAGGAACCAGTTCCAACAGCAGTTTCCATGTTTTGGGGGTGGGTGGGAGAAGTCCATGGGCACTTCCTATTAAGTAGGAAGAGCAAGTGTGGTACCTTTTTTGGAGTCTGAATCCACACTTGAAATGTTCTGGGCTCTAAGGGGTAAAAGGTTGGAAAGCGGTGAGCTGTAATATTATCTTAGTTCATATTATTTGATCTAGTTGTAATGAGACACATTTTTTAACTAATTATTACAAACCTCTCATTTTTGGCTCTTGAGTGAATAAAATTAAACTTCAGTAACTTGACTTTGAACACTGAAAACTGTCAAATGCATGTATTTGAATTATTGTTTTTGTAAAAATCTACAAATTATATTCAGTTTGAAAATTTGAACTCTCAAGGTTGTTGAATCTCTTTCTACATTGTTTATCTCATTTCAAAGCACTGAAAGACACTTAAGGAGCTGCATCTTGTACAGTCTGGAGTCTACTTCTCCAGGTCTTTCCAAAGATTATTGGTGAGGATGTCCATGTTATTTAGCTTGTGACTCTTTGTTAATGAAAACTTTAGTAGCACTGAATATGGTAGAATTATCATGGGATAAAGGAGTTAAAAATTTCTGTGGAATTGAGTTTGAAATTTATATAATGTGTGTACTGTATTGCACATATATACCACAGTCAGTATCTTTAATCACATTTGGTGTTCCTGTCTGTCTGCATATACTTCACAATTTTTTCTTCTGTAACTTCAATTAGTGTTTAATGAACTTCGTGAGAGTTAATTATTAAAAAGTGACTTCAGGGGTCAAGCCTGTTTTACTTAGATCCACAAAGACACAGCATGAATTTGGTTTTGCCACTATGAAAATTGTAATGAAAAGCTCATTATTATTTTAATCAAAAAATAAAAAGATGACCAATCTATGTATCTTTTCCACAACAATTCTCTGGTATTATTACTATACATATTTATAAAGCAGCACTGTCCTGTGCTCAGATATACCAGTCTTACAAATCTAACAGCAACCATCCATTTAAGTCTGACAGCATCATTCAGTTCTTTTTATGTTCCTCCTCCTTGCTGATTTAGAAATATGAAATTGAAGTAGACTGTAGTAAGTACAGTAACAATATGTTATTTTCCCATTAAATACTATGGGATGTGCTCTTACGTGCCTTGCTTCAACGCCTGTGATAATTAAATATTAGGGAGGGATGCTGAATGCAATTTTTTTTAATGACATCAGAGTCACAATGTTAGTGCAGAGTCAATATGCCTGCAACACTTTGTATTCAAATGTATATGTTTTTTACAGCTGATGAATGTGTTTTGGTGAATATCTTCCACTGTTTTCTTAGCACTGGAGCTGAAGCTCAGGCTGGCCTGGCATATACCTATACTATGCTCCGACAGACCTGGGTAACCTTTGAGCTGTCAGGTCTTGTGCTGGCCTCTCCTGACCAAACAGGGAGCAGTGGGTTTTCCCTTTGCTTACCTGCAGTAAGGACAGAGAGCCAGCAGAACGCTCCTGTACACCTCAGTCCATTCCACACCCTAAGCCTGCTTGTGTGGGCAGAGTTACAGGCAGCCTTGTCAGGCTGACCTGTGCTGCAGCCATGCCTTCATGTCACCCTCCCGATCGGCTGTTCCAGGGCACAGATAGATTCATCTTATACGTGGCTCTTCTGTGCAGCAGCATGCCTCAAGTCATACCCCAGCTTTCACTAACTACTATTGTTAGGCTGATTAATGTTGCATGGCTGGTAATAATGCTAAAGATATACAGATTTACCTACTGATCACTAGTACTCTGTTCTAAATAATAACAAAAGTGTATTGTTGGTTTATATTGACAAGAGAGTTCTATGACAATGAACCCTGTGCCTGACATTCAGACAGGTCAAGCTCTCATTAATCTTCCACTGTCTTGAAGGATCATTGTTGATTGCTGCTTGGAAGATTCAGAACTGTCACTACAGTGGCTGATGAAGACCAAAGCCCATCTCCTTTGCACATGGGCATTTGGTGGTGTTCAGAACCAAGACTCAAGCATCTGACCTCTAGGTTTTTATCCTACCTTTACATTACAAACATGCAGGATGCATTTCACCTGAAATGCCGAGGAAATTTAGCTAAAAATTGTATACTGCATGTGGTGTTTGCTATCGTGTATCACGATCTGAGGAAGGATGGTGCATGTTTTGTAATGATGGAGCCTGGTAATCTGAGATTAATTATTAAGTACTGACAATAAATGAGCATCAATATGCAAACAAATAAGCAATGACAAGGAAAGCAGGGAGAGGGGGTGAGAAAAATGGTGAGGTTTCCTGAGGATTGGACAAAGATGTTTCTCTGGGATTATTTTGACTGGTGTCAACTCTTCCTTTTATTTAGGAGCAATTTCTTTCAAAGCAATAAATATTTGAAAACTTCGTATTTATTAAGTGTTAATTTTACCCCTAGGCCTTTTGAGCTAAAAGTTCAAAACACAACACTGGAAATACACACAGGCTCCATCTGTTCATCTCCTCCCACATGCTTTGAAAAACGTCACCCAAAGCCTTCATTATTTTTAGTGGTGTTGTTATTCAGGTTTTGGATCCTTACTTTAACCTTCAGTATCTATATCTCTCTCTCTCTCTGTAAGTGACCTCTTCATTAGCCTGTACAGCTACACTTGGTCACTCACTGCAGCTCAAGGAAGTCAGGCCATCACCAGGAGAAAGCAAATTTCCATTTCGAATTATGGCCTGTGGGCAGGGGTCTATGTTTAGGGTTTTGGCCCACTTCAATCCATAGAGGATTTCCCACTGGTGTCACCGGAAAATTGTGCAGAAAGATGAAGGATAATAAATGGCTTTTTACAGGAATCAAATAAATAGACATCACTATTATTTAGGCGCTCTGTTTTGGGATTTAGTATGTCCTGGCAATTTATATTTATGGAGCACTATTTATTCTCTGTGCTTCTCTCCTGTACCCATCCTCTTTCTTCTGTTTCGTTCCCTTCTTCCCATTTTGGTCCACCTTCTAACACTTTTCCTCAGCATTTCCCTTTCTCCAGTAGCTCCCCAAACCTTCCCTGTCTCATAGGCTGAGATGATCAGAATTTGAATAATCAGTGTTGACACTTTTGAGTGCTATCATTAGGGGTGAGGTTTAATCCCTTGGGAGGAACAGAGCCCTAGGAGCTCATAGTTTGCAGAGTATTGTCTTTAGTTGTCTGCATGTTAGGCACCATAGGGCTTACAATTTGCTCAGTTTTGAAGTTTTTTTTATTGTAATTTTGTGGCTCATTTAAAGAGAAAGCCAGTTCAGGTTCTGCAGAACATCTATAATGAAAACACCAAGCCAGTCAAATCCCATGAATAGGATAGGAGCAGGATCTGCTTTGAAAGGCTTTTCATTTTTCTTTTTTTCCCCTTGGGAATTAGATTCCTGATTGTAGTAAGTGGAAGCACTGTACGTCTGGTATTTCGATGCTTCTGTAAACTAGGCTATTTATTTATGTGAAATATAGATGCAACACTTAAAGCTCTATGTTTCACATATCTTTTTTGTTTTTTTCTGTGAGTAGGCAAGAGTTCGTCTTCATACGAAATACTAAAATGTGCAGGTTCTTGTGTTTTGGGTGATAACTCTTTCCCAATTTTAAAGAAGCCATCACTGAGATTTAATTTCACTACTATCCCAGAGCTTCCTAAACATTATCAAAATGACTTGGGGAACCCTACTCCACTGAGAGACCTGACCTGTTAGCACTGCACTCCATGATAGGTAAAAGAAATGCTTATCTTAGAGAACAAAGAGACATATTAGTACTCAGTGCAAAGCCATGGTATGAATTAAACTATGTATAAAGGTAAAACCTCAGGGAGAATATAATCATCCTTCACAGGTGGATGTAAAAGGAATCTGCTTTTGAGGAAAGGCTTGAACAGGAAAAGTGTCATCCTGGGAGGTGAAATTGGTCTCATTAGCTGACAAATAAAAAAGGCTCTGTAAAGACTTCTCCTTTAGAAGAAAGCTGATGATTTCTCATTTTAAAGGCACACTAAACAAGGTTGGTAAGTTATGCTGAGGATATTGATTATCATGAACAGATATTGTTTGATAACACTAGTCTTAGCCTCTAAAGATCTTGTGAGATCCAGTCCTAGGACTTCTGAGTATAAATCACTGCAGTCAGACCACTCTGACTTTGTTAGTTCCCCAAGTGCAGATTTTTTCTCCTCTACAGTCCCGTATGTCCTAGTGGGAGCTGCACTAATTCAGGCAGACCACCCTCTGTAACACAGAGGTGTTCAGCCTTAATGGGAGTGTGCTGGTTCAGGTAGGCTTCCCCTGGCTCAGGAGTTTCCTTGCCCTCCTTGTTCGGGCAGTGTTGAGTCAGGATATCTTCAGCCTTAAACGGGAGTACCCAGCTGGCTCCTGGGAAGCTTGGACCTTCCCTGCAGAATGAGGTGAAACCAGAGATCCTTCTCTTGCAACATTTCCCATAGAATGACAGAAGGTTATAAAATGTGGAGCGCATGTGAAAAAGATGAGTCTTAACAAAGCCTCTATCATAAGACTAAGAAATCATAGGGTCTCATAGAGACGGATTTAAGGTTTTGCCCAAGCAGTGGCCATTCCTGGGGATGGCAGCATCTATGCCAGCAGATGCCTTGTTCCTCTTCTAGGTGCTCATTTCCTCCAGGACTACAAGAACCTTAAAGGGTTACATTTGTAGCCCTTTAAGAGTGGGTTGCTTCTCATAGAGCCCCACTCTCCTCCCCTTAAAGGGAATGTGTATCTTATTACGTTTGTTACTGACTAGTTATAACAAATTTGTGCTCAGGAATCTGAGTTTCTTTAACAGCTTTTTTAAATTCCAGACATAGGGGCTTGGGTGAAAAGGGTTGGGAAAAGAACAAGAAGTCTTTTAATTAAGTGTGTATATTCCCCTTCATACTCTGAGTTGGTCATAAACCTGGGAACAGGACCCAGCTGTTCAGATTCTAACTCAAATTATTCAACTGTACAGAATGTTCTTTTTACCATTAGAAATATTATTAACAATTTATCATAATTTCACTTTCAAAAGGAACAGTGAGAAAAGACGGGTGAAAACAGGTTAATACAAGGAAAAATGACTGACTTCAGGTTTGACTCAAAGGTTAGTAAAAGCAAACCAATTTTTCTTGTATAAGAAAATGTGGAATTTTAACAACATAGTTTTAGTGGCATATACTTTTTGTTTGTGTTATCCTTTTCTTTTATCTTATCTGCTGTTAAGACGTGACAAGCCTATTCTCAGCCTTCCATGCTAGGCATCTCATTCCCAAGAATCTGTCTTGCTTCCCCGCTTCCAATTTATACTACTGTGGGATGTGGTAACACACTGTGTTATCAATCAACCTATTAGGCTGACTGTAACTATTTTTAATAAAGTACCACAAAATGATAGAAAAAATTATTTGAAAGATGAGGATTTGACCACTTTACATGTGTTATAGATTCTGAACATGATGTGCAAATGGTAAATTCTGAAAAGTTATCTTCTGTATAATGACATTTCTGCAGAACTGTCTTGCCTCAGGGTTGTGAATTATTGTGCTGTGAACATTATAGGAGAGATTATTTACAATAAATCGTGTAAAACCCCAAATGTTTTGCAATCAGAATATGTCAAATGCTGAGGAATGAGGAACCCACTTTGGTTTATAACTTCCTTCAAGTATGAGCCAAAAACTGTACAGTACTGTACCTAATGGAAAAGCATCCAGACCAATCACTATAAATACTTACCACAGTCCTATAAACTAACCTATTAGTAGCACTTGACATTTTCATTTATACCTGTAAAACTGGTGAAAAAAACATAGGCTCAGCTCTTTAATGCTTTCTCAACATTTCTCATGCACAAAATAACTTACAATAGACTCTAAAGAATTGTCCATATAATCTTTTGGCTGACTGTCTCTTATCTAAAATATGGTTTATCTGAATAATATGAGTTATGCTTCTTCCAGTTCTCAATTTATGGTGTTAAAGGCATTTTTGTTTATTTCTCCAGTGCAGCTGGTATGCTGTAAAAATCTACTGGAATATTCCCAGGTAGACACAGGAGCCTTCACGGTAGTTGTGAAATTAATATGGGATCTTACATTTGTAAAATGTTAAAGTGTTTTTACCAAAAGGTCAGGAAATTAAGTCTGCCACATTACCCATCTGCAGTATTTGTTATACATTTAAGTTTGCTTTTTATGCTGTGTATAAACATACAAATTTAACACGAGAAACAGAAAGCACTCTGCTGGAAAGGATATGGGCAAGTAGGTCAATCCACAGGTTCTCTTGAACTGCCGCAATTTGAGTATTTTGGTTGCAGATACAGAAAACTCAAAAGAAAACTTTTGGGAGAGGTTTTGAAAGAGGTTCAGTATGCTCAGGACTAGTAACAACACTCCCAAATCTACTGTAAACAGAAACAGCAAGTCAGAATATTAGTATTAACAGTAGGAAGTATATGCCAGCTTTTTTGAACTGTACAACTATGAACGTAAATAAAATATAAGAAATATGAAATGTGGAACAGATCACAGGGCAGATTACTTCACCCTTAAAACCATCTGAAGAAACATTATACCTGAAGTCAGTGAATTAGAAGTACAAATGCCATACCGAACCTCATGCTAAAACTACATGACAGAGCTTAATGCACTACTGGTGCCACATCCTTTACTCATGCAAACTTTTGTCTCTCTTGCTTTACAAATAATTTGCTAACTGTTTTGATGAATATGGGTGTGGAGATGTTTAAAGCATAATCTTAGGGCAAGGTCCTGCACCTGGGTCGGGGCAACCCCCAGTATCTATACAGGCTGGGGGATGAGGGCATTGAGAGCAGCCCTTTGGAGTCCCCTTGGGAGTGCTGGTGGATGAAAAGCTGGACATAAGCTGGAAATATGTACTCACAGCACAAAAGGACAATTGTATCTTCAACTGCATCAAATTAAGTGTGGCCATCAGGTTGAGAGAGGTAATTCTGCCCCTCTACTCTGCCCTGGTGAGATCCCACCTGGAGTACTGTGTCCAGCTCTGGGGCCCTCAGTACAAGACAGATATTGACCTGTTGGAAGAGGTCCAGAGAAGGGCCACAAAAATTAGCAGAAGGATGGAACACCTCTTCTGTGAGGACAGGCTGAGAGAGTTGGGTTTGTTCAGCCTAGAGAAGATAAGGCTCCAAGGAGACCTTATTGGGGCCTTTGGGTACTTAAAGGGGGCCTATATGAAAGATGGGGACAGACTTTTTAGCAGGGCCTATAGTAATAGGGCAAGGGGTAATGGTTTTAAAATAAAAGAAGGTCATTTGGATTAGATGTAAGGAAGAAATTTTTTACATTGAGGGTAGTGGTACACTAGAACAGATTGCCCAGAGAGGTGGTAGAAATGCCATCCCTGGAAACATTCAAGGTCAGGCTGGATGGGGCTTTGAGCAACCTGGTCTACTTGAAGATGTCCCAGCTCACTGCAGGGGGGTTGGATTATGATTCTGTGATTCTATGATTCGATGATAACCATAAGGACAATGAGCAGGACAGTTTCTGCACCTGACACAAAGATCCAAACACGCAAACCAGCTGTCTGCTGTTCACTTCAAAGTAGTTTTTTTGGAAGGAAAGAAAGAATGAAAGGTACCCTGGGAAATCTATTTTTATCAATTACCTGCACCTATCAGTCATATAGATGTAGCATTTTCAGAACAAAGTCTTGCAAACTAGTATTGATTTTAATGCCACGTGGTTGCAGCAGCAGTTAGTTTCCAGATAGTCTACAGCCCAGTGATCACAGGCTGGTTCGCTGCAATTTTGTCTGAAAAGCCCAGGAAGCTACACTCTTGACGAGTGTCCTCGCCTTCTGCTCTTATTTCACACTGAAGACGGTGATATACACAGAGTACACTGCTGCATGTACTGTACTGTCTGGGTGTCATTTTGTTTTCAAAAAGAGCAGTGAATTTAAGGTCAATCTTTTAGGATCAAGAATCCCTGTGTTTCTGTATAGTCTCTTTTTACAGCTTGGTCACAGTGCCATCTTTTTCAGTAAAAGCTAGAAACAAACTTTCAGCAAGTCTGCTTAGGTACTACCAAGGCAACTAAGCAATTGTCTTGGAAGCACACCATATGTGTTGGCATCCTACAGTATACTGAAGAGTGTATATTTTAAGAGAAATTATGTGGAAACAAATTTACGAATGTTATTATAATTCCACATGCCCAATCTGACATTTAATGGTTAAGATTAGCTGCTAAATACCTCACCTTCCCAAATTATCTTGTAAAATACCAATGTGTAGAAGTAAGACTACTAGGGTTTCATTTTCATTAGGTTTGCAAGAATTTTGATCAAAAATGTAGCTTGTAAAATTTGCAGCAATATTTCAATTTGATCTGAGTAGAACAGAAGTGCATTTCTGATTAGCCCATTGAATATACTGATGCTAGTAGCATTTTACTATCCAACTCATTTTTATGTTATCTGGGAACTCCTATGCCAATGTTTTTGACAAAGCTGTTGAAAAACATTAGCCAGAGAGCAGATATTTTTTACCTTCCACAAAAATTGGTGTTCAACAACAAGCAAATCAAGCAGTTATGCACAATTCTCTATATTATTTCAAGCAGAAATTTGTCTAGAAAGAAAATCTAACTTATCAAGCAGAAAAATAATCCTCAGCACATAGAAAACCAGCACAAAAATGGCAAGTTACAAGTGACCAGGAACATATCAGTGCTCTATAAAATGCATAGCACATTACAGGTAATTTAAATAAGCAGAAGACATTCTCTGTTCTCTACTGGTGTGCCAGTGTCATTGTCAAAGGTACAGGGCTGCACAGATGCCATTCATCAGCACTTACTTGAAATCAGCAGTGGTTTTCTGTGCTTTCTCCAGACCAGTTTGATGGTTTGGTTTTTGTTTTGGTATTCATTCCTACTTATAAGCTATTTATCTCTGGTGACTGCTGGGAATATCCTCACCATGAGCACCCTCTATGATGAATGGAAAGAGTTATAGACCTTCAGAGGGACATATAGCCCATCTTAGAACTTGCCCTCTGGAGATGGCTATTTTATCAGAAAGAGCCTGTGTAGAGCAGTGCATGCAAGTAGGTACTTCTGTTAGATTCCTGAAGCTATGTGGGTAAATCTAGGTCCTTTTTCTCCCATGGGAATAGTCTGTAAAATGTTTTCAGCCCTTAAATTTTTTTCTCACTGTTGAGAAAAGGCAGAGCAGTGGTGTTAGAGTTGTGTCCCCTGTACCCTCCGCCCCCCCATATTCTATAGTCTCTTATTAAAGGAAACAAAATGGTTTGGAAATTTATTCCAGACACAAGATTTTTTTCCTTAATGTATATTTCTGATGCAGCCACATGCTGGGTTCTTTACATTAAACACATTTGGTGATTCAAGTTTACTTTTAGAAACAGCCTGCTTTGTTTTCTGTTCTTAGTTGTTTTTCTTTTTTTTTTTTTCCTTTTTAAAACCATGAGTTTACTTTTTGTACGTCTTGTCCTTTTAAGGAACACAGGCCTCTTCCATCTCCTATTGTTTATTTAGTGCTTTGTGGAAACACACGGATCTTCATAGCCAGCAGCCCATTGTTGGCCTCCTTGGGTTGTTAATGGCACGGTAACTTTTTAAAATTATTATTTCCATCCATTAAGAAGTAATTTAATTTTGGTTTAGATTATTCTAATTCAGTTTTAACCTCCTAAATTTAAAGTATCTATGTCAAGCTAAATATATGGGCTCCTTCTGAACTTAATGGGGAAAGAGAATTTGCAGAAGGTTACTTACCTCAACACTATCGTTTTGTAGGATTTTCTCCATTGGCAGAGTGCCTGGACAGTGAGCTTTGGCTCTAAGTGGACCCTCCCTGCTATTGTGTGGCTTGTATTTCCAGGCTGACCTTCACAAGGAAAAGATAAGCCTGTCTTGTCTTCGTGTCCCCAAGATAACATACTGTACCATGTGGTTGGTTTAATAATCCTTATGGGTCCCTTCCAGCTTGAGATATTCTATGATTCTGTGATTCTGTGATGGTGCTTTGACCTAAGGTCTGTTTGTTTCAGTCTAGCTTAAATATCTTCCTAGATGTCATTCACTAAACTTAGATTTTTAGCGTGTATAGAATTGTTCACACACACCTTTGCACCTGGTTAATTAAAAGAATGATAAAAAATGGATTGAGCTAAGCTGATGCAACTCCAAATACAAACAGCTGTAATAACTCCACTGATTCTCCTTTATGCATCTAATTTCTTCTGTAAAAAGCTGCTCAGGGCCATAGGTTTTGTGTTGGCCAAAGGCTAAACAATTCTAGTGCTGTTTTTCATTCTCAAGACCACAAGTACAGTATATTTCTTTTGCAGTTTCACTCTTCCAGATTCCCTTTGTATTATTACAGATTCCCTCTTGGGATCAGCAAAATAATATGTGAAGAATATTAGTGATATGGAAGCTTGCTTCAGGGTTATCTTTAGATATCCGAGTTGAACGCAACAAGTGGGGTACTAAATCTGCCTTGAGATTATCAATACAAGAACAAGTTAAAATGTAGGCTTTAAAAATAGGTTTTACTCCTTTTGTTCTAGGACAGGAGGAGAAACTGAACCCAGCTCTGCAGTCATTGTTGCAACACACCTGGCTTAACTGAACCGGCACTGATGTAACTGCCAGCAGAGTAAGGCTACATGTATCTTATTTAAAACAGTAAAATATCGCAAGGTGTGCAGATAGTATAGCATGGGTAAGGCACAACAGGAGGTCCAAATGACTCCCATTCTGCAGATAATCATCCTGAATGATCATGATAAGAGTAATACTATTAGATTCTTTGACTGGGACATATATAATAATGATTTTACAATAGCTTAGAGAAATGACAATACAATAACATTGTATATTGAAGATTTAAAGAAATTAAACCTCTGATATTTGCTATGTATTCTGTAATATCATCTGCATGGCTGGTATTTCATCAGTGGACTAATAAAACTACTGTTTTATAATTATGTCTCACTACTGAGGTCCACAATGAGCCCAGTTGTTTTCAGGGAGTAAAGCCAGCCTTCACTAATGCTTTTGCAAGGAGCGAGGTATTGCCCTATGCTTAAGGCTGACTGAGTGAGTCTAAAAATTTTACAAGAGCTGGCTAAGATTTATACCAATAAAAATCTGTTTTTTTCCTCTTCTTTTAACAGTAAAAATCCATAAATAAAATTTAACCTTTAAAGGTGTAAAGCTTAGGTTATTGGGCCATTTGTAACTTTTTTTTGGCAAAGTTGAAGTATTGCATGTTTTTCAAGAAAACTTTATACTCTATTTCAGGAGGAGTTGGATATATGGAAGCCTCTAATAATTCCTTTGTCTTTGAATCTTTTCTGCCACAGAAGAGTTTTAAAAATGTAATTGTGTTTCAAAATAAAAATGTAAATAACCCTTTGGTATAGTTTGTACATAAAGGAATATGCCTTTTTTCATATTTGTTCCTTCAATTAGCTAGTCTTGCCCAATAAATTTTAGTATTTTGTTACTAATAACTAATGAAGAACAGGTAACAAAAGCCACAACAGCATCTTGTACTCATTAAGAATTGGATCAAGCTAGCTTGCACATCTCATGAAGCACGCCGTCACATATAGAAAGCAAGAAGTGTCTGGGGCAGCATACATTATTAATTAGAGACGAAGCTGGACTTCTGTTGTGGCAATCATGACTTTCATGTTCTATTACTTTCATGTTCTAAAAATACTACGCCTGACAATGTTTTATGATTTCTGTATGTGAGCGGGTGGACATTAGACACATTTCATTGAGGGGCTGCAAGCTTAAATTCTTCTTACTAAAGGAGAGAAGTTCAGCAAAGGCCTGGAAGCAACATAAAGCCCTTCTACTTGAGAATGAGTACCCATGGAGGGCAGCAGTTGGTTGCTGACACCTTGAACTCAGTAGGATGAAGCTGGAACATCTTTCATGTCCCAGAAAACCAAAAAATCTCTGGGTATTTTGTACCCTCTTCCTTGTTTTGCATTTCTCAAGACTGCTGGTGCCTCTGGTATAGGAGGCACAACATCCCATGCCCATCCTCATATCTGCACTTTGGCTGGTATGACAGTCTACCCCTTTAAGATTTTTCGCCAGCTCCTGGCATTCACTACAGAAATACTCCTCAGACATTTCATGCTTGCACTGTTTGAATAGTCTGAGTGTAACAAAAAGATTGACCTGGTTTTGGGAACTAATTATATCTGTCTTGTAGATGTAATTAGTTTAAGTAGGACCAAGCTGACCATGTTATTTTGGGCTAGTGATAGCTAGGTAGGTAACAAAGCTGTCATTACAGTGGTTTCCAATGACTAAATCCTTCTTTTTGAAAGTGATTGAGAAAAGGTAAATGTTAGACTTCACTGTTTCCTCTGTTAGCATGAATAGGTGCATAAACTTGACAATGTACAGCTGAAGGAAAGGGTTAGAAAGTGGTCTTCTGACAGGAGCTCCATCAGAGATCAATAGGTTAATAGGATGCAATTAAATGTCTTCATTGGAGTCACACCTGGACAGCTAAAAAAAAAAAATGTGGATCCTTCAAGCCAGACACTTGTACTTTGTGCTGAAGCAGAAGGGGAATACAAGCATAGGTAAATACTGCATTTTACCTGAGGTCCAAGTTACCAGCAGCTGAAGGTCAGTAACTTCCTAAACTACTAAAGGATGATCTTTGTGATTTTGATTCTGTCTTGAGGTAGTGTAAAGAAATATCAATCACAAGCAAAACTCCCTGGGCAGACTGCTTGTATCACTTTTTGGTGTCACAGAATGGATACTGTAAAATTAATTTGTCACTTTTTGTTATAAAGCCACACTACTGACCTAAGGAAGTTGGAGATTTTTATGGTCATGATTGAAATTATTATTTTACAGAAAAGAGTCCTGTCCTTGATTGGATATTTCTCCACAGAGCTTGTTTTCTTCTTAGGCGGATGTGGGCTTTTCTGTCACAATGCAATGAGGTCATCTACAAGCAAAGTGCTCTGCAAATCTATAAAGAGAGACATGGTTCAATGACATCATCCTCATGTTGTTACTGGGAGTAGAGGATGCTTAGTATCACATGGAATGGTAATGCTAGTGTTAGGCTTGAATTTTTTTGTATTTGCAAAATCAAACAATTGAGAGATCAGACCTATTAATTATACCTTCAAAGACCTTTTCTCCTCAAATAAAAGTATAAGTGTTGTGAATGGACTTCAGCCACCGCAGGGCTTTAATGTAATACTTAGTATCTGAAAAAAAGGCATTAATAAGCTTATAATGCTTTGTGAGATCTATCTTTTGTCCAACCTGTAAAATCTTTTAAAATAATTTTGTTTTCCTGGTTGCTTCAGCTGGTTTTTGAAATTACCGACATTTTCCAGGGCTATAATCTACCTTGACTAAACAAAGTCTGAAGATGGCTGATATTCCAGGGAACATGTGTTTTGAATTGAAGAACAATGAAACAGTTTTGTTTGCACTCATAAATAATGAATCTTTTTCTGACCACAAGTAAAGATTGTCTAAATTAGTCTCCTGATTGAGTAATTGATCTGAAGTGTACACTGTGTCAGAGCTATCAATATCCGGATGACTGCATGCATCTAAGAAAGCTACAGTAGTGTTTATGAAGGGCATTATAAAAAATATAAAGGGGGTTAGAAATGAGCTTTGTGGATTATCTTCAGTTAATGGCATGGCAAATGTCATTTTATGGCCATAATTTACTGAACATTAATAATGGTACAGTTGAGATAAATCATTTTAATGGCAAGATTTATGTGAATAACACTAGCACTAATTTACCAATGGAATTTACAAAATCCACTTAGCTCTTCTAAAGAGGCGCTAAGTGGATATTATGGCTTGGTTTTAGCATGACACTAATACGGGAGCAGGGCAGCCCTGCTCTTTCTTTTTCCTTGGGCTTGTGCATAGTGAAAGCCAGAAGATGAATTCAGCAACAGCACTTTGGTGTGTCAGAGCATAGTGCTGAGTGATCAACCCATTTTTTTTTTCTGTGCCTTCAGCCAAGAGGAGCTGAATAAAATTGTGCCAAAGCATTACTGGGAAGAGGTGCTTGGGGACTGCACCTTCTGCACAATGTCCTCCCTGTATTAATTGCATTTACTTTCAGATAGCTAAGCTGATGTGAAGTCTGGATACTTTAGGTATGCAGAATGCTATTGGGAGAGCAAGATACTGGGGGTGAAGAAACCTCAGTGCCCATACCCATTTTGCTTATGATATTAAATATAGAGTAAGCTACAATATCTATGGTGTGAAGATGACCAGGATGACTGGAGGGCATTTCTCTTCCCAAGAGATGACTGTGTCTCCTTAAGTAGGAATGCACATGGCAGACAAGGACCAGGGGACCAGAAAGACTTAGCAGAAGATGCTTCCAGACAGAATGTCTTCAAGATATGGCATAGAAACACTGCAGAACTTTCTGTCTCCATCAAGAGGACAGTAGAGGTTTCTGCCTTTTCAGGAAAAAATGCAGAAGTCATATTTTAGCCTTTGCTTTCAAATTCCACTGGCACTTACTTACTGTAAAAAACCTGTTTCTTCTGAAGGCAAAATGAGTATAAGATAAGTAACTGACCAACCTATAAATTAATCAAACTGGGAAAAGAAAGAAAGAAAAACAAAGTTATTTCTGTTTTTAAATATAAAGAAATTACTTAGATACTGTCGTACTAGGGAACCACAGAAGTAGAAGACAGAGAGAGAGAAAGATATATAGATAGCCCAGGAAAGAAAAATGAGTAAATGCTGTAGTGTTTGCCAATCAGCTATCTTGTATGAACATGCAAGCTGATCAAATAGTGCATAATTATCGGTTTAAAAATTATTGCATAGAGCATTTGATTATTCAGGGGAAGTCATGGGCTTGGCTGAGTGTGAGATTTTATGCATGTCTGTTGAAACTGGTTGTTTATGATGTGACATTCTTTAATGGTAAAATGAAAAACAGCACAATTCTGTGCCAGGACATTAGAGGGTCATAGGGGGAATGAATATTTATGAAGCAAGATAAATATGAAGATGGAACTTCCTTCTCCTTTTCCCATCCACCACTCCTGGTTTTTAACTATATGAAGTCCATGACATGCGATTTGTACTGGCTCATATACACTGTGGGACAGCTCATGTTTTTGCATTTAGCCCTGATTATGGTACGGTGTTGCAGGTACCCCCTTTGAGAAGTGCTTGCTGTTAGAGGCATAATTTGTCCTTTTTTGCTTTTATAAGATTCACGTACTCCTGAAATGATGCAATAAGCCAGTTTTGCAGGCTATCATTCTATTTTATCCATCTATTTGAGGAAATGTAGATAGCTTTTCCCATTGAAACCTCTTGCTATAGGATTTCTCTGTATTCCATATTGTGATTGGTAATGTACTTACTCCCAAGGAAAAGAGGCTTTACTCCTTACTTTACAAATGAGGACCCAAGAAAGAGACAACTAAAGGTTTCAGAACCAGACTGTGGTGGGGTAAGAGATCAAAGAGAGATGACTTACATTGTTAGTCTGCATATAAAGTACCAAAGTGACTTTTGTCTTAGTGTTCGCTAGTATCCACTCTTTGGTGCTCCTCTTCCACTTGCCACCATAGGTTGTACTTGGCAACTTCCCTCAGTTTGTCAGACTGTAATCTGGGTAGATTCTATGTCCCAGGTTCTTAATTTGTAACTTTAGGCACATATCTGAAGTGCTTAAGCTAGCTTAGTGCCCTAAGATCCCCTCCATAAAAAACGGAGAGAAACACATACCTCTGGAAAATGATTCATGCCACCAAAGTTTTCAATTAACTGCGGGGGGTCTTGAGTGAGGAGCTCCCAGGGTAGGGACTTCCATTAGCTGATTGAATTTGGATGAGATGCATGTAAATTGAATGTCTTGATAGTGAGACAAAGCCTTGATGTCCTGCAGAGCCTGATGGGATCATGGCACATTCTAGCAATAACTATCAAAGAGAACTGTTCTAGGGAGATGTGGGTAAACTGAATGCAGGGAGGCTGCTAGCACTTATCTTTACTCATTCATTGAGCAGGTATTGTCTAATTTTGTCAGAAACACCTCTTTCCCCCAAGAAGTCTGTTTTTCAGTCCTGGGCACAGACAGTTGCCAACTTATCAAATAATGAGGTGTTTTTTTGCAGTGTGCACAAATGAAGATGAGAAAAGTGCATTCCTTGTAAATACATTCTCAGAGGAAAAAGGAAACCAGAGTTCTGGATGAGACATGACACATTAAAGCATCTAGTCTGACTCATATTACCACTAACTCATCATCACCTTTCCCGATAAAACCAACCTGCTTAAAAATAGTGTTGAATATTTTTTTCCCAAGGAAGAACAATATTTCAGGTGACAGAGATAGAACACAGCAGACAGCAAAGAATTCGATATGTATAAAATACCATGGTTTTTGCTTTATTTTTTTTTTCTTCACCGCAATTTGTTTCCTTCTGAATTCTTTATGGGCTGTGTTCTACAGGGAAATAATGCCCAAAACAAAACAAGCCCTAAGAAGCAAAGTGAATTTCAAAACCAGCCTGAAATGAAGAGTGAGCATTCAAACAACTGAGAGGAAGTATATCCCTCCTTTGAACTCAGGAGGTTAGTATGAACTGTCAATACTTTCTTTTAGACTGGTCCTCACAATTAAGTACAGCACTGATGAAAACTCAGAGAGGAGATCAATGATGTGTCCTGGAAAGTTCTTGAACCCATAATGGAGCAATTAAGAGCAAATGCTTTCTAAACATAAGGCTTTCACAGGGATCAAAAGGATCGCTTCAACAGTCTGTTTATTTACTAGTGAAGGTACTTGTATTTATTACGCTACTAAGAACAAAGAACCAGTGCTGGTATCTGCTTGTTTTATTTCCACAACTCTGCTATCACCATCAGTAGCTGAGAGAAGTTCCTCAGCAGAAACAAAAAATGGGCTTGCCCACTTGCCCACTGCTGCATGGGTTGAAGCAAGAGTATTGCAGTATAATTTTTTCTTCGTGTCTCCAACTCTCTCCTGGGGAAGAGAGGAACCTTCATGCCTGCCTGCCATGGTGCTTGCCTGCGTTGTCCACTTGCACATGGTGTCTCAGCTCCCAGCCAGGAACCTCTGCTCTGCCTTCCTCAGAAAGAGCACCTGAAATCCTGTTTTGAGATGTCCCAGGACAGGACCTCAGTTTGTGTGATCTTGATGGGGAATATTATAGCTGGAAACTTTCAAAAGGCAAGATAGTTTAGTTATGTCACACAGGTCAGTTTTATTGTCGGAAGACAGGATGCTAATAGAAAGTTTAATTCCATTTCATACATTCTGCATTATTTTGCTTCTTGGGAATGAGAAGGGATAATGCATATTTGGTTCTGTTTCCTTGTACAATTTACAGAAAATTGATCATCTTCTGACCTAAAACTGAGACGACATAACTATCCTTCCAGTTCTGTGCTTGGATGCTTATGAATAACGGGCTTGAGACGCAGGGACAAAGGGACTTGAATCTCTAATCTGAGACTTCTTAAGGACTTTTTTTAAAAAAAAATTAAATTTATTTTAACATGGAAATAAATCCATTGGAATTAAGAAGTTTGCTGGACTGGAGTCAGAGGGCTCATCACCTCATTTTGAACCAACATGGCAGGGCTCAAGGATGCATTACTTACTACAACAGCACCAGGCATCCAGAGCCTCCTGGTGAATCTTGCTCATTGTTTTACATGCTATTTATATATTTAAAAGTTTAACAAATGAAAGATTGCTATACATCATAAAATCATGGCAAGAGTTCACAGAATTTAAGGAAAACAAAATAAACAGTCACAGGCCCTCAGTTAAAAGAATGGAAAAAGAAAGAAAATTCACAATTTCTCTCCAACAAGAGGCGTATTCCCATGATGCACATTCTTAATTTAATTCATATCATGTAAAATGCGTAAGCACAAGGAAAAGCCACAATGTGAAGAAAAAAAAGAGGAAGAGGAACAACTCATTTTTTGGCAAAGAATAATCTTAAAAAAAATTAGTATCTGCAGGACCTGTCCACAGAACCTCTTCTACTGCTTTGATGCATTAAACAAGAATCTTAGATTTTAAATGTTTTTTAATAATGAAAAATATCCTCAGAGAATACCCATAAATTAATGGGGCTTTATCTAGATAGCACAATTAATACTAGAGGTGTGTGTCAAGTCAAAAATTAGGTTTTCCTTGTAGCTTACACTTATTCTGGATACCTCCTGTTTTCACCGTACCTACTCGCCTACTCTATGCTGCTTTACTCAGCTCTGTAAGTCCCCAGTATCTGGAATGAGCTTTAAGACACCATTCAACATGGAAGCCAGTCTTCCATAGCAGCTGAAGCGCCACAAGGATGTCACAGAGGATGTAGAGTATTTTGTCATTTTTCTGCCTGTTTTAGGATGACCACACAGCAACTGAGTACCTTTGTGTAAAATGACCTAGAACTAGTGAAGTTGTTCTCATCCATCATGGGATCTTTGGCCATTGCAGCCTCCCAGCTTGTTGATGATACAAGCTGGGAGGAGTGGCTGACACACCAGAAGGCTGTGCTGCCATTCAGAGAGACCTGGACAGGCTGGAGAGCTGGGCGGGGAAAAACTTAATGAAATATAATAAGGGCAAGTGTAGGGTGTTGCACCTGGGCAGGAACAACCCCAGGTTCCAGTATAGGTTGGGAAATGATGTCCTAGAGAGCAGTGTAGGGGAAAGGGACCTGGGAGTCCTGGTGGACAGCAGGATGACCATGAGCCAGCACTGTGCCCTTGTGCCCAGGAAGGCCAAAGGCATCCTGGGGTGCATTAGAAGAGGTGTGGTTAGTAGGTCAAGAGAGGTTCTCCTCCCCCTCTACTCTGCCCTGGTGAGGCCACATCTGGAATATTGTGTTCAGTTCTGGGCCCCACAGTTCAAGAGGGACAGGGAACTGATTGAGAGAGTCCAGCACAGAGCCACCAAGATGATTAAGGGAGTGGAGCATCTCCCTTATGAGGAAAGGCTGAGGGAGCTGGGTCTCTTTATCTTGGAGAAGAGGAGACTGAGGGGTGATCTCATTAATGTTTATAAATATGTAAAGGGTGAGTGTCACGAGAATGAAGCCAGGCTCTTCTCGGTGACAACCAATGATAGGACAAGGGGCAATGGGTGTAAGCTGGAACACAGAAGGTTCTGCTTAAACTTGAGAAGGAACTTCTTTACTGTGAGGGTGACAGAGCACTGGAACAGGCTGCCCAGGGAGGTTGTGGAGTCTCCTTCTCTGGAGACATTCAAAACCCGCCTGGATACCTTCCTGTATGATCTCATCTAGGTGTTTCTGCTCCGGCAGGGGGATCGGACTAGATGATCTTTTGAGGTCCCTTCCAATCCCTAACACTGTGATTCTGTGATTCATTCTTTGATTAGGGAAGGGGCTATGTGTTTTATTTATTTGTCCTTCATTTGTTTGGATTTCTTCTTCAAGCACCTCTTGTCTCAGAGGGTCCTGATGATTTTTGGAGATCCCTGTGGTGGTGAGTTTCTAATCAGGGCAATTAGCAGTGTAGTTTCAGAGGCTTGCCATATTCCCTCTGATGTGGCTGAACAACTGTGTTAGCCCATCTCTCTTAGTAGTGATTGACTGGGTCTTGCCTTTCCTTTATCCTTTCTCACTGCCCTTTTAGAAGTGCTTTTTTCGGATGAAAGAGGTGCGGGCACTGTCCCTGTTCTTGTGTAAGAATAGGCATATGCTAGGGCATGAGCAGGCTGAAAGCAGTCCCATGAACAAGTTCTTGGGAGCCTCTCTGACACTCCACATGCCCAAGGGATGTTTCTAGGTACATTATTTTGCTCTTTGGCAAGGTAAAGCAGGACCAGATCTCCAGGTCTCTAGTGATACTGTTGTGAGCAATGGTGGAAAAACCCTGCATAGCTCAGTGCTCACCATATAACCAATATTTAAGCGAAGCAGTCAAGTAATAGTGGACACAAACAATAATATTTTTTCTTAGAATCAATCAGAATAACATACCAAAGCAAAGAAATTGTACTCAGGTGAAGGTGACGGGCAATTTTGATGTCTAACAACATAGTATTTTTCACATATTCAGCTACTGTGATCTTTTCTGTTATGCTCTCTGTGATGTTTAGAAGTCTATCTGAGGAGAGGAATCACCTAGGAAGGACATTCCAGAGAAAGTGGGAACGGACTCTTTCCCAAGTGCTCCAAATAACAAAAACCCATCTCTAATATACAATATGGAAATTATTGTTTTGGATATTTACAGAGAGAGAACATTTGTAATGTATCATACACACCTTTGGTCTCTGAGAAAACTAATAATGTGAAGGGTAAGAACACATGACATAATCACAGTTCCAGCCCTGTTCTGTTTCCATATTTTTGTGTCTCTATGGGATACTTACATTGCATTCTTGAATACATTAAGTGTTATTCATGAAGTCATGTGACTTGAACTCTGGGGCAGACACAGATTAATTGATTTCTAATGGAAAAATGCATGCCTGATGCTATTTTCATTACAACACATCCTTTCCTGTGTAATGAGTAGTAGTCTTTTATCTATCTGAAAATTAAATCTAGAACATTTTTTACCCTCATTGATACAAACTGTGCAAATACAATTCTTCCTTTTCACCTTAATCATAGAGTAATATTTCCAACCCCCTTGGTTTTGTTTATGGTGGATCCCTTTTCTGCACAACTTCTAATTTTGAAAATCAGTATCGTGAAGAGCTGTCACAGACATGCTCCTGTACTGCTGCTGCATTTTCTACTAGGGCATGTACTAGAGGTGCAGAGAATAAATATCTTAGGTTTGTCAGAAAGAGACTGTTTTTAGAGTTGATAGTGTGCCATATGGTCTACCATTAACTTACCCCACTGAAGCTGTACATTTTCTTCCTCCCTCATAAGGCCATTTAGAAATGTTCTGAGTCCACTTCTGGACTTTTGTCAAGTCTTTCCCAGCACATTTAAGATGTGTATGTCTGTTGTATTCTTGCTCTTCAGTGTATGACTGGCCAGACTGAACTGAGCTGCAGTGGGATAATGTTTTGATCCATCATGACAGTGCCTCATTGAAATACCTTCATCACTGTGTGGAATTAACAGATAACTGCCGCAACTTTGTCCTCCTGGACCACTTCTCACAACTGTAATAAGCTGTATAACAAATACCCATATCTTCACTTTGCTTTTCAGTTTCATTTTGGTCTTTTGCTGCTTTTTGGTCTGTTTAAACAATTAGCTCTTCAGTTCAGGAGCCTGCTGTTGTTACACATCTGTAGAGTAGAGTTTCTGTCAGTGCTAGATACATCAAAATAACAAATTAAAAGTGCCTCACTTTTGATTGTACTTACTCTAGGATAGGTGCCTTAGCGTAAGTTTATCCCTAGAGTAACAGTGTGCCTTACTCTAGGGATAAACAGTGTGTTTAAGTCACTTGCAGTGACATGCAGAATGCTCCTTGAAAGTTAGGCCAAGTCCCTCTGATGTGTGTTTGGACAAGATACTGTTTCTTTAGTAACAGAAAGAAGGAGTGGTTTTGGCCTCCCTGCTGCCATTCTCATGATGTGAATCACCTGCCTCTTGGCAAATAACCATCTCCCCTCCATCTTTGATGGTAAAAACACTAATAGTCAGACTTCACTTCCCAAGGATACCTTGTGATTTGACAGAAACTATAACTGCACTTTATTTCAAAGAAAATTGTAACTCCAATTCTTGAAAAAATGTGGTCATGATATGTAGAATGAGAGATTTACTTTGAGGAAGCAATCTGCTTTCAAAAAATATTTGCCATGCAAGACGAAAAGAAAGTACCATGATTTTCAGTACATTCCTTCCAACCTGGTTCAGTTTTACCTGTACCTATATGTAAGAGTGCAAATCCTAAAATGGTGTATGCTCATTCTCCATCTTTCTTTATACTGGGTACAATCACAGTTACAAAGAACTCGCTTTCCTCATGAAAGTTGATCCAACTTTTTTAACAGGTAGAGTTCAAAAGATGTTTCTGCCCCTCTGACTATCAGTAATTGCCCTACCCCATTTACACAGATGTCAAGCACAGTCCTGAGGCGGATTCTATAGGAGTATTCTGCCATCATCATTCCTAGTAAAGTCATAGATTTGATTTAAGCTATCTTTAGAACGCACATTTTGTTTCCCAATAAAGTATTCTTTTTGTGACCTCCTAATTAATAAGATTAAGGGAATTTAGCCTGGGAATCTGACAAAAGGCAGCATTCTAGGACCCGCACTGAATATTAATATCCTTCTTGTAGCAAAAGCAGAACACTTGTTTGTGTATATTGGAGCCCCACTGGTTTAGGTCTTTACTAGGAAAACAACAAAGGAGAGAAAAAAAAAAAACAAATTACAGCTGAAACAAATCATCAGCATTGCTGTTTTCAAATTATTATATTTCTGGGGAATTTCAGTCAGTTACATGAAAAAGAAGACACCAGTTTCAATGGAGCTTTGATAGTCAGGTTATGTTAATAATGGGGACTCATGTAAAATGCATAAGGTATACCTTACAGATGAAGAAGATTGCTAATAATTATTCTGTATGCTAAGAGTGTAGCTCTTTCTGAACTGATACATAAAGACTCCTTTACATCCTGGTCTAATTACTTATAGACAGTTGAGCACAAAATTACTTTCATCTGTTTGAACATGTGGAAGGAAATAGATTAGAGATGTACCTTTCAAAACAGCTGGTTGGCATGTCAAAGAAGAAAACCTACTGGTTCTTCGGTTCCGATTGAAAAGTGCATTTCTTTATAATTAGACCTATTAAAGTAAATGTCATGCAGGGGGATTCTCAGAGGGGGTGACTGGGGTGCAGTCACTCTCTTATGGTTGCTCTAGAAACTGGAAGAGTTTTCAAAGCTGAGGAAAGAGAGGTCTAGGTGTTTTGACACCTTGTGTTTTTCCCTAACCATTTTGGGGTTTCTTTTGGTACACTGGCTTCCATGGAGTAGTAGTGGGAGCTCCTGGGGATGACAAATGGCTGTGGGTAGCCACTAGTCTGACCCTTCTTGATGTCTTTCTCTTGCTGTCCTTCAGGAAGAGGTCAATGTGAATTGAATGGAAAGCAATGACTTACACAGGAAAAACCATATGAATTTTCCTAAAACGTGCTGTAGGCAGATGAGTGATCAATGTCTCAAATATTTACTTGCTTGCTTTATCTGATTTCAGGGCAAGTGCTGTACAAAAGGGACCTGTTTACAAGGGGCCTAATACTGTATTAACTTTATATTATTGAAATGGATTAATGTACATTTGTAGTGACACCAACAAGCAAGATCTCTCTCTTCCTTCAGATTTCTAATTCTATTCAGAGCCACTCAGTGTGTACTGCGATAATAGCCATAGTTCTTAGGAGTGCTCTCATCCAGACTGCTTTGAACATTTAACAAAGTGGAGACCTGTTTCCATCCTCTTTGTGCTGAGAGGGGAATCAAGAATACATAAGGTGAAGGTGCTACCTCAGAGATACACACAAGAACTCCAGGCTGACTATGAATAGATTAGATGCCTCTCCTATTTTTTTGGTATACAGCAAAATAAATAGCCTCTGAGGCTCCATGGGGAGGGAATACACAGTGTTCTCCAGATGACCAGAAAAAAAACCATGTACCTGGTGTCACTTCTCCATGTCTGAACTATGAGATATCTTGCTTTCTCCTGTTTCGTCTGTGCTCTCTGTGAGACCACGTAGAGCAGCTGGAATTGGGTTAGGATGTATAGTTTTATGTGGAAGCAAAGAATCTCTGTTTTAAAACACTGTGGAGATTGTTCCCCTTCATTCAGCACACATTAGATCACATCTAGATGCTGTGTCCAGTTGTGGTCTCCCAAACACAGGAAAGCCAGGGACAAACTGGAGTGTTGGAGCACTTGCCCTTTGAGGACAGGCTGGGGGAGCTGGTCTGAGTCAGCCTGGAGAATAGACAGCCTCAGGAGCACCTAACACCCCCAGCAATGCCTAAAAGGGGTCATTGAGGAGATGGAATGGGGCTTTTTAGAGCACTGCATGGTGGGAGGACAAGAGAAAATGGACACAAGTTGAAACAAGAGAAGTTCAGGCTGGGTATAAGGAGAAAATTTTTCCCAATGAGGACAGCCAGGAAGCAGACAGAGCAGGTTGTCCTGAGCAATTGTGCCATCTTTTGTTCTTTGGAGGTTTTCAAGACCTTACTGGACAAAGCCTTGGGTGTCCCAATCCGATGGGCAACCAGGGTTGACCTCAGATATGTCCCTGATTTGAGCAGGAGGTTGGATAACAGACCTAGGAGCCCTTTCAAGCTAAATTATCATGTCATCCTATGTGTGAATAGGTCCAGAATTGCCTATTGAGTGCTCAATTCGGAGTGGCCTTATGCCTGGGTAGACAATGCAGATAAGAAGCAGCAGGTAAGAGGATGGAATGTATCATTATGTAGAACTGAATCTGATGATTCTGGGGTTATGGCACTAGGTTGTGTTGTGTAGGTGTCCCAGAAGGCTGCAATCTGGTTTGGGCACCCTAGCCCAGTGTGCAATGGACACATGTCTAATGCATTCCCCGCTACCTCTGAGAGAAGTTACATTTCTCACACTTGCTTCTAAACACATCTGTCGAGCAAACTGAAGTGGCTTATGATGCAACACCCTGTGTAGCCCCTGAGGTCTCTGAAGGTCTCCTCTTTTTCAGCTCAATCCCTTCCTTCCCTTGTTACAGCCTCTTATCTACACAAGGCATTATTGGCACCACAGTCTGATAGCAAGTGTTCTCTCTCTCTTTTTCTCCTCAATTTTCCCTAGCACCTCACTTAATGATTCTGTTGCTTTCAGTTTGTGACTTTATTTGAGCCTGATGGTGTAGTTTTGTCAGACATGACTACTTCAGAAGCTCTTGGCTGAATGTGGATCTGCCTTTGGGAAAATCTGAAAATCCATATTGAATGGTCAGCCTTAAGCACAATACCTTCTTCCAACATCTATCCTGATTATGCATTGGAACTGGGCTAAACCTCTTGTTTCGCAAGTCCAGATAATGGTTAACTGGATACAAGCTTCAGTGTATAAAACTCATCCATATAGGATGTGGGAAAAGTCTGCATTGAAGCCTGTTTTCCAGCCCTGAAATGGCATTCTATCATGTTTCATGACTGCAGTTTTTCATGTAAAAATGCTGCAGACCTCAGAATCATAGAATAATTTTAGTTGGGGCCTCTGGAATTCTTCTGGTCCAGATCTCCTGCCCCAAAATGTTGTTCAGGGCCTTGTCCTGTGGAGTTTTGAGCATCTCTGAGAATATCTTAAGATCAAGTGTCAAGAACATGGGAACAGTTAAAATAATCACCAGTTTAATCAGGTATCCTGTCTCTGACAGTCACAGGTGGATAGTATTTAGTAGAAGATTAGTGAGTAAGTCTATAGTAGTCTTTCCTATTGCACACCTCAAATTGGTGTGTTTTGGGTTTACTTCATGCATATCTGGGATCTGTGGGATGTGTTTTTCAGATTACAGGGATCAACTGTTTATGGTAAGCATGACAAAGAGGGTGCATAGGCAGATTTTGAATTCAGTCCAGGTTCTCTTGGATTCATTCCCTAGATGAATTTTCCCATGCATAAAGACCAAAACCTATAGATAGCACTTTACAAAAGATTACATCAAATAAACAAGAGGTCCATGGCCTGAATATTTACTACTTCCCATTTTCATTAGACTAGCTCCTGTTTATGTCAAGGAAGAAGCCTGCCCTTTGTGTCCATCTGGGTAAGCAGATACTTCATGCCTGTGTGAGGCAAGGTCTCTCAACTGGCAGAACTCGTGGCAGCCCTGATGAAGCTGCCCCATACAGCGGCTCACAAATCTCAGCTCCTCCTGAATTCACCCTGCTCCCCTCAAAGGCCTTCAGTGAGCTATTTTACTGATGTGTGAGAAAGGGTCTCCTGGCTCCTCCTGAGTTTGTATTAAGAAGCTTAACCTCTCCTTTGAGAAAGCAAAAGGCAGTGTGGCACATCACTCCAAAAGGTGGCTGACCCTTTCATTAGTGAAAACAATGAGGAGGTTACTGTGGTGCACTGTGCTTGCTGGATGCTTGCTGCTAAACTTCTAGGGGAGCACAGGGGAATGGCTGCCTCGCAGAGCCCCAAGCCTACCCACGTTCCTGCCCCACACTGTGACTGCTAAGTGCTTTTTCCAGCATGCATACAAATAAAAATAATTGTAACAGCACCAGTCATACTAACTCATCCATGAGTTGGCCTTTGTCTTTATTTCTAACTCGGTGTGGACTTGCACCAACTTTGAATTCTTTATGGACAGAAGATACTTCTGATTAAAAGATACATCTTGATTTAAAGGAAAGCTAGTGCGTTGTACACATTATACATAGCTACCAGGAGCGCTACTGATTGCTGATAATTTAATTCCTATAACAGACTAGAGAAAGCTTATTACCTGGCAGCCAGTATTCAATCACTATTTTCTGAAATAAATAGCCTATCAGACAGCTAACAATAAAAAAGCAAATGTGATGTCCTTAATTTTGTGTATTTTTAAACATAATATACTGTTCTAACACAGACATTCTAAAAGCTGTCTCTCCCTTAATCATTTTCAATGGGTTTTTTTCTGTATTTGTGGCATGGCTTATTTAAGTAAATAGTATGGTTACATTAATTTTAAAATCTGGTGTATGGACTAAATAAGATAGTATAATAGAACATGAAATGTACTAAAATACTGCCTTCTGTGTTATACTTAAGAGGTTCATGGTTGGTTTTTAGTGTGCTGTAGAAAAAGAAACATTTTTAAATAAGTAAACACGATTGCATATTTCCTTTCATTATCATTGTTCTTGGAACCATAGAAACAGTTAGAGAAGCAAAGACTACAGAAACACTCAGGCATCTGGACCGTGGACAACTAAATACTGTAAAATAAAATAATTGTCCTCATCTCCCCAACAACCCAAAACCTCATTTGCCTCCACAGAAAACTTAGTATTGTAGTATGACAAAATGTAACAAATGGGTAAGCAGTGAGGTGCATCATGGAAGTAAGAAGGGAGAATCTCATTAATTTGAATTAATTAATAAACCAAATTATATCAAATCTACAGAAAAGGCATCAGTCCATTCAGTTGTCTGTCTTTTACTGATGTAGAAAGAAGTTTGATGTGGCATTGGTTATAGATCAAATACAGAGTTGGCTGTGAATTTTCAATGTGATTTTTTGAAGGAACACAATTTTGTTACAGTCAAAACATAATTTTCCAAAAAAATTTTGAATTTTTCAGTGTGCCATAAACAATAATTCACATATTAAGATATTTAGTTGGGAAATTGGAACGGTTTGAATTAAAAAAAAAAATATTTGCCTAAGAGATGCAAGGCATATTTCAAATTAGCTGAACATGAACTTGTGTCTGCTTAAGATACCCCATGGACCCCGGGGAGCTGCTTTTTGGCGTAGCTCACTCTCTATTTCCACAATGTTTCAATGTTCTTTCTCATTGAATAAGCAACAAGTTCAGTTGAAACATAGGATAAGTTAGTCCATAGGTCAGCCCAGGACTTATTAAGGATTTAGAGGAAGCAAACTTTGCAATGAAAAACAGAATGAGTTTTAATTTTGAATGTCATAAATTCAATTCTAGGTGTTCTGACTTTGATAACATAGAATATAAATGTCTCTCACTGTAATATATGTACAATGGAAATAGACAATTTTTCTCTATTATTCTTGAAATGACTGAAGTTGAAAATTAGGACTGAAATAAACTTCTAGCATTTTTGTAACATGTTTAAAAAAGGCAATGAGAGAAAACAGAGAAAATAATTAGTGAAAATTGTCTCAGAGGTGGGAGTATAGTGTCGGACAAAACTCGCATACACAGATAATACGGGCCAGATAGCGAGGTGTTTCCTTATAGATATACCGGGGTTGTGGAGATTAAGGAATCTGTTCCCTTTTACCTCCACTTTCCTTTGCAAAACCTGTTTTGGCTATATCCTAAATGTACTAATAAACACCAAAGGCAATTGAGAATAAATCATGTCATAGTTTCTGCTTCCTTTTGAGTGTCCATCTGAAATTATTAGTTGCAGAGAAGTATATACATAAACATATATATATATATACACAAATATATATATATATATATATATATATACACACACAAATATATATATATATATAACTTTTGGAAGAAATGGCACAGCTGCTGCCCGCTATGCCCTCTGGCACTCCGAGAGGCAGAAGCTCCTCTTGGGTTTTGCAGTATGCTCTGAAGTGGAGTTGTGTTTTAATTGCTCCATCCATCCTTATTAAGAGACAGGCAGAAAAGGGGAAAAAAAAAATCTTATGAGAAAGCAGATATTGTATATACATTACACTAAATACCTGTGGTTAAAATAATATTAAGGTTGCTAAATGAAGCACTGAAAAACCAGGAAATATTGTATTTATGGCTCGTGGTGTAACCTTAATTTAGCTTCTGCAACCAACAGTATTATACCACAGTGCCAGAGACTCCCACTTCACCTAATGAACGGCTGACTGGTCCTCCATGACTGTTCTACTCTTCATGGATTGTATGGAGTCCCAAGCCTTATTTATTATATAAAATACAAACCCTGTTCTAAGTGCAGGGTTATTAATTTCCTTACAATTTCCTTCCCGACTACATTCTGTTAATGATACTCATGGTAGACATCATTATAATATTTAATATCTTCAAGAACATTCAATAATGCATTTCTGCAAAATCCTGGGGTGTGGTGAGCAATGGCTATTATTTGTTATATGTGTTTTTATGCTCACAATATTGTTTATGGGCAAAGAGAAAACACACTTTATATATAAAGCTAAGAATTTATTGTTGTCATAACTAAGATCTTTACAGTATAATCCAAGACTCATTTGTCCAAATCTAATTACCTCAGAAAAGAATATTTTTCACACAGAAATTCTCATTAATAGTAATAATATAGTAAAAATTGTTATGTACACATTTTGTTTCTACCCCTTTTTCTGTTATTACACTCAACTTTACCTTGCTCCTCTGGGTCCTAAGGCTGGTGACTTCATCCTGCTGCTGAGGGTGATGGGGGTGCAATGCAGAATCCTCAGCATCTAGAGTCCTTCACTGGGATAAATATGATGTTCATCTTGATGGTTTCTTCTTCCTTGCTGTGGAATCTACTTGAGGGATTTTTTTCGTATGCTTGCTAACTTCTATTTACATATTTGCCCTTTCCTCATGGGTCTGCTGCTTTACCAATTTACTACATATGGTGCCCTTTTTTATGCTAGATACTATGTCTTTATTCACTGTTACATCAAAACCCAGTTATGTCCAGCCCTAGGTCTGCATTTCTTTAACTGATTGTTGATGACTTGCTTATAGCTATGAATCTCGAGTGCCAAGCTTGTGCCACATTCCTCATCACCCTGTGTAGGTATTCCTTCACAAGTATCCTCTCTCTCCACTTCTCTGCTGTCATACCAGGCCTGTATTTCCTTACATGACATCGTTAACTATTAGAGTTGTAAAATCATGGAGGTACCATACAAAATTAAACAACAGTAAAACAAATTAGCCAGAGATACCTGGTAAATCAGAAAAAATGGTGTTAAAGATAAACTGAGAAAAACAAAGTTACTGGCAGATCAGGAAAAGTTCAGACAGAGCAGAGCAAACCTGACAAGCTTGCAAACTCAGTGCAAAGCTTGTAGCCTGCTACTAGCAATGGCAATACCATATTACAGGGCTCAGCATGCATGCTGGGAAATAGATTAATCAGGAAGAAAATGTTACATTTCTTTACAGAACACTTACCATAACTCATTGAAGGGTTTTTTTTAAAACCTTAGGCTTCAAAGAGTGTTAATTGACTAAAAGTACTTTTTGTTCCTAATTAGATCATTACAATAGTGCTGTAAACAAAGACAAGGATGAACAGACACATGCTCAGTTAGAATGTTATGTCTAGTAAGACACATTGGAGAATTTTGGAGTCAGGTTGCAGTTCAGCTCAAAGCCCAGAAATTCAGAGTGAGTTCCACTGGTATTGGCTGCTTTTGAGGCTTCTCTGGGGATGCAAAGCAGCCATAAACTTGACTTAAATTGCCAGTAAAGTGGGTTTTACTGCTGCTTTGTGTCAGTGGATTGCTCCAAAGCAGCTGGAATATCCCATGAATCTGGCCCCAGATGTTTACGTGGAGCTTATTCAAACTATTCTAACTTCTTCGACTACGAAATCTGCTGGAAACCTCATGAGAATAAGTGCTCTCTCCTTCTTCTGCTCTCAAGCAGAAACACCACAAGTCAGATTTTAAGTTTCATCACACTTTTTATCTGGTAAACACTACAAATAGAGAATAAACCCACAAAAACTTACCTGAGTGTTTCAGAATTCCTCCTCACACATATTCCAATCTTAGTTCTAAGAAGACCCGCTCTGTTTCGATGGTAGTGACATCACCTTTTTTATGCTTAAATTCATTACTCCTTTACTGTTGTTGAGATATATATTACAGGGCTCATTTTCTAGAATGTGGTCTTATGCGTAATCATTCCAATTTTCAATTGAGTTGCAAATAAATTCTGTGTTATAAATTCATTTATCTATTCTGTTTTATTCCATTCTAGTTATTATGCTATCTACTGCTGTGTTCCAGTAGGTGGTCTCATGTGGGATTGATCTCACAACATCTACAGCTGAGTTACTAACCTCTCATTCTCTTTATAGGTGATCATAGAATCATTTTGGTTGGAAAAGAGCTTTAAGAGTCCAACCGTAAACCTAGCACTACCATATCCACCACTAAGCCGTGTCCCTAAGCGCCACATCTACACATCTTTTAAATACCTCCAGTGATGGTGGCTCAACCACTTTCCTGGGCAGCATGTTCCCATGCTTGACAACAGTTTTGGTGAAGAAATTTTTCCTAATATCTAGTCTAAAACTCCACTGGTGGAACTTGAGACCCTTTCCTTTTGCCCTATCGCTTGTTACTTGGGAGAAGAGACCAAGACACACCTCACTAAGCCCTCCTTTCAGGAAACTGTAGAGAATGATAAGGTCTCCCCTCAGCCTCTTTTTCTCCAGACTAAACAACTCCAGTTCTCTCAGGTGCTCCTCATAAGACTTGTGCTCCAGACACTTTAGCAGCTTCGTTGTTCTTTGGACATGCTTCAGTGACTCAATGTCCTTCTTGTAATGAGAAGCCCAAAACTGAACATGGTACTTAAGGTGTGGCATTGCTGGTGCTGAGTACAGGGGGACAATCACTTCCCTTGTTCTGCTGGACACACTGTTTCTGATAAAAGCCAGGATGCTGTTGGCCTTCTTAGCCACCTGGGCACACTGCTGGCTCATAATCAGCCAGCTGTCAACCAACACCCCCAGGTCCTTTTCTTCTGGGCAGCTTTCCAGTCACTCTTCTCCAAGCCTGTACTGTTGCATAGGGTTGTTGTGAACCAAGTTCGGGTTGTTGTGACCCAAGTGCAGGACCCAGCACTGAGCCTTATTGAATCTCAGATGGTGTGAAAGATGCTACTATAACATCTCACTCATCTGGACACCTAATCTAGGAGTTCCAACCAATGTTAGAATTTTTTTATAATAATTTTGAATGGGAATGTTATGTAAAAGTGCTTTTGCTTTTGGTGAAATTTTACAGAACCTTCATTCATTTGAAATACAGACTCATAATACATTGCTCCCCTCAAGTCAAGGAATATGCCTGTGGACTAAGATACTTCTTGGCATGTGTGGGACTCTCAGTCTGTCCAGTTCTGATGCCAGCTCCAGTCTGGGTTAGTGTTGCTCTTACAAGCTAATTCAAGTAACAAGAAAAAGCTAGCTGATCTGCATTCTAGATAAAGGCACAGATTTCTGTGATCATCAGGATAGTCTTTATCATAACACCTATGTCATCTTTGGGACTTCTGTCCCTACCAGAGGTAAGTTCAACTTTTCATAAGATATAAATAATGCAAAATTATATAAAAATATTTGTGCTTGAGTCACTTGAAGCATAGCCAAGCAAAACACTGGGGACTGCATTGGAAGGAATGTTTTTTATTTTTGGCAGCACAGATGAGCTAGCTGACCTAATAGAAAATAACTATCTCTAATATCTTTGATTAAAATTCCTTAACTTTTGGCATACAGTTATAAAATATTGAACTTTAAGTTTACACTTTACAACATCCTTGAAGAAAAGTCCTACAAACATGACTGTTCTCTAAATTAAAGATGCACCAACAGATAGAGAAAGGACTGCCTTTTTTGGCCAAGATGAAGGCTAAAGTAAATATTGATTGGAGAGATTTTATACACTGGTACTCAAAAGGAGTTAAACAGGCATTTTCTTCAATGGGAATATTCAATCTAATCCTCTTTGTATGCTGCTATCAGTTGCTACATTTTATTTAATGTATTTCACAATAATAAGGTTTTTGTATAGGTCACATAGCATACATGAAAAGCATGACCTTAAAAAGGAGGGGCAGAATAGTTGAATTGTTAACAGATGAATAATTGGTTTGAGAAATGTCAACAGAGCCTGCTTGTCTACACTATAGCCGTTCCAGGAGAGGTAAACAGAGGTAGTCTTTTTGCTGCAATTACACGCACAACTTTCAGAGGGATTCTAATGAGTCACATGCCTGAGATCACTTGGTCTACAGTGAGTTAGGGACAAATCTGAATCTAGTAGCACTCTATGTGGTAACCAGGTTACCACTCAAGGAATATTTTTATTTAAACTAAAGGTAACACCAAATCAGGTGACAGTTCTTTTCTCAGTCTTTGTGTTGGACCAGTAGCTAAGCCCATCAAATACAGAGAAAAATAGCAGCATGTTCACACACAGTTTTATGAATATTTAGCACCCAGTTGATAATAGAAAGTTTAAGGGCATTCATAATTTGAAAAATTGAATTTGGAGGACCTTATAATGTGGAGGTTGCACAAAACCAGCATCCATGTACTAAAGACTTAGCTTCAAAAGTAGACAGGATAGAGAGTGGGTGGGAGAGGAAGTGGTGATCTGCACATGTTCACACAGAAGAAGGGGTGTTAGGACCCATGGTGTCTTTCATGCAGTCATTGCTTCGTCCTGTAGTCCATCCTGCTCTGTATCTCAGATTGAATAGCTCAGCTTTTCTGTTCTGCAAAGTCTTTCTATGCAGTAAACTTTTTATGTATCCCTGAAACAATAACCCAGTGGGTCAGGCATCACTCCATTAGTATTGCATCAATTACTGTTTTATTGAGAAGCTGGACATAACTATTAGGAATTCTATACCATCTTATTACTTGAAGGTTAACTTGTGACCTAAAATGAATCACTCAGTCATGCTGCAAACGGCAGAGATCATCTTATCTAGTTGAAGTACCTGTCATGTTTTTTAGATGAGAGATTTTATTTTAAAACAAGCATTAGGAAAAATTGTTTGACACATGGTCTAAGAGGCTTCCAGAGCTCCCTGCCAATTTCCCCAAAGTGTCACTAATATCTGCATTCAGACAAAAGAGTCTGGGGTTACAGACTCAGATGTGGCTTTGTGTCTTTGTCTACTGAATATCCTTACAACCACTAGCCTGACGTGCTCTGTGCTTATGTTTGCCCACTTTCCTGTCATCATCTAGTTCAAGCAGCAACCTCAAATGGCTGCACTGGCCCACTTAGCTCTCTCCAACATCTACATTAAGCAAAGCAGAGATACTTTAAAAAAATCTCTTTTGAGTATCAAATTAGGCCTTGAATCTCATGAGAACTCAAATTCCAAGATTACATGTGTTCAATATAATCTCCCACTCATAGGATGGAACTTTCTAGAAAGCTGAAGTTAAATAGTACTTTTTGAGAGACTTTCCTCTCTCGGGACATGGGGACCATATGTCAGGACCATGACCTACATGGGTACTTTTACTTTTTATGCCTTCCTCCCATATAAGTGGGCAGTTACGACTAGTCACAACCATGTTTGTATATAGCAACTGCTACCTGTATAGCAACAAAAACATCCCATAATTTTTACCCAGTACTCAATATAGGATCTTTCCATCTCCTCTGTAATGCTATACCTCTGTTAGGAATTACCACTTGGTATGTACAAGCAAGAAACTGACAGCTTTCATTAACAGCTTTCATTGTAATCACTGAGATTTTACAAGCTGTGCAATAAATGCAAGCTACAGACGTGCTGAAGGCAAGCCAGCAAAACACATTCGCAGCCCAGAAGACCAACCGTATCCTGGGCAGCATCAAGAGCAACAGTCCAGCAGGCCAAGGGAGGTGACTACCCCGCTACTCTGCTCTCATGAAGCCCCACCTGGAGTACAACATCCAGTTCTGGAGCCCCCAACATAAGAAGGACATGGACCTACTGGAGAAAGTCCAGACAAGGGCCACGAGGATGATCCGAGGGCTGGAGCACCTCTCCTATGATGACAAGCTGAGAGAGTTGGGGCTGTTCAACCTGGAGAAAAGAAGGCTCCAGGGTGATCTTATAGTGGCCTTCCAGTACCTGAAGGGGCCTCCAGGAAGGCTGCAGAGGGACATTTTACAAGGGCAGGCAGCAATAGAACAAAGGGAAATGGCTTCAAACTGGGAGAGGGTAGATTTAGATTAAATATTAGGAAGAAACTATTTCCTGTGAAGGTGGTGAGACACTGGAACAGGTTGCCCAGAGAAGTTGTGGATGCCCCCTCCCTGGAAGTGTTTAAGGCCAGGATGGATAAGACTTTGAGCAGCCTGGTCTAGTGGAAGATGTCATTGCTCATGGAAGGGGGATTGAAAATAGATGATCTTTAAGGCCCCTTCCAATCCATACCATTCTATGGTTCTATGATTCTGTGAAGTTCTTGGAAATTACTTGGCTACCCACAAAAGTGTAGACTTTATCCTATTTCTTTTTGCCTTTTCACCAAAATATTTCTGTCTAAGGGCACTATAGGATGAGTGTTTTAACTGATATGAAGTGTGAGCTTTGCTTTTTAATTTCTAAATTATTGCATTCTTACTATGGTAGGTACTCTATATCAGGTTATATGAGCTGGTGCAATATAAGAGTCCAGTTAGAGAAAACAGGGTTAAAAAAAGAATCTGTCTAGTCCTAGAGAGATGACGCTATCTATTTTTGCCAAATCTGCACTTTTGGATCTACTTGCCAATATCTTCAGTTAATTCATTGATGCTTCTTGATGATTCATGCCTCAAGATCCTCTGTTACTCTTACATAACTACAATGGGCAAATAGGATTTTTGCTAGTATGTTGCCTTTTTGCTTTTGAAAGACATCCTTTGACGTTGGCAGTGTGAACTGTTTGATGGGGTAGCATTTATAAATGCTATTCCTTAGAAATTGTGCATCTGGCTGAAACTAATAGTTCAATCCTTTAGTTCTTACAGAAGTGTTTCCAAGGCTAAAACACTTTCTTGGCATTTCCAGTTTTTTGTTTCCTTGAAAAAATGACTGTAAATCCTGGATATCTGAAACAGCTTGTATTTTACTTCTTCTCTTTCACCATTATTTATTATTTATCATTGTCTTCACAAAATTAAGCCAATATGTTGTCATATTTGGACACAACTTTAGAGAAGCACTGAATGTTAAAAAGAGAGGCATTATAAACCAAACCATATCTGAAACTAGTTACTTATGATTTCTGGGTTCAAAAAAATGAAAGGAAAAATAAAGGTGATCTGAATAGCTTTGGAAATAGGTTGGAAATTCTGGATTATTAGGTACTCCTAAGTAAAACAGATATTTTTATAATTAGTTTATGCTACTTCTCCAAATAATCAAGCCACATTCTGTGTTTAAATTTGACATGATCTGTATTTTTTTTAAAAGTAAACAAATGCAATTGCATATAAATAGAGAGACATATCCAGAAGACGTATTCAGGTATCTGCATAACTTCACTTGTGTTGGTAGCAGGACTGATTGTGATGTGGGCAAAGTTACACAAGTGTCTAGAGATATGTCTAACCAGACTGGGAGTGTCTCTGTGAGTCATCCTAACTCCATATCAACGTTAAACTCAGGTGCACACCAACTCTTTCCAACAGACCTCCGTCAGCCCATTTTTGATGGAAAAAGAAATGGGTTGTTCAACTAAGAGAATGCTTGTTGGAAAAAAAGAAACATACATAAATATGAGCATGGTATATTGTCTGCATAACAACACTATGCACTTACTGGCACTTAATAATTTGATATTAACCACTTCATTCTCCACAGAGTGGTAACATGCAGTCAGTATTGTATAGAAGTGCTTTAGCCATGATCTAAAGTCTCGATCAACTAACAGAACTCAATGGCTTTTGAATTTTCTTTGGTTGTTATTACGGCTATTTCTTTAGAGGGTTATGGAAATCTGAGCTGCACTATCTTTCAGTATCCCCATATAGCATAGCTGTATGAGATAGAGTTGTTTAAAGAATTCTGTTTGAATTGCAGTTAACCTCAAAAGTCATCATGATAATGGACTGACCATTGCCCAGGCACTCTGAAATTATCATTAGGGAACTGTCCAGCAAAGATTTCTCCCTTGAAGAGAGTTTTTCAGTATTGTACTCCTCTCAGGGGTGTTACCTGCTGCAGACAGGAAAGGGCAAGCTATGAATTGGCAACAGGTGTGCTGAGGGGGAGAGTAGCTGCCTGTGGTGGGCCATGTGTTCCCCTCTCTGTCTGATCCTGCAAGGAACATTTGTTTAGGTCAAGTGATAGGGATAGATTCTGTTCTTAAAGATGACTAAAATGGTAGAGAGGAGAAACAAACCTCTCTTCCATTTAACTGACTAATGTAACCCACTGACTAATGTAACCCACTACCTGCCTTCAAAGTACAAAACCCAGGTGGCGATGCATGCTAGACTGGAAGTAGAAAAGATGGACAGGTCATAAGCTTAGCACTGACCTCAAACATTCAAACTCCCTTTGCCCATGGTTTCTTCTGGTTTTCCTTTGTCAGAGATTTCTTTCTCTGCTTTCAGAATCCTTTCATAAGTTGCTACTGAGTCTTTTTTTGACAGGGGCTTACTCATGTGTCTACTAAAACATTAGAAGTTTAAAGAGAGACTTTGATATTTTTCAGTCCTATATGTGAGTTCTTTGCATGCAGTTGGACTTTTTGATACAAAACATATTTTCTTTCTTTCTTAGAGAATATAGGTATGTAGTGGAAATTGCCTTTTCAGTCCATCTTCCTTTGATACCACTTTTATTCTTCCCTTCTTCTGTCATTTTACTTCTGTCACTTTTGACCCTGACTCTGCTCCCCTGCTTAGTAATGTCTCTACCCCATCACCTACAATGAGTCGCTTCATTAACATCCTATTAGACACCTTGCATGGATACCTAGAGATGAGCAACAGAGGCAGCTGAAAGAGTGCACAGGCAGTTCCAAGACAGAAGTGATATATGACAAAGTGTCCCTACTCTGCTTACGTAATTGTCTGGATCTTGATTTAAGATTCCCCTGATGCCAGAAAAGAATTATGCCACAGAAGCTGTGTTCTTCCCATTTGAGCTCTGGAACACCATTAGTGATGATTTGTGCCAGATATCATTAAAATTATGCATGAAAAATATAAATGAGCTGCAAAGCAATTACAAGCTTACAGTCCCAGACCATTTTTGGTCACCCCAAGCTCCCACTGTTTTGAATGAGAGTTCCACATTCAAAAAAAAAAAAAAAAAAAAAGCTATATTGGGTCCTTAAAGCTGCTTTCAGGACTTTTTCTTTTTTTTTTTTTTTCTTCAAAAATGGGCAAGTGATTTAGGAGCTGAGGTCTTAATTAAAAGCTGTGTGAATTTCATGCCCAAGCACCTTAGTAAATCTAGACCTGAGAGCACCTGAAGTTGAGTGTACTTGAAATATATGACTCTTCCTGAAACTGGGAATAGCCAGTACTTCAGAACATTGTGAACCTGAACAGGTTTTTGGTATGTTTTATTTCTGTGATATATTTAATTCAGTAGAAATGTGACTGCTAGTCCCAATTTGAACCAGGTACAATGTGGGCAGATATTATACATATTTCCCTACATGAAATCTGCTAATGCATCTCAGTTTGAATTTGTAGATCTGCCAAGTTTCATTCATTTGGAGAGAGGCTTCCTCATTTGGGATTAATTTTAAGACTCTTTTAAAAAGTGTCTCCACTTGTGATGAAACATTTTGCTGTGTGTGAATGAGATGTATAAAATCTCATTCTAAAGGCAAAATTCATCTCTGGTGTAACTTCTGGGGAATTCCCACGATGCTTTGAAATCTTCCTTATTCCAATGATCACAGCTCAAGAAGCCTAAACACTCCTTCAATTTGATCCTTGTGCATTTTGCACAGAGTGCCAGTCATATATTGGTTTTCTGATAAGTTCATATGGAGTGAGAGACGCGGTAGTCACAGATCATTTTCATTTTAGCGTAAGCCGGGATGAAAACTCTGCTGATGAAGTGGATGTGACATACAGCTTAACTTTTCATATGTAAGAATACTATACACTTTACGACCCATATAAATACAGATAGGATAGTAAAACTTCATTTTTTTCCTTTTCCTTCTTTCTCCAAAATAAACATATTAAGAAAGTAGCTACTGAAAGAAGCTGCTGCTTGTGTAAAGCTGTTGCATATAACAAAGACATCAGCCTGCCTTTTTGAGCACAATAATCGACCAGGAAGAAAACCAAACAGAAAACAAAGATCTAAACCTAAGCCCCAAACAGTTCATGTTAGCTGATAATATCATTCAGGACTAAAGATTCCTTTTGTCTTCTGTGTGATACTAAAAAACTCTCAGGCTGATAAAATCAACAAGGACAGGGCAATTGTCATTGCTCATTTTACGACCTCGGGCATTGCTCCAGTGCCTCAGACTGCCTTGGCACCATTAGTCCCTAGACTGCTTCTGCTGATCTTAAAGAGGCTTTTGTTGGTAATCAGTACAGACTCTGGAATCCCAGGACACCACTACTAGTTATGCTGAGCTAAAATCATAAGGAGTGCAAGCAATAACAAGCACCAAGGCCCATGCTGACCCTTAGCAGCTGTTTATATGCAATCATACCTAAGCAAACGACTTTCCAAATGAAAAGGCATGTTTTTGGAACTGATAATAAATCAATCTTTAAAGAAGGAGAAATACTTATTAGTTTTATTCTCTGTTAGGTTGTAAAAAAACCAAATAAGAACCCCTGCCTTAGAGCCAGACGGCTTTCACATATATAGAGAGATTTAAAGGGCTGCACATCAAAAGGGGGCATTTTTAATAGTGCGCACATGACAGAAGAACGCTACTGCATTCCTGAAAGTGATACACTCTAGCTTAATGAAAGGTAGTTTTCAGAAAACCAACTAAATTCCCACCAAATCTCTGGCAATTAGTAAAAATAAAACATAGAAATTCTTAACCGGGAAAAAGAATAATAAATAATGGAATTCTGATAGTGTGAATTTCAGTGTTGTGGATAATGTGGTAAGGCTGTTCTTACTTCAAGAACTTTGAAGGTAATTAATAACAGAAGAGATTTTTACAAATGCAGGTGAGAGAAGGCAACATTGTCCTTTGTGAAAGGGGAGAAGACATGCTACTCCATCGCCATGAATTCTGCATGGTCCTGCTCCCTGCTCCTCCAGGGAGCCTGGGTGGGAAGTCACTGTCTGTGCCCGACTCTGGCAGCAGGGCTGCTGTGGGGTCCACCGCGTCTTCCCAGGGGTGACCATGGTGGGTGAAGAAGTGAGGGGACACTTGCTTACACCATCCCAATGATGGTCACCTCTTTCTGCTGAGAACCTACATTTCATTGTACAAATGTGCAAAAGTAGCTACTTTTCTCTTTCTCCCTCCGTACTGGCTTTGAAAATCAATGGAGTTTACGAGGAACAGACAGGAGGCAGGATTCATCTCGCTGAATGAGGGGTTTACATCTGAGCTGTCCAGATTTTCTGAGAATGATTTTTCTCATCCTCAAGAAGGCCACCTGTAAAATAGTTCAAATGAGATACTCCACAGAAGTACAATCCTTTCAGTGACCTTGAGGGGAGCTGGTGATGATTGTTCCAGGTGTAGAGGTCTGTATTGCAGACATCTTAAGCTTCAGTGAAACAAAAACCTCTCTAAGAACCATCCTCATGTTTTCCTTTTGTTAGTTATGAATCCTGGGTCAAGAAAAGGTTGGGAATATTAGACCAAGATGAGCAATATCTTGTTTGTAACTGTGGTGTTGTTTTGAACTTTTGCAGAGGACTACCACACCCCTCTGATGTTTTCTTCGTAACATACCGACTGCTGCGAGACTGGCACAACAATGTAGTATTAATAGAAGAAATCTGGTTTGAATTCCCTTAAAGTCAATGTTCTTGTAAATCTAATAAGTACTTGGATACTGACGTGCTAGTCAACATCTGCAGAATTTATAAATCTGAAATTAATTTAAGCCTGATAATTAATAAACAAAAATCCTCAGACTTAAAATGTCAAAGTAATCATTAAGTATATTATATTTTTATGGTGCTATCCCTAAAAGGATATGAAAGTGCTTCGAACGTGGCTTGAGCCCTTACTATAATGTTGTAAGAGGAATGTTTTTTATTACCATTCTACAGAGAAACTGAAGAAATTACTGATATAGGCCAAACCTTGAATTGCTTGACTGAGTGCTAAGGACCATTCTCCTGCTGCTTGTAGGGCATGAGAAGATGAGAGATACACTGCAGCAGCAGTGTAGAAACAGTAGCCTAGTTTGTGGGTCCTATGTCAGGGACAAGCATGCATGGCCCATGCTGCAGCTGAAGTCAGTCTAGGCATGCAGGAGCTTCAGGGATGGATTGGAAGGTGTTTTTTGAGGGTTATTTAGCAGAGCAGCCACAAAGTGTATGCTTGCCTGAAGTGGCTGGTGAGAGGAAGAAGTAAGGTAGAGGCAGGGAGAACCTTTGGAGATTCCAGTGGAGTCAGCCAGGCAGTTGGACACATTTGCTTTCTTCCGGTACAATTTCCTATAGGCACTGTCAGGTGCCCAGTAACAATTAGGATATGCTAATTGGAAAATGCAGTATGCTAATGATCGAATGAAGCAGATGCTAATAACATTGGCAAGGGTACGGTTACTCTGACAGCCGAGTAGCAAAGTAATGTTTTGAGAAAAAAAACAATGGGAAGGTGAGCATACGGGGAGGTGCCCACCTAACCTCTCTACAGGCCTTTGTTCTCAGAAGCAAGATTGTAATTTAGAGGTATGTGTGTGGGAGGTGTTGTGCTGCTCTGCGGTAATCTAAACCCCTCTCATCTGGAGTCTGCCTGCAGAATAAATGTATTTTCTCTGACGGGTATGAGCTGCCCTCATCTGCCCAGTGTGACTGGCTAGGAAAAGCCAGACTTGTGGTAGCCATAGGAATATTTGTACAATCAAACTATTCAGGAAACAAAAGGGACCATGTGGCTTATTCCAGCCACTGGTGCTATTATACATGTGCAGTAGAGGGACTGAGCTCTCCCAGCTCCCAGTTAAAAAATATTGATGGTCACAAATGGACATTGCCTGTGAACTTTTCAAATATTTATGGACAGTTAGACTGGAGGCTCTTGCTGGTGGCCAAAGACATATTTGAGAGATACTAATAGGTAAGGCAAATGGGAGGTACTGTGGTACCATCATTTGACTTTGAAGTTACCTGTTGATATTTTCTTTAAAAAATCCCAACCAACCAAAAGAATCTGTGAGCCCTGACAGCTTACCTTAGAATGTATTAAAAAAAACCCACAACATTTTTTTTACTTTGGACATGTGAAGTGAGAAAATTTCTTAGGATCACTGAGGATGCAGGAGGCTGCTGTTCTAAATCTGACCTTCATGTTCTAAATGTTTTACACCTCATGAAGGCATCTGCATTTTATTCATTATGGAATTTCTGTTCACATCTTCTGATTTCACCTCCAGAAATTTCTAATGTCTTAGTGAAGAGCGTAATGCTTGGTTAGATCATTCAGGCAGAACAGGATTTTTCAAAGGTGCATGCACTCACTCCTGCCTAATCCCAGAACTGTCCAGAACCTCTGCAAACCTTCCTGTTTGACCAGAGAGGTCTCCAGAAACCATAATTGTGCCTTTCTACATGTTTAGATCTGTCTTACTCTGGTCAGGCTTATCAGTTATTATCATGCTTCTGTTTCATCCCAATCAGATGCCAGAAAGTGACATTTCTTCCCCTCAGTTCCCTTGAGCACCTGAGCCGTTTGTTAGCAACCTTACAGCTCTCTTGGAACCAGCTTTTAACACAAGGCAGTGGGAGCTACTGCTTTCTTTTCAAAACCATCTGGAAGAGGAAATGGTGGGGATCTGATTTTGAAATATTGTTTACCCGAGTACCAAGAAAATGTGACCAACCTCTTCTTCTGCCTACAGGAGCATCTGCTTCTCAGAAAAATATCCCAGTCACCAAACTATGCAGTTTGGAAAAGTAACCTCTGTTCCACTTGAACAAAATTTTCATTTTGAAAGTGAGAGGGAATACTATTGCACTAAAGTGTTAAAGAGCTTCTGTTCCTTGAAAGACACTCCAGTGCATTTCAACACCCCTGTGTAGACTTTACAGCAGGCACCCTATAGGAGCTGTAGATACGTCCATGCATTCTGCATCCCACCCCTTTAGTCAGGGCCCCAAAAATAAACACTGAGATTCCAAAAAAGGCCATTACTGATTTTGCCTAAAACATTTGAACAGTGTAAGATCTGTTACAAGCAGATATGGCTTTAGCCCTGAAATTTCCTTAGCTGCTTTTAAATCTCACCTTTTGGAATGGAGTAGAATTTATCTTACTCGCATGCTTTCTTCTGGGATTTATGTCAGGTTTTAAGCTATCCCTGATGAGGAAAATGAATTGATAAAAGTTTCTGAATTGCTTATTGTGTTGAGTTTCTGCCAGAACTGCTGCTATCTAAATAAGTTTATTCAAGGGTGGGCACTATCAGATACTGAATCTTGAAGGAGAAGCTGATGACTTCCAACCTCCTTTCAGCTGAGGAGTTAGAGACTCTTGCAAGATATATAGGTTTGTTAATGGTCCAGGGGACAGTGACAACTTCAGTGGGACAAGGTCCAGGGGACAGTGACAACTTCAGTGGGACAAATAGGATTTAAATCAGTGGAGTAGCAGTGGGATTGCAGAATATGCATCTTCCTACTTATATTTTTCAGGGTGATTTTGGTTCACCTACTAATTTTTCTCCTATTTTCCTTCTATTTTACTTGTAGAAATTGAACAGCTGGGAAACTTCTCTCTAGGTGCTTCCAGTGGATGACACAAAGTGAGGTTCTAGGTAAAGTAAATGCAAAAATTCAGTGGTTTAGTCCCAATAAAAGACACATCCCTGTCACTATGACCTTGCTCTTGAATAGTTTGTTCCTTTTTGGGTAGTTGTGTAATGGTGATCAGTTTAAGTGGTAATGGGTGTTACCTGTGAGTTGCAATAATGCATTTGATTGGCAGATGTTGGGCATGAGCTCATCATCCATGTGTGACAAGGCTGAACAGTGTGGTGAGGTGGCACTGGAAGCAGAGAGAAGAGGCTAAGAACTCCATGATAGTACTCTCATCCTGGAACCGAGGCCAGACAGCCCACCAAGGGGTGATGCCACTGTCTTTTGTGGCAAAACTGGCACCAGAAACAGTGCTGGAAGATGTATCTTTCATTCTTCAGACATTGAGACTTCTTGTTACCTTTGGCAGCACTGCTTACAAGCATAGACATGGAGGTGGACTAAGGGAGGCTAAACAACTTTCAGGGAGTCAATGGCAAAGTGAAAAAGAAGATAATCTATACAGACTACCTTACATTATGTTAGGTCTATTTCTTCCTATTCCTGTTATTTCTAGGTAGTGATCACTGTTCTCTACTGCATTCAGCTATATTTTTCTTGTAAAGAAATGAACTTAGTGAATGAGCTTGAAGACAATTTTTTTAAAAAATTAAAAGCTGTTTTCTCCTCAAACCTAACTACTATGTCAGTTGTTTACATACATAATTTAGTAACTTGCAGATATTTTTTATATATTATTCTGACAGTTATAAATGAAACTGGATTCAGGAAAAATGTTCTGGTGCATAGAATCTCAAAATACACATTTGCATTGTTAAAGTACTAGTGTATATTTTGGAGGGCTTATATTACTACTCATTGTGGTTAGTGGTTAGTAGGACTATCATGTTTTTGCAGTATTACATATCCGAGAAAATGTAATTTTTTCTATTCCTTTTAAAATCAAATTACAATGTGACATTCAATAAAATATCTTTTGTGCAGCTAATAAAAATGAGATCCCATCTCACTGCTTTGACAAATAAACCACACAAGTCAAAATACTGCCTCTGATACAGTTTATAGCTTAAGCTTTCATGTCAGCCTTTCCTATAAAAAAGCCCCATTATTTATTAATAGCCTTCTATGTCTTAAAAGTTTCTTTTTCTTGAGTGGAGAAAAAATCATTTGCCTTTTAATGGGGTGTCAGATTTGTTTTCCAAACCTTCTAAAAGGTTATCGTTGTTACATATGGACAAGTGCTTTTTTTCAGAATCAATGTAAACTCTGTTACCAGGGTAATTTACTGCAGTCCCCTGGTAGCTGTACGGAAAACTTAATTTCACCATTTTGCAAAGTGGAGGGGTGGGACTCTTTCCTTGTGGTTAACTATTTTCACATGGAGTGAAAAGAAAATGCATGCTTCTAGCACATACTAAATAACTGATGGGCTCTTACCCTCTGTTTGAGTTCAGGGCACACTGGCAGTCTGGCAGGGTTCATGGTATACAAGGATGACTGAGGCAATTAGATATACCATAAAACCTGTTGGCAATTAACTCCCAAGTAACCAAAAGATTCAGGCTAATGCTAACAGTGGATAATAAAAGCTTGTTAAATTTCCGTCCCTTACCCACACACATGCACACACAAATATCTGAGCCACATTTTTGATGACAGAGACGTCTATACAGAGGGTAGAATATTCTATGAAAGATCCAGGGGCATCAGGTTTGAGTCTGTTGTGCAGTTTGAGTTAAGAAATGACACAAGACACCAGCAAATATAAAATCCAGACTTGTGCATTTAATTAGAGTTTGCATTAGCAGCTGCAGTACTTCATTTCAAAAAAAGCAATAATAGCAGCTTTCTGACAAGCACTGCTTAAAAACCCTCCAAAACCAGAAACCACTAGGAACTACTTATGATCTGAACAGCATCTCTAGATTAGATTAATTACCTTATACTAGTACTTTCTATTAACTTGTTTGATTACTTAATGTATTTAGCGGTGGTGGCTACATCTGCACAGTAAAGAGTGGGTTTCACAACAGGCATCAGAGCTTTAAATGCATCAATCTCTGATCTTTCTGTCGACATTGAGGGCTCTTCACCAGACTGAAGACAGTTCACCACGTGCATGCTGTGCTTAAGAGGAAGCAAGCTGGTGATCTATCTCTGCTACCCAACTGGACTGAGGCACAGATGGCTCTAGACTTCCTGAATTTTGAAGTTTGCACTTGTTCTGCACTGGGGAGGGACACAGTGCAAGGGTCTTTCTGGATCTCGGCAAGAAGGATCTGACAATAAATGGCATAATAAAATAGCTAATTTCACAAGGTAGACTAAAAAGGGGAATACAGGTAATGAGTAAATATTAAAACACTTCAGATGCTGGGAATCTCATGTTTATGCAGCATCAATGGATCCTGGATGGATTTTCTCATGGCATGCTATGCAGATCCTATCCATGGAAAGGTTCATCCTTCCTCCCTTACTGTGGTGTTTGTGCAACCTTATACCTTCTCCTGAGAGGTAGGAATGTCATACCTGTCATAACCCCACCAGTGTGCAACACAGGCCAGCATGGGTCACTGCAGCAGATTCCTGTACAGCAACTACTCATATTAACATACAAGCTTCTCAAGCCCTAAGTATAAGGCCTGATGATAGAGCAGATATGGCTTGCTCAAGATCCATAGCTCCTTGAATACAATATCTTCTGCAAGGCTTCAAATACATTTCTAAGTTACTTAATTTATTCAGCGTGTCTGTCTCCAAAAAACTCTGCAATGTAGGCTGGACCTGTCTCTTAACTTTTGCTTGGGAATGTATAAAACTCAAAGCCCTAAATTCACTGACTTAAGTCAAAAGATCAGTTGGCGTTTAATAAACCAAAGATTCTAGACCACAGAATGAAAAGTCAAATCCGTGAGACAAGAATCTCAATGATATTATTTTCAAAGATTGGGATTTTTAAGTCAGTCATGATTTTGAACGCCCAGCTCATTATTTTTGAAAGGTTGAGGTTGACAATATTATTCCTCTGTTGCTATGTATAAATACAAATGGGGAACTATACAATTATCTGCTATAAATTTTGGAATATCAAATTTTCAGTCTTCTTCATGTAGGAAAAAGCAAACAAGATTCTGAAAAGCCAAATCCCATTCTGATAAAAGATCCTCAGACCCTCCTAGACAAAGTTTTAGTGGTCAGGTCAACTCCCCTGAGATGAAGGAAGCTCTGACATGATGCTTTTCTTTGATTAGATCAAGAACTTGCCTCCCTCATCAAGATCACAGACCAAGAGTCTTTTCCTCCCACATCCAAACTTATTCATCATTAAACTATGTGCTATCCTGGCAGAAATTTGATGACAAATTCCAACCTGGGATCTGTGAAGCTTTTTCTGATGAAAGTTTCCTTGAAAACAGCATGATAATTCAAATACTTCTATCTGTCAGTTAAATTTTTGAACAACCTTCTAATAGGATAGGTAGGGAAAAAAATCCAAAACCAAAGAACTTTAATTAATAGTATGATGGATCTTGGTAAATTTATGAATGATATTATGTAGCACCTGTTGCCTGTGATAACAAGGGACTGACTTCAGTGACCCACTGTGTTATATGAAATGTTCTCTCACAGGAAGCTTTCAGTAAGGAGTCATTTTCATATTAAATAAAGGTTTTGTCATAGTGCCCTGGACCATTTCCAAATATGAGTTTATACTGACAGTGGGACCCAACATCCTTGACACTTGTCTGGCTGTGCTCTCATTCCTGAGTGATAGGAATTATCACCCACTTACACACTGAGAACTTCTGAAAAACCTGCTGATGTTCACTTCTCAGCAGGCTCAGTCTGCATCTCTTCTCCTTCAGAAAATCCTGAATGAAAAGTGAATGTCTGTGTTTAGTGAGTTTGGAGCTTTGATTTCCAAGAACAGGAACTTATATTGGGGAGGATTTTCCCCTCAACATCTGCATATCTATGCATTTGGGAGACACTATTGCAGATATTTCTTAGTGCCATTGAGTGGAGGAGAAAAGGATGTGCCGCATATAATTCATCCAGCTCATCTCTAGTAGTTTGGATTTTGGGTACTGTTTCTTTCCTGTTGTATAAATCTAAGTGGAACAGTATAGAGCAGAGGTATTCAGTGGAGTTAAAATTAATTTAGGTAGTGTAGCTGAATCAGTGTAGACACAGTAGAGCAAAACTTGAGCTACATGCTTTCACATATAAACTTCTACTTTACCTAGCTCATGTAGAGACCACTTGGATGTTTGTACCTTGTATTATATTCTGAGTGTGCTGTCAGGCAAACCTGTGGCTGTGCAAAAAAAGCATTTGGCCTCAGAGGATGAAGCTATACTGCTGTCAGGAAGCAGAATTTCAGCATATGGAGGCTATCGGACTCTGCTTTGATCTGTATCATTGGAGCAGCAAGGTGATGATGCTCAGGATCAGTACAGATCATGTATATCTTGGGTCTTACAATGGATATCCAAGTTGTATGACACCTTGGTATAAAATAAAAATAGATCAAATATGTTTTTATGTGCTATCATTACACCATTCAGCTACAATATGGACATGTTCATAGTTTCAGTCCCAGAACAGCTTTGTTGTTGGAGTCCAGACTTATTGTCTTTCCTCACCATAACATGAGCTAATGTCTGATTGCAGCAAGCCTAAAAGAAATGGAAAGCAGCAAGGCATTTGACACAGTCTCCCACAGCATCCTCGCTGACAAATTGAGGAGGTCTGGGTTGGATGGTCAGATAGTGAGATGGACTGTGAATTGGCTGGTGGGAAGAAGCCAGAGTGTTGGTCAATGGGGCAGAGTCTAGTTGGAGACCTGTGTCTACTGGAGTCCCTCAAGGGTCGGTACTAGGACCAGTACTATTCAGTATATTCATCAATGACCTGGAGGAGGGAAATGAATGCACTTCCAGCAAGTTTGCTGATGATACAAAGCTGGGAGGAGTGGCTGACACGCCAGCAGGCTGTGCTGCCATCCAGAGAGACCTGGACAGGCTGGAGAGCTGGGTGGGGAAAAACTTAATGAAATATAATAAGGGCAATTGTAGGGTGTTGCACCTGGGCAGGAACAACCCCAGGTTCCAGTATAGGTTAGGAAATGATCTACTAGAGAGCAGTGTAGGGGAAAGGGATCTGGGAGTCCTGGTGGACAGCAGGATGACCATGAGCCAGCACTGTGCCCTTGTGGCCAGGAAGGCCAATGGCATCCTGGTGTGTATTAGAAGGGGTGTGGTTAGTAGGTCAAGAGAGGTTCTCCTCCCCCTCTACTCTGCCCTGGTGAGGCCGCATCTGGAATATTGTGTCCAGTTCTGGGCCCCACAGTTCATGAAGGACAGGGAACTGCTTGAGAGAGTCCAGCACAGAGCCACCAAGATGATTAAGGGAGTGGAGCATCTCCTTTATGAGGAAAGGCTGAGGGAGCTTGGCCTCTTTAGCTTGGAGAAGAGGAGGCTGAGGGATGACCTTATTAATGTTTATAAATATTTGAAGGGTGAGTGTCAGGAGGATGGAGCCAGGCTCTTCATAGTGGTGTCCAGTGACAGGACAAGGGGCAATGGGTGTAAGCTGGAACACAGGAGGTTCCGCTTGGATTTGAGGAGGAACTTCTTTACTGTGGGGATAACACAGCACTGGAACAGGCTGCCCAGGGGAGGTTGTGGAGTCTTCTTCTCTGGAGACATTCAAGACCCGCCTGGACACCTTCCTGTGTGAACTCATCTAGGTGTTCCTGCTCCGGCAGGGGGATTGGACTAGATGATCTTTCGAGGTCCCTTCCAATCCCTAACATTCTGTGATTCTGTGATTCAGTGATTCACCAGTTTCTTCTTCTCCTCATGGCTCAGGTACTACTGAAAAACTGAAGGGCATCATAAATGGAAACACTGAAGAGTAAGTCTTTCTCTGGACCAGAACTAACACACAGGTGCTCCTGTACTACGCAGGAACTGCGAGAGGATGAAGGATGCTCAGTCGCCCCTGTGGGCCCTGAATATTGGCTCAACCTCTTCAGACTAATGAGACAGTATGACATTCTGTATGCTTGCAGAAATTTTCACATAACTTAGCCTCTAAATCAAAATTATTTTCCAGTGCATATCAGCAAACAGATTTTTGACAAAACTTAATAATTTGGCCAAAACAAGGTAGATTTACAGAGAGTGACAAAAGACAAGTTCCCAGCTTTGATATGAGCAGCAATATCACATTGCTCTATCAAAGCAGAGGCCTTGTCTGTAGCACTGGTGTAAGAATTATTTTAACACAGTGAACCCCATTTTTTTTCCTTAGAAATTATTAATTTAGAAAATATACTTAAATTTTTAAATATTACTACTACTTCTTTTGTCACACTGTGGCAGTCACACAACATGAAACATTTTTGCTCAGACTACTAGTATTTGGCAAAGTTACAACATCTGAAAATGAGGTCTTATAATGAGAAGTATTAAATAACTATAACTCACTAAGCAGCTCTATATATATAAGCTCAAAAATACAGCTATAAAATCAGAAAAGCTCTCCTCAAATACAGCACCAGGTTTCCATGTGATTGTACTTTTTATCTGAGCTTTCACTGGGGCAATGAAGTTATCGAAATGTCAACTGACCAACCCAAGGTCATAGACTGAAAGTCAGTGACCAAGTCACTATCACATCCCATGGAAGTTCCTGGCTCTGAGCGAAGTACAAGGTAAGTGACACTAAGGCACATCTTCTCTCAGTTTCCATTATGTTTCTAATCTCTCTTCACTACAGTAATGAATGATAATGAGTTGCAATCTTTTCTCTGGGCTGTTCTTGCCGCTGTATCGGTGACTCTTATTGTTTCAATAATGATATAAGTGGAGAAAAAAATTGTGCTAAGTGATATTATGAATAAATAAACCTAAATAACTTGCAAAAAGAACAGCGGTTGCAATAACCTGTTAGAAAGGACAGTCTTACTCAATGCATCAGGCAGGTCAACCTCTCCTGCGTCCAGAACTGAAAATGCTGGGAAAAAAATGGTCATGGCTCAGTAGTCACTACTTATCTAAGCAAGTTTTAGTAATGCAGAGTTGGGCAAAGACAGGTACATAATTGACCTAATGATATTTACTATGCAAAATGAGACTCAAGTTATCCCAGCACTGAGGAGCAAGCTCCTGTTATGCACTTGCACTTAGGAACTGGTGAATAACTAAGCATTTCAGGCTTTCAGGGAACCAATTTTCAAAAGTGCTCAGTGGTCATAACTCAGATCAGATTTTTCGAAAGAGCTCAGCACCCAGCAGGACACCTCCAGAACTGAACCATCGCTGCGGCAGTTCGGTAGAGCGACAAAAACTCAGGTGTCACAGAAATTTGAGCCGTTAGTCACACAGGCAGGAACAGCCATGGTTGTTACCAGGGCAAAACTGTAGGCAAAAGAAATGTGGTGACCCATGTAAAGATGCAGCTGTCCAGGCCCCTGGCTGCAGGGAGTTCTGGAGCCTTTCACTTGGAATGGAGAAGTGCAGGGACAGCACCTGTATTCGTTGGGAACAGGTAAACGGTCTGCTCAGCATGGTGGCTGAGCTGAAAGAGGAGGTTGAAAGGCTGAGAACTATAAGGGAGTGTGAGAAAGAGATAGGCTGGTGGACTCAGGCCCTCCCATCCTTGAGCCAAAGGCAACAGGTTCCACATGAAGCACAGGATTCTCTATCCTCTTGCTACCAGGTAAGAGGAGGGGACTTAAAAGACAGGGGGGAATGGAAACAGGTCCCTCCTTGGGGAGGCAGGCAAATCTCCTGCTGGTTTTCCTTGCCTCCTCAGTTACTACTGCACAATAGGTATGGGGCTTTGGAAATTGACGGCCGAGCAAGTGAGGATGGAAAGGCAAGTCCACCTGGGAGGACATCCAGGGTGAATCAGTCATCCACACACCTCAGGGCTAGTTCAACCAAAAAAAAGGAAGGTAATTGTGGTAGGTGATTCCCTTCTGAGGAGAGCTGAGGGCCCCATATGTTGACCAGATCCCTCCCACAGGGAAGTCCACTGCCTTCCTGGGCCCAGGTTAGGGATATTAGTAAGAAACTCCCTGGTTTGGTGTGGCCCTCAGACTACTGCCTGCTTTTGGTCATCCAGGCTGGATGAGATTACAAAGAAAAGTCCAAAAGCGATTAAAGAGGGCTTCAGGTCATTAGGGAGACTGGTTGCAGGATCAGGAACACAGGCAGTGTTTTCCTCAATCCCTTCAGTGGCAGGAAGGTTTACGGATAGGAACTGGAAGATACACCTGATTAACATATCATTTAGAGGCTGGTGCCACAGGCAGAATTTTGGTTTCTTTGGTCATGGGGAGGTTTACATGGCACCGGGGCTGCTGGGAAAAGATGGGATACACCTGCCTCAGAAAGGGAAAAAGGATCCTGGGGCAAGAATTAGTGGGGCTCATTGGCAGAGCTTTAAACTAGGTTGGAAGGGGGAAGGGGATATAACTGGGACTGCTGGTAGTAACTCTGGGAGGTACATGCCTGAAGAGCAGAACAATAGAATTCCAGCTGCTCCAGCCAGTAAGTCAGCTTCACTGAGGGCCCAACTTAAATGCCTCTGTGCTAATGCACATAGCATGGGGAATAAACAAGAGGAGTTGGAAATGTGTGCGTGTCTGCAGGGCTACGACCTCATTGGAATCATGGAGACATGGTGGGATGGCTCCCATGACTGGAGTGTTGGAATAGAAGGATATAGGCTCTTCAGGAAGGACAGGCAGCGGAGACGAGGAGTGGGCATCGCCCTCTATGTCAACAACCAGCTGGAGTGTATGGAGTTCCACCTGGGGATGGATGAGGAGCTAACTGAGAGCTTAAGGGTCAGGATTAAAGGGAAGGAAGGGAAAGGGGATGTTACAGTCGGGGTTTGCTATAGACTGCCAGTCCAAGGAGACCGAGCAGATGAGGGCCTTTATAGGCAGATAGGAGCAGCCTCACGTTCACAAGCCCTGATCCTCATGGAGGATATCTGTTGGAGGGACAACACAGCAGGCCACAAACAATCCAGGCAGTTCCTGGAATGCATGGACGATAACTTCTTCCTCCAAGTCGTCAAGGAACCGATGAGAAGGGGTGCCATGCTGGACCTTGTTCTCACCAACAAGGAGAGGCTGCTGTGGAATGTGAAGCTCTTGGGCAGCCTTGGCTGCTGTGGCCATGAAGTGGTGGAATTCAAGATCCTCAGGGCAGTGAGGAGGGCACACAGCAAACTCACCACCCTGGACTTCAGGTGAGCAGACTTTGACCTCATCAGAGATCTGCTTGGTCAGGTACTGTGGCATAAATTCCTGGAGGGAAGAGGGGCTCAGGACAGCTGGATTATACTCAAGGATCAACTCCTAGAAGCTCAGGAGCGTTACATCCCAACAAAGAGGAAGGCAGACAAAAACAGCAGGAGGGCTGCATGGATGAACGGGAAAATCCTGAACAAACTTAGGATCAAAAAAGAAGCCTACAGAGGGTGGAAGGAAGGATGGATAACCTGGGAGGAATACAGAGAAATTGCCCAAGTGGCCAGGGACCAGGTTAGGAAAGCCAAGGCCCTGACAGAATTAAAGTTAGCCAAAGATGTCAAGGGCAACAAAAAAAGCTTCTACAGGTATGTCGGGGAGAAAAGGAAAACTAGGTAAAATGTGGGCCCTCTCTGGAAAGCAACGGAAGACCTGGTCACCCAGAACCCTGAGAAGGCTGAGGTGCTCAATGACTTTTTTGCCTTTGTCTCCACTGGCAAGGGCTTGTGCCACACTGCCCAAGTCCTGGAAAGCAAAGGAAGGGTCTGGGAAAATGAAGAACTACCCATGGTAGGAGAAGATCAGGTTTGGGACCACCTAAGCAACTTGAAGGTGCACAAGCCCATGGCATCTGAAGTAATACATCTGTGGGTCCTGAGGGAACTGGCAGATGAAGTTGAAAAACCACTATCCATCATATTTGAGAAGTCAAACAAAAAAGCTGGGGAGGGACTTTTTATAAGGGCAGATAGTGATAGAACAAGGGGAAATGGCTTTAAACTGAAAAAGAGTAGGTTTAGATTAGATATCAGGAAGAAATTATTTCCTATGAGGGTGGTCAGACACTGGAACAGGTTGCCCAGAGAAGTTGTGGATGCCCCCTCCCTGGAAGTGTTTAAGGTCAGGTTGGATGAGGCTTTGAGCAACCTAATCTAGTCGAAGTTGTCCCTGCTCATGACAGTGGGGTGCAAACTAGATGATCTTTAAGGTCACTTCCAACCCAAACCACTCTATGGTTCTATGATTCTATGACTTCTTCAAAAGGCAACAGATTCTCAAGGTGGTTCTGTAATCAGAGGCTCCCACTGGGCAGATGGTAATCTGTGGGAGATGGGTGGTGCATCCTTTACCAAAGTGTGATTTCTACTGGGTGCACACTGCCTGAAGAGGGAGAGAGAAGGAAGTAGGAAGAGCCTTCAGCTGCCCCTGTCTCTTTTTCTTTCCCTCCCTCCCCTTAGTCCCTGTCTCTTCTTCCCTTATAACAGTGCTTGCACCTTCAGCATGGTTCCAGCTAGAAAGAAATAGCAACTCTGAGCTGGGGATGGAAAATACTATGGCTTAAGAGCATGGTTTAGGGACAGTTTTGGGGAGAGGTAGATAAAGACTCTGTAATCAGCAATGTTGATCCCGCCTTGGTGCTAGTCTTGAAGCATGTCCCATCTGTGTGTGGTGGTAACAGTATTGGCAGCTGTTGAAAATTCGATAGCAATGGAATCTTTTGTGTATTTTAACATAAGAATATTCCATATGTTTGATGCTACCCCCTTAGTTGTCTTATGCAAAGTTCAGGATTTTGTTTTTCCTTGGTCCACTGAAATACTATGATTTTTTTTTTCTGGCTATATGTAAATGTGTGTGTGTATGTGCAGTTCACTACAATTAGTTTATACTATATTTTGTTATTTTTTTTTTCCATCCCCAGTTTGTGATTTCCATTATCATTCCTCTAATATCTTATTTTGGAAATTTAACTACTGGTTTCCTTTCTATTTAAAATTAGCATTTGATTCCTACAAGGACACAAATGCAAATCCACTCAGAAGCCTAAAAAGTCCTGGAGAAAATGTTGAGTCCAACAGTTGCTTAGAAGTCCTATGTGTAAAGTAAAGGAGTAGCCAAAAATTCATGTGGTAGGAGAGCCTCCACTGTCCGTAAACCTTGGATCCTCCATAGCATCTGATATGTGTTGTGGGGTAAGGTGCAACTTGAACTGCTTATCTTTATGTGAGTCCTCCCACCTATGCTGTGGCTAAATGCATCTTCTTCCAAAAAACCCAGACTAACTTGTTTATTAGCCTTTGCAGCTCTAGTAAAGATTTTGTCATGACTTAGATTCAGCCATTGTGCTTGTTCCTTCTGCAAATACCCATTTCTGCTGGAGAAGGGAGGGACAGAAATGATACTAAAATAATATTTTTTTATACTTAGCTACTCGTTTTCCAGGTCTCATTTAACAACATCAGTCTTAAAGCCCATTATCTGTTTAAAAACCCTATTTATTGCAGTCACTATTTTTCTCCTACCCTCTGAGTTAAGAAATAAGTTTAAAATGGAGGCGAGATTCTTAACCTTTAGTTTGATAAAGTCTGGGTTATGAAGTAGGATTTTTTCCGTGGCTCAATGAGGTAATTAAAGTTAGCACTTCTAGTTGAAAGCACACTGAAAGCTTTGAAACACCCATCCTTTCTCTATCCATTCATGACTTGTAGAGTTTTAGCTTTTATGAAATCCATTATAAAAGCTCTGTTGATGGTTTTGGTGATGCTGGTCATATCAGGGAGAGAGAGCCCCACCAAAATGGCCAGGTTGGATAATCATGATCACTTAAAAGAGAGCCACGGTGAGAGTGAAATTGCTGCTCTCCACACTTGAAATACTTATTACATCTGTACTGCTGTGTGATATCAAGTGTTTCAAACCTATGAGAAAGACATTGTGAAGGTTCTTCTTTCATGAAAGACCGTTTCTGCTCTTACCATAGTAAGAAGCAAGTAGAACTGAGTAAATAATCAATTTGATGAATTTCTATTGTTTTTGTGAATAGTCTGTATAAGCAGCTTTTGATTTTCTTGAAGGTATTTCTTATTCTAAGTAGTTTAAAGCTACTCAAAAATATTTCTGGTCCTACATATTTGTTTTGAGTATTTCCTGCATGCAACTGGCCATTTGCTGGTTAATCTATCAGCTACATCACACAATATTGTCTTTGTTTCTATCTAGAATGAGCATAATTCTTCAAATTGTGTATCTGCTGGGAATACAGTGTTTCTGAATTCATAATTTGTATTCCATGAGTATACTATAGTATTCACTTAACATTCATTTCCATGAATGTTTCATGTAACTTGTACTGGTTAATAACATGAAGAGACTCTATGTTTCCAAAACACTTCTTGTGGTGTATTGGAATTTACAAAGCTATTTTGACTACAGACCATTAGTAGTTTGCAAACAGAATTTTTTGGGTCTATTCCAAACTCTTCTCTCTTGAAACCTCTTCTGCATCCTCCACAGGCCACTGTAATGCTACTTTCAAAATTCATATTTTAACTGAAATGTCTTCTGAAAGTTAATGCAAAAATAGTACAAAGAACTCCACATTTTCTTCTATTTTGGGAGGTATCGGCCCAACTAGGGTCAGAAATTAGGAGATTACTTGCTTATTCTAGAGAAACTTTATGAGAAAAATAAACCAACAGTTTTTATGAGAAACCTGTTCCCAGGCCCTTTACAGGCAGTGGGAGGACTCCTGCTTTTCCTCCAGCATATTGAGTGTGTTCATTTTGCTTCTACACACAAATACTGGGAGCCATAGAACACGAAAATTCTGTTTGTGTGTCTACATTTAAGATCCATTCCCACATTTTCGTCTCTTTCCCCCTCTCCCCTGCTCTGGACCTCTCCCTTTCCTGTGGTCATATTGATAGACATGGCTTGAGGAGGGCAGTTTCTCTCTCCAATTAAATTTAAGCAGAATCAGCTGCTGGATGTTTGGCTGGCAATGCTGGAAGTGGATGTCCTTTGCCCTCCCTCCCCACCAGCCCTTAGGTGCATACCTATGGGGAAGGGGCAGGTTGAACCACCACCCTATATGTAACCCTGAGACCCCCAACTGTGGCTTTCAACTATATTCTGGGGGATATGGGTTGTTCAGGACTGTGGCTTTCCAGAAACATGGCTTTGATGGGGCTGTCATCAGCCATCTGAGACAGACCTTCTGGGAATGTCACTAGAGCCTGGCAGTTTGGCAGATGTACAGTCGCTGAAGTGCTGTGGAAGCACAGTATAAGGAGCTGGGTAACCAGAACACTCACAATGCTTCCACATTTTAATCATGATATGCTTGCTTGTAAAGAGAATTTCAACAGGGATGCACATTATTCATTTTTAGAGAAGTCTGGTGGCTGCAGAAATCCTAAATCACAATGTTTGCTTCCTGCTTGGTGCTAATTTGGGCTAGTTCCAGCCAACGGAGTTCCTTTTCTATGTGTCATTTAATTACACATTCACCCACGCTTCCCAGCTAGTAAGAGCTTTAATATACAGCCTCTTAATCTAATACTGATCTATTAAAAACTACACTCAGTATTTTAAAGTGTTAGACAACAGATGGAATTGACAGTTTTAATAGGTAGCAACTAACATCATCTCCCAATCTACACCTCTGTATTGGATTTCAAGCAACTGATATCACTGTGGACATGTGCAGATATGGGGCTTGCATTTAAAGTCAGAAATTCAATCAATAGCCTGTCTCTCAACAGAGTTTACTAGATTATATCAGTTAGAAGTGACCATCTGGCCTAATCTTGGGAGTTCTGAGATATCATGTAGATCTTTTTCACTAATGTCATTTTTATTTGGTTAACATTAATAAACTGTAGCAAACATTGCAAATCTTGCACTCTAAAGCTGTAACTCAATTTTTGCCTTTTACATGAGACAAGTCAAACATCTGCTTCTCTAGAGGGAACGTGTGCGAGAGTAAGCAAAAGAAAGATGCAATCGCTCTGAAGATTTTACTGTCTTTCTAGGTGTTGTGAAATGATGGAAAGTGGCAGTCTTTTTTATTTACTGAAATAAAAATGTGTCACTAAAAGGCATCCAACAACTAATGCAATTATTTCTGTGAATACAAAATATGGAGGGAAACATGTAGATAGCATTCTGAGGGTTAAAGTTTCAGAGTATTCTATGACCGTGATAAAAGAATGTACTTTACATATTCATCTACTAGATTTATGCTCCAAATAAAGTCTACCTTTTAATCTGGTACAGTCAATATATATCACAAATCTGTGGTCAGCTGTTTAACTTTGTCACAGACAGAATGTATAAACTCTGAAAAGCCTTTTTTAATACCAGACTCAAGAACATTTTATTTACTTGTGCTTCTTCGCTCCTTAAAATTTACTTTCAAATTCTATTTTGTGTTTGGCTGAACACTAGTGCTCTTAGAAGTTCAGAAATGCTGTGTTCACAAAAAGCAAAAATAAAGGTCAGTGTCCCATGTCTAATTATAACTTTATACACATAAGTGACACAACAGTGATTCAATTATGCAAATTATTGTCATTGGATTTTAATCTTTAAAAATAACAATCAGGAGCCATTTAGAAATGGATCTGATGTAATCGGAACCCTTGATGTTCTGGAGATTATTCTTTTTGGCTTTGGCCCATTACTGATCAATTGAAATTTTTAATATTTCAAATAGTGAATATCATGAAAGCCTATAGGTGGGGAAGGGGAGAAGGAAGGCAGGTGACATTGCTAAAAAGAAACAATAAGGGAAGGAAATGTGAAAAAAAAAAAAAAGAATATTTGGAACTTCATTAAAGTAGTACTGCTCATGGGGTCCTGTTTCAGGGTTCAGGGTACAGGGACTGGATTAGAAATCAAAGATGCATATCCTTCTCTTCACCTTGGTACTCAGAATTGTAAGAAGCTAGGCAAGCTATTTCATCCAAAAATGATGAGAATGATTGTTATCTGCCTTTATTTTAGGACACTAAGTTCTAACATTTAATGCATTCTAATGAGCCAAGCTGTGTTGCTATTATGAAGTGTTTCACTTACAAGATGGAAGTAGCTGACTTTTGACATAAAAAAATCCCCACCCTGCCTCCCACAAAACAAAATCTGGAATACAGACTAGCCCCTTGCATCCTCAAAACAATAAGAAAGGACAGATTTTCAGTGGAGTTATTGTAAGAAGAAAATTTCAAAATTGGAAGAAAAATAGAACCTGAAAAAACTGCAGAGTCAGGGAATAATACTCCTGAGCGAGTTAAGTACACTTTTGGAAGAACAAAATTTTAGTAAACACTGTCCTTGAAATATCCTGTTTGGTTTTTTTTTTTTTTTTCCAATTAATATTTTATTTTTGCAGTTTATTTTCCAGTTTTATGGTGAAAGTTGAAAAGCTGAAGTGGATTTTAGTTTCTGATTTTTTTTTCGGTCAGCCCTCCCTCTAAGAATTCTTATTCAAAGTATGTAAAAAATATTGTTTATTTCAAAATACGTCACAGGCAATGCTAACATTTTTCATCCAGTTCTAACAAGGGAATGAAATTTTGCATAGCAAAAACAGTCTGAAGATGCCTTCTTTTTTTTGCTACCTGTGAATCCAACAGAATCCTGATACTGGCACTGGCCAGCTCTACTCTTGAATAAAGATGAAAATTTTGCAGTATTTGTTTATAAGAAAAAAACTACAGTTGCAGGAGGAAAGCCCCTACATTTACCCATTGCTAGTACTTTATTGACTAGTAGCAGAACATAGCTAATGGCTTATTCTGTGCTATCAGGCTGTGCACATGCAGTACATTTTTTAACTTTCTGTTTCTCACTGTAGTTAATAAATCAGGATGCAGATGAGAGATTCATAGTTAATTTTCAGTAGCTGGCACAGAATGTCTCAGCTTATAAAGTCCTGTAAGTCTTGGGCTGTGAATTCCTTGATACTGACAAGCCAAACAGCTTAGAAATTATAATTATAAGTTACAAGTGTCTTAAGGGTTGTTCTTCTGACATAAAACTAATTTCATGTTTTTATTCATAATGTGAAAGAGATGAGAGGATAGGGCTTTATTTAGATTGAGCTCCCAGAGATATCACAGGCTCTGTGTCCTGATTATAATGGGAAGAGATCGCTTACTTCTTTCCTTGTAGCTAGTTGATTCTTTCTTTGTGCTTTTTTTTTGACAATCAGGCTAACAGAAATTGGGATTTCTTCCACTTTTCATCCCAGCTTCATTCATAAGCAGACATCTACTGGTGCCTGTTGTTTTTTCCTTAATATATCAGAGTGTATCAGGCTCTCTCCTTGTGAACTGGTTCCCACTTGTCACGTCCTTTTGCATGAGTGATGTGCACCAGTGAGCCCTCTCACTTGTACCATTTTCTTTGGCCAAGCAACTTCCTGAGTAGAGAAATGAGAAGGTGAGATCTAGGAAGGAGCCAAGGAGAAAACAGCTCCAGAGAGTGAGGAGAGTCCATGTGACCCATTTGTGGTTGTTTGAACACAGGCAGACCATGTGGTCCTGCACTTACTCACCCCACCCAGTGAGATGGAAAGGGAATCACAACAAAGGGGGCACAGATTAGAATGAGGACAGGGACAGCTCACTCAGCGCTTATGGTCACAGGCAAAGCAGCCTAAACATGAGGAAGAAGAAAAAATCAATTTAATTTGTTACCAATGATTTGAGTAGCACAATGAGACATAACAAACACATCTTAATACACCTTTCCCACCCCTCCCTTCTCCCCAGGCTCAAATCACTTTGCTCCCGATTTCTCTAGCTTCTTCTCAGTGGCGCAGGAGGCAGGGAATGGGGGTTTCAGTCAGTTCACCTCTGCTGCTCTTCCTGGCCTGAAAGTCTTTCCTGCGGACTGCAGAGGAACTAAGTGTTCCAATGTGGGCTTTCCATGGAGTCACAGACCTCTTTGGGCACAGCTCCTGGCTCTCACATGGGGCCATCCATGGTCCGCAGATGGGCCTCTGGTCCATAGCACCTCCTGCCCCCTAGCTCTGGGAGGTCAAATGCTCTGGCATTGAGCATCTCTGGGGTCTCATACAGTCACACCTGCCCTTGAGCTCAGCTTTCTGTTCAAGCATGGAGTCCTCCATAGCCTACACGTGAGTATCTGCTCTGCCATTCGATTTCCATGGGCTGCAGAGGAGCTCATTTACCTTTTCCTACTCCATGAGTGTTGAACTGGGTGCCTGAAGTTCTCTGTCGTCCCCCTCCTCCTCCTTCCTCCTGGCAATGAAGCTCTCTCTCTGTTTAAGCTGATGGTCATCTTTTGTTCAGGTCAACTGCCTCTCCTCCAGGTTCTCTCCACCTTTTTCTTTTCAAGACAGTCCTTCCCCTTATAAATGCAGATTTGAAGAGGTGTTTCTCTATTGCTGATTCGCTCAGTCTGGGCTGGAGGTGGGTATGCCTTGGAGCCAGGAGAGCTTTGCAAATCTTCTAATGGGGTAGCACCTTCTCCCACTACCAAAAATTCCACCCCTACCCCCCTCAAAGCCAACACACCCTTCCTGAAAGGAAACATGACATTCTGGAGATGACAACTTGCTACCCAAAACTCCTCCAGGATGTCAAAGTCTGAGGGAGTTCAAGCGGTGTCCTAGTACTGTCCTGGTGCCCCAAAGCCCAGGTTAGCTGGTTCACCAAAGCCAATACTGGTCATATTTTGGCACACATGCTGGGCCTGTCAGCAGTTAGGAGGGACAGGGTGAATCACAGCATGAGCATGGGACCAAAGCTGATTCCTTCCACAAACCTCTATGTACACGTGAACATGGAATCATCATAGAATCATAGAATTGTCTGGGTTGGAAGGGACCTTTACAAGTCACCTAGTCCAATCTTCCTAGACTAAGTAGGGACATCTTTAACAAGACCAGGTAAAGGTAGATGGAGAAAGGCAGGCCAAAGGCTCTAAGACAATAGTGAGAGAAAAGATTCTGTTTGCTGACTGAGATCTGCCAAAGACTCCCCTCCCTGCTTCAGAAAACAGATTTAGCTTGTGTTTGCTGTTGGAGATTAGGAGCAACTCTGCTGCAGTACTCAGGTTGTGCTGGCCTCCAAATTCTTAAATGAGCTGCTGTAGTTTCATTGTCAATTTTGTACATGTAACTGAGGATTTGCATTACTTACAGCTCCAATAATTCCCACATGGAAGTGCATTGTCAGCATTGGCAAATTCAGATATTGAGCAGATAATATAAATTTAGCTAAGAAATGTGAAGGACTTTATATCCTACTCAGAAAATTCCATTTTATATCTGTTGGACTCAGACAGATCCTTCTTCAGAGACATTTGAAGTGGGAGCTATCTCACCTTGTTTTTAGCTATCTAAAATTGGTGTGCCATATGTAATCGGGTTGCAAGCTAGAAGAATTTTGTTGTGACTTGGTCTTTTGCAGAAAGAAAACCAAAAAACATTAAATCTCATATTCTATGCTGAAAGGATGGTAAATTAAGTGAAAGTTATATGTTTTGACAATTTTTTTAGGATTTCAGAAATGGTTTATTACTAAATGTCTCAAACAAAAATCCACTTTCTGAGTATAAGGAAGGAGACTAACATAATTGCCCAAGTCTTCTAGTGTCAGCAAAAGGCTAAGAACTGAAGGATCATAGAGAAAATATTTTATTTTCCTCCACTCTTCCTCAAATGGAGTTTCACAAGGTCAGGTTTGCAATATATGATCAGCAAAGATGGGACATAATGTACACATTGACTTTCTTATTCTTTGAGAGGTTGGTGGGAAAATTTATTTTTTATAGTCAGTTGTCACATTTATACAGCCCAAATTTGCTTGAAAAATAGGAATCCTTTATCTTTTTGTCTTTCAACATGGAATAAGGACTTTAAAGAACATCATTAGAGTTTCTGCATTCATCCAACATTAATTTAAAGAGGACCTCTGGACATAGATTCTTCTGACGTAAGGTCTACACCACAGAGAAACAGGGAATTGTACTAAGTTATTAACAGTATTTAATTACATTTGATACTGAACCGAGGCATGGATGAACTGAATGCTATTTTCTGTTTCTGTCACTGACCTCCTGTGTAGGCTCAGGCTATTTCCTTCAGCTTTTTGGCTAAAGCTGTGGATCGCACCATAGGACTCCAGCCCAAACTCACCTTGTGTGTGAATGCAGACCTGTGTAGAGGTCCATGTTAGATCTCAATCCAAATCCATTGTGTGGTTATAACAGAGCAGATGAAACTTTAGCTCGACCATTTTGGGAAGTGGATGGAACACTGAGTGGTCTGAGCTTTGCTAGGCCACCTTCTGCAAGTGCCCTGCAGTCAGCAATGAACATGCACAGAACTGGGCCAGGGTTTCAGTCTCTGCTGAGCAGTGCAAATCTGAAGTTTCACTTCCTGATAGCTTGGCTGTGTTCATCTATTTGGACAAGAAATCTTTGGGGAGCAGGTGCCCTCTCTTGCTATTCCTTTATACTATGCCATATTGTTATTATCATTATAATTACTATAATAATTATAATATTATATATTAAGTAATTATTATTATTAATAAATTTGCTTTGCCACACCATTCAAAATTGTCCATTATCTTGGGTTGTATTTTTCTGTGTTACCTTTCACTTTCTTTTTCATTTTGGCCAGTGCTCTATTGTATCTGTGAATCTTGCTTGAATTGGGTTAGACTGGAATGCATGTCTTGCTGCGCTGAAGCAGGTGGTGAATGATAAGTGTCAAAGAAAAACAACCTGCAGATGCTGGAAAATGCAGTACAATCTCTGTACTTGCAAAGACAAAACTCTAGAAGTTCAACTGATAAAAGAGTTTTCAAGATATTCAGGAGATAGACTTGTGTAAGAGAAATGCAAATCAAGTGTAGGATATGTTTGAAAGGTGGGATTTGGTTAGTTAGATTAGTTATCTGGTTAGATCTGTTCTCTCTTCAGAGACATCATTTGGAAGAGAGTTCTCAGTTTAGATTAGATCTTACAAAATCGTGCTTTCATATTCTGAATCATTGGTCCTTGCTGGGCCTATTTTCATTAATACATCTGTAACTTCTTAACAACAGGTGAAAAATCTCTGGGAGATTCTCAACTAATTGAAGGATATATTTTCTAAGTATGAAATAATTATTCTGATGATTTGCATTCCAAGAGAGAAAAAAGTTAAATTTGTTCAAAAGAAAGTGTTCCAAGCTGTTGGACAATATTGTTTTAATTTAATTGTATTCATGGCTTACATGATTCTGTAATAGCAAGGCTTTGAAAATAAAAGAAGGAAAGGAAAGGAAAGGAAAGGAAAGGAAAGGAAAGGAAAGGAAAGGAAAGGAAAGGAAAGGAAAGGAAAGGAAAGGAAAGGAAAGGAAAGGAAAGGAAAGGAAAGGAAAGGAAAGGAAAGGAAAGGAAAGGAAAGGAAAGGAAAGGAAAGGAAAGGAAAGGAAAGGAAAGGAAAGGAAAGGAAAGGAAAGGAAAGGAAAGGAAAGGAAAGGAAAGGAAAGGAAAGGAAAGGAAAGCCTAAGCCCTCCTTACAGGGAAAAGCCTTCAAAAGCAGAAGTAATGTAAAAATAATTCCTTGGTCTAGAGACTTCAGTCTGAAGTAGTGAGGTTGGAAAAAAAACCTGGTTGAGAGCTGGGAACACAGGTTACTGTGTTGGGTGGAGGGAGCTATTGGGAAGGAAAAGCATTACACAGAAAAACAGAGGAGAGGAGAGGAGAGGAGAGGAGAGGAGAGGAGAGGAGAGGAGAGGAGAGGAGAGGAGAGGAGAGGAGAGGAGAGGAGAGGAGAGGAGAGGAGAGGAGAGGAGAGGAGAGGAGAGGAGAGGAGAGGAGAGGAGAGGAGAGGAGAGGAGAGGAGAGGAGGGAAGAGGAGCTGCAATAAGAAGATGAGGAAGAGAAAGAAACAAAGGACAAGAAGAGAAGTGCTCAAAGAGAAACTGTAGTTCTGAAAAGTTTAAGAAACTTGCCAACGAGTTCAGGCATCACGTGAAAGGCCTATCTTTACCTTTGTTCAGATCACTCTTCCATATTTCTAGGATGTCCCACAATAGATCCAGAAGTGTATGTAGTCCTTAGGCTATGTCCAGCCCAACCTGATCACAGCTAAAGTGGAATTTAACATTCCCCACAATAACATGCCTGACAGCCCAACTTGATATATATGAACGCAACAAGATCACAGTCTTCACTACTAATAAATGTTCAAAGTGTAGGATTTTTGTTGGAGGCTAAGGAGAAATATATACTGTATAGCATTAATTGCATATCTCTCAAGCACGAAATGCTGATATATCTTATGACTTTTAAAAAATATATGACAATAATATATTGGATACATTGCAGAAGAAAATTATGTCTTTACCTTGAAAATCTACTTTCTCTGACAAGCTGATGTAATAATTTTAGTGAAGGAAAAGGGCTGCAGGGAGTAAGCCTGCAAAGATTTTAAAGTTAGAAACAAAAGGCCAAGGGTTTACTTTGCATGCAAATAAGTAATTCATCACGAATCCATAAACCAATTAGTGATGAACTAATGATATTGCTTAACAACTGTATTTTTGATTAACATATAAATAATTTAGGTGAGTATTTCTTTAGTCATGCCAGTTCCTGCTATTATTTACTAGCCTTGTCATGGCTGCTCGTAGATCACATGCCCCTTATAAAACATTTCCCAATCTATTGCAAGGACCAGTTTGTTTTAATGCGCTCAGTTAACACCGCTAGAGCTATTAACAAGCTTATTAGCATAATCCATTGTGATATATCATTGCATAAAAGTTAAGCTCCACAACTGAATGGGACGGGGAAATGGCTTTGAAGATTTTATGATACAATAACTATCCATTTGATAAGCAATTAAAAAGATACTCTGAGACACTAAGAGTGAAGACAATGGCAATATGAGGAAAAGAGGAGGGGTTTGAGAGCAGAAGCTGCTGCCTGGTGTGGGAACCATGTAAGTGAGTTTTGCTCCTGCTCCTTAGTCACAATTTGCATGCTGCTGTGGGACTCTAAAGCTCCAGACACAAGTTGGGTTTGATTTTGTCTTTTTAAGCAAGGAAAAAAAGAGGAGTTTAAGGCTCAATATTTTCTGCTAGCTCATCCATGATCAATTTCTCAACCTCTCAAAAGAATGTTTTAATACACAGCTGAACCTCTGATTTTATGCTGGCTTTTTGCTTCTTTTAAATTTCAAATTCCTTTTCTTATCTGTATATATTATCCTTAGTGAACTTCTGCAGAGAGATACAGAATAAAGGTTACTGGACATATTACTACACATTATTGTTTGAAATTCACTCTGTGTAATATGACTGTATTGCGCTTTTAAAAATGAACATGCAATGAAAGGACCAGCATCTTTATTGCGAAAAAAAGGTAGCTTTTCAAGAAAATGTTGCTTTCTCTGTTATGCAATAGCTCTGATATGCTAATACTTCTGTTCATCTCAGTCCTGATTCTCCAGAGGTTATTTGACCAAAATGTCTATTGTCCATATAATGGAAAATATTCATGATATTGTGCACTCGCACAGAATATTTCTACTGGCTTACTTCAGTGTCTTACATACATCAATTAAGTCTTCCTCCTGATGAGGAACAGAATGGAAAACTGATTTCTGAAGGCAACATGATCTAGTGGTTTGCATAGAAAATAGAGATTTGGTTTCCAATCTTACTATCATTGCCAAGCTGTACAATCCTATGCAAAATGCATCACTTTTCCTAGATTCAGTTTCCCTGTTTTAAAAACTGGTATCAGAATATCTAATTTTTCAAAATCCTTTGACATTTTTGAATCAAAAGCATTTACATCTTAAATGAAAGATATTACATGGAGTGTGCTATCTAAGGCAATAAGTTTTAAATAATTTATCTTAATTCCCAAACCCAGTTGCATCAAGATGGGGGCATTATATTTTTAACTGTTTCAAATTTGATATCTTGCTGAACAGTCTTAAGAGCAGTATGCCAACTGAAAGTGCACCCAGACTGAAAAATTTCCTGATATGTAATTCTCCCTGAAAACAGATACATGACAAGAAATCCAGCATCTTTGGGAAAACAGGTCAGAGAGGTGCTCCTGCCCACTGCGGAGGCACATGCATGCATCACTCTTATGACCAATCATATTAACAAGCTACTTCAGAATAGGAAGGATTACAATATTTTTTTTTACATTTTCTTTGAACTCACCTTATTAATAAAAACTTTAAAAGTTACTTTTGTGGTTGAAAATCTAAATTTTTGGTGTGAAAAATTAGACCAGAAATTAGCAGTTTTTTAGTAAAAGATGGGGCTATATTTCTGTTGTCTGATGAACAAACTCTGTAAGAAAGTGTTCTTGCTGTCCAGCTGTGATAATCAGTGTGGTGGTTCTAACTACTAAGAAGAAAATTAACTCTATCCTAGCAAAACCAGGAAAGTCAGACATGTTTCCTCCTAAAGGCAAAAGTAATCGTGATGGATGGAATATTGTTTTGCATTTGCTGAACACAGAGAACACACAAAGAATAAAGTCCAATAGGTGATGTAACATACTCTGATAAGCTAAGGAATTAGTCCAGAAAAGGTACTGCTTTGGAGCATTAAATTATATATATTTAATATCAGTGCAGAAATCATGTTGTATTAGCTTGAGGTGTGAGCTAGTGCATATAAGAAACTATTTATCCAAGCAGAAGTTGTGGACCAAGGTCAACACAGCCATTCTGATCAGTGGATACATCCATCTGGAAATTCTCCAGTCATCAGGAGAAGTTTGGGATAGCTTTGACTGGGCAGGGTGGTTCCACAGTACTTTCCCTTCTGATGAGGGTGATCAGAGCTGCTGATGTAAAGGATTAGTTGAATCTTCTCCAAGTTCTGGTTATTGACAGCTCCTGGAAGAGCTCCTTGAAACTGCTCAGAGGTTGTTGAGGAAGAGCTGGCCTGAGACTGCCCTACTTGCATTGTGTGCTACATCACTTCTGCACGACCTGAGAATTAGGAAACCACAACATTGGAGAGAAGCCACTTTTGTGTCCTGGTCTGAAGTCCAATATCCTCTGAGCCTCCCTGAAACCTGAGGACTCAGACCTTACATATCTTTTTGCAAAGAGACTGAGTGATATATAGGGTGTCATAATTTTAACACGGGTTCAAACTCAAAGCTGTGGGCTTCTTTTGAGTGCAGTGTAAAGTATCACATACCTCCAGCCAAGGAACTGCAGCTCATTTAATAGATAAATTGAGATGACAAAAATGGCACAATTTAAATATCAGCCATCAACAGGAACAGAGGAGGAGGGGGGAGAGAGAGAGAGAGAGGGAACCCAGCTTCTTTTATTACAGCCATCTTAGTACTTCAACAACAGGTAGTAGTATTACATATTCCCTTTCCACTTTAAAGCTCTTGTAATTTCCTTCCTCATGTCGGGGCGATTTTATTCATTGTTTCCTTGGAGCAGTGATTGATGTTCTGAGCTGCTAATCTCTCTGAGTGATAACTATTTTCATGTAAGTCCATGAGTCTATGACACAGGCTGCTCGGCCAGGGCTACTGCTGACTACTTATTTTGTGCCTCATTTACATTTCAATCTTGGCCTCATGAATGTAAAACCTAGGCTGCAAATTAATAACAGGAAGAATATTAGACCGCTCCAGAGTGGGGGAACAATGCAAATCCACCAGAGCACAAGGCTTTACCATTGTGTTCCGGGAGGGACTCATTTTTTGGCCGGCAGTGAATGACATTACAGAGAATGGCATATCCAGAGTGACACAAATTTATTTCTGTCCCCAGCGCTCCAGTATATTTTCATAGAATCAGGGGGCTATTTGTCTAGGGACAATTTAGTTTCCATGAAAAATTTAAATGGTTTCTGTGGAGATAGTGGAGTGAAATTTAATTTGTTTCTCATTTACTACAGCAGGTATGAAAAGGAGAAAAATTGGATGTCTGATGGGCTGAAATTGGTGCTGTCCCTCCCCACTATCCCCAAAAGGCCTGTGGGCCTATATCATAGAGATTGAGCAAGACTACCTCATCCCTCCCCTTAGAGAATGGTAACCTTAAACCAACTTACAGAAAACCTTTGGGGAGGCTGCCAATCACCCTGAAAACAACATTTCCATCGATCCCCTGTCTGTGTGATTTATGGCTTCATTTTACGGTAATTGAGAATTAGTGAGAAGATTAGCAAGGCTCAACACTTCACCTTGATATGCACACTAAGCACCGTAATTTGTCACTAAGGGATGTTGGACACTTTTTTAGTTACACGGGGTTCCCATCTAATTGAATTTGGGGATAACATGGAAATTAATTTGACACAGGAAAATTTTGAATACAGCCATTTCCTCTATTGTAATGCACAATACTGGGCTGCATTCAGGGGCAGCTATATTGATCCTGATCACTTTCAATTGTGGCCAGCTGAAGGATGGAATACACTAAATCTTATTTAAGCTCATATGAAAGCAGTTCATCTACAGCAATCTGTGGCAGATAAAGAATATTACCTTTCATTTTGTCTGACTGCATCAAGATGAAGTTTTGAAAATTTACTTCTTGCAGCAAATATACCAAATGTCTAAAGTCAACAGTTACAATTCAATTACAGACCAGCTCTTGTGGGCTGTTTACAGGGTAATTTGCTACTTAGGCAGCAAATGAAAATACTAACTATACTCTCCATGCATAGAGAAGTCACAGCACATGCAGCACATGGAGAAGCCCCAAGGAAAGACAAAGAAAAAAGATTCAAAACTTCTAGGCAATTTAAAGCCCTGCCCATTGGTTTAGTCAAGTTATAGCTTGAGTGGTTTCATACGCAAGCATTTTTTGTCTGTTACTGAACCATTTTGTGGGAAGTTTATTTTATCCTGGTTGCTTAGCGTCAGAGTCACAAAGATGGGACATGGTGCAGATCATCTCGTATCCGAGAGGCATGCTACCACAGGACCTACCTGCATTAACATTTCTATTTCATTTCAAAACTTTATTTCTTATCACCCCCCCTTTATGCTGTACTTTACTCTTCAAATAAGGATGCTGGTTTCAGCAAACTGCTTAGACGGATTATTTCCTGAGAAAGGTCCTCCTGCTGTGAATAGGGGAAGCAGATCTTGTCACTTTATGCCAGAGAGTGTGTGGCTGGGATATTTATGGACATTCTTTACCAGACCATCTGGCTTGCTTTGTTCATATATATATATTTTAGAGATAATTGGCCTGAGAGGAACTATAATAATGACGTATTATTCATTACCTATTATTATTATGTGATGGACTTTAATCTGATCATCATTACATTGTTGTTTGGAAAGACTTTTAAAAGGTTTAACTGTAATAGTTTAAAGTTGCTATTTATGCAGCCTTGTTCAGTAGGGATGGGTGTATACCGGCTCCTCTCAACAGTGAGGATTTTCCTCAGGGCACAAGCATCAGGAGATGGTACTTAATGATCAGAGATACGTAGATGTGGTCAATAGGTCTGGAGCTCTCAAGATGTGGTCATGCAACTTGGAGGAAATGCTATGCTGAAAGCTGTCCGCATCCAAATGCCAAATTCCTTGGAATTACTGATGGCAAATAACAATTGTTGTCAGCACTTTTACATCCCAGAGTACTTCATTCTCCTGTAGACATATTATTTGGTCTCAGGAGTTTATCTGCAGGTAGATTTCTCCAGGAGATTATGAATAGCAATATTGCAATAGTTTAAGCTGTTAGAAATGATATTGTGCTTTTGATTAATTTTATTTCTAGGAAAGCTGTTCCTTAAACTGGTAATCTGATTAATCTTATTAACAATGTGTGTACTGCATAGGTAATTCTTTTAACAGATTTTCATGGGTTGTTTTCACTAATGTAATACAAAAGGGTGCTAACATGACAGAAATGTCACTAACATAATAAGCTTAAAGGAATTTGGATCATGTTAGCTAGGGTTTGCATTCATATTTGGGTGATTTCTGGACCATATTAGAGAACTACTTCTCTCTGATACAATAAGAAACATATTAACATAACAAAAAACTTAGTAATACAATAAAATACCCATATTTGATTTGTAGGCTGAGTTATGGCATCTAGCAAAAAAAAAGAAAAAAAGAAAAAAAGAAAAAAAAAAGAAGGCTTTTCTTCTTTTCTGGATGGCAGGCAGTAAGTCATGATGTTATAGTTTTCCACACTTTTGTATCTTTAGAAAAAAAAAAAGGATGTTTTTTACCCCAGAGTTTCTTTTCATTGCCTAAAAGTGTACTCACTTAGAGATCTGGCCATTCCAAGGCAAGTTAGAGGATTTGTGTTGTTAGTTCACAGCCCCACAGATATTTGCATTTTTCCTATGCTGGGTTGAAAAGCTGTAGCAAGTATCTTTTCTCTACTGCAAAAGAGAGAGGAGAAGAGAGGAGAAGAGAAGAGAGGAGAAGAGAGAAGAGAAGAGAAGAGAAGAGAAGAGAAGAGAAGAGAAGAGAAGAGAAGAGAAGAGAAGAGAAGAGAAGAGAAGAGAAGAGAAGAGAAGAGAAGAGAAGAGAAGAGAAGAGAAGAGAAAGAAGAGAAGAGAAGAGAAGAGAAGAGAAGAGAAGAGAAGAGAAGAGAAGAGAAGAGAAGAGAAGAGAAGAGAAGAGAAGAGGGAAAAGAACAAGAAAAGGCAAGAAAGAGCTAAAGTGTGAAAGACTGAAAGAGTGAAGGAGAGAAAGAAAATAAAGATGAAAGACAAAAAAGAAGATGCAAAACCATGAGGATGACTGTAATTTTGCCTGAAGTAAAAAGTATACTCAGTATCTGAAGTCATATGACCTGAGGCTCTAATTTTAGTTTTCAGAAACTCAGTGTTCTATACAAAGGGATTAAAACCAACTGTAGGTATTTACTTTTAAAATGACTGTCCTCAACATCTTCACTCTGTTGTTGCTCTACGACTGCAAGCACTTCTACATCAGGCACATTGTGGTCTTTGACCATTAATTCCCATGGTTGTTCAAGGTTATACTTCTGTGTCTTGACCTCAGCACCAGTGAGCATTTTGGTCCCAAGCCCCACCAATGCAGAGGAAAAGGCCGTTCTCTCTCATTTAACTCCCTCGAGGGATTTGATACAAGATTCAGCTCTTAAAATGCAATGATAGTTCACACTTTATTTTTGAAATACAGCTTTTCAAAGCAATTGTTTAGTGGTGAGAACCTTCCCAGAAAGTGAGATTTCTGGTCCAATTTCTGTCTCTGCCTGAAGAAATTAAATCCCAAATCACCTTATCACAAGAATACTGGCTGTTCTGTGCATGTATCCCTGGATGTTCTGAATGTATATTCCAGACAAGAGAGAGCAAACCTGGTATTTCTACCAGCTAGATTGGAAATGGATACATGGGTAAGGAGAAAGGGGTTCACTTCCATGTGAAGTATTTCCATTTTCTATACTAGATTAATTAGATGGGTCTCCATTTTTCACAGCAGTGAGATAGTAGTTTATGTATATTTGTCAAACTCTGTTATAAAGCTTTCTATATTTGTAGTGTAACATTAATCAATGTGGCTATCATCTATTTTATTTTGACATCTTCTTCCCTAAAGGAGACCTGTCTTTGGGAGATTTATTCAAAGGTTTTAAAATGAGCATGTGCACAAGTGTCTCTTCTTGTTTATGTTAGTAAAGATGATGCCATATAAATGTGCCTTGCTTTTGGAGTGGGAGGTGATAAGCTTTGCTATGGCATTTATTTCCCATAAGATATTATTCCTCAGAGTTGTGATGGCTTCTGAGAATGTGTTGAGAAGTGGTAGTGAGTGGTGCAGATAGCTCCCTTATCTGACAACTTAAAGCTATATTTTTAGTCTTCTTGGCCAGTACCACCAAGAGACTTAGAGATAAGGACAAATTATTTGAAGATGAAAGCCTAATTAAACACCTTGGAAGAAGCAGAGCTCAGAGACAAAACACCCATGGCTGCCAGTCTTGCTGATGAGATGTGGTGCAGTGTTTACTGTCAGCCAGTGTCTCCTAGCTATTGGGTACCGAGTTACAGTGCTTTGCTGTATTCTAGTTAAGGAGGGCCATGACTCTCATGTCAGTTTTCAAGATGAGGTGGAGTTCAGATAAATGCATACAAGTGCTCTGATTTGAAAGCCTGCTGTTAACAAGGAGTCTGAAAGTGATCCTGTGCTGGTGGGCTTATGCAAACAACTGTAGTTGTGTTATTTTCCACCAGAGGAGACTGAACTATGGCTGTAGAGTTTTCAAAATTATTTTCTTGTACCTTTCCTATCTATCATTCCTCCGCATCACCTGGTGGCTCCTAGAGTATGAACTGGGTTGAAATTTCTTGTTTAGGCACTGGGCCATCCAGGTTACTGTTGTGTTATTATTTGTGATGAACAAGAGGTAGATATGGATACCATATATAATGTGTTATAATGGTACAAGATGTTTTAAGGCTCATCTCAAGCTTTGAGTTTGATATTTAAGTACAGATTTTATACTAGTTTGGGGCTCAGTTCAATCCACATGTAGCTAGGCAAAATTCTTTTTACTTCTATCAACATATTTTAATTGCTGAAGGGCCCAGTATTTTTTCAAGTCTTTCCTGATCTTCAGTGTTTCATCTGTGCCATGAACCAGCATTCACAGGGGATTAAATTAATAAAGGAAACACAACTTTGTCTGACATTATTCTAGTTCTAGAATAAAGTGGCCTAGGATTCTTTGCAGCTTTTCCTTTCTTTAGGATTTTTATTACTCAAATTGAAATAGAAGAGGTCAGATATATGTCATGATACAAGATGCTGAAGATGCTGGTGGAGCTGGAATTCTAATAGCCATAATAGTCTTCCAACTACAAGCTCAACTGAAAGCAATAAAATTGTTGTTTCCACTCCTCCTTTTCCCTAACAGTCCTTCTAAGATGTGTGTTCCTGAGAACACCTTCAGATTCTTAGACTCTCCCTTGTACACTGACTATTCTGAGTCTCTCCAGTTAGGGCACTGCACTTCAACAGCCCTGAATATCCCTTTTTGCTGGTTGGCATTTAGCACAACCCAAGAGTAAGCAGAAGCACCTGGGCCACCCCTTGCCAATGCAAATTGTTGAGAATACAGGGACTGCACCTGAGTTGCACTCCCCCTTTGCTTGTACAGAAATTAACTGTTATAAATAATAACGCTGCAGCACTAGACTAAAGAGATGACAATCTGTGGGTCAGAATGAAAGAACAAAAGTTGTAGCAGCAGCAGCAGGAAGTAATGATAATTAGGCAAGAGCAAAGATAACTTAGGACTCCTCAGAGCTACAGTGAAGTTAATGCAAAAAACCAAACCAACAAATCAAATGCTTCAAACAGAAGAAATTTGCATGAGATGCTCCTTAAACGTAATAATGGAATGGGATACAATTTATCATCATGACTAGGGGCTTCCTCTGTCTGTCCTCAAATGTGTAGAAGGGCTGTACTTCTGCAATTACTACTGCGCCTGCCCAGGAGCAAACACTCGTAGGAGGAACATTGGTTTTAAAGTAGAAATGATCTATGATACTTGAAAGGATTTGGTCTCCATCTGTTTCACTCCATTTCACTAGATCGGGCTTCCATGCCTCTCCCAGGCTCTAGCCTTGCGGCATTGTAAAGACACAAGTCAGACCTGGCTTCCCACACACATCTTGCTTCCCACAGAATATGAAGGGGAGAATCTCAGCTGCTGTGGGCAGCAGAAAAGTTGTGGCTCTTTGAGGAACCTACTCTAAAGTGACTGCTGTCCTTCCATCCCATGGCTATGGAGCCACTTGCCAGAGAAGCTGGATGTTGCTTTGCTCTGAATGGTAGGGAGCATAAGGAAGGGAACATCCTGGGTAGTCCCTGTCTGCCTTTTTCTCCTCTCCCCCTTTCTGGTGTGGAGAATCCAGGTCAGTTATGTCTCTGATCTACTTGAGAGCAAAAGCTAAAAAGAGATCTTTTGCCCCTTCAGAAAATTTATCAGATGAGTGAGATACTTCAAGCAAGAGCTCAAAAAATCATACCTCCAATACTTTGGATGAAGACAAGGGTTAACTTGAAAACCTATCATTAATGATTACTTTTCTATAAGTGTCCAAATCATGTGAACTTGGACAATGACTCAAGTCTATAAACCACCAAACTTTTGCACCTCTTGAGAAGACTTCCAGTGCTCCTCAGATTCATACAGATGTTGATGCTTTGTTTCCCTGTGCTTTGCACCCTGAGTTTCTCAGGGACTATAAAGCAAGCCTGTGCTTGATGAGAGCAGTCAGAGGGGGATGGGGCCGAGCAGCAGGAGAAAGTGTAACTGAGAGACTGATAGAGACATCCTGACAGCTGCAATGGGTCATCAATAGATCCATCATGCCAGTAATTTGCAACAAATTTAACATACATCACTTTAGTCAGGCCACGCTGTATCTGTCTTGTCACGGCATCAGAGTGAATAACACTTAAATCGGGTGTCACCGCTGACCTCTTTGACCCTTGAATTGACACTGCTGTTTGAGCTTGGCCTAGCTGGCAGCAGATGTAGGGAAGATTAGTACAAAAGGTGGGGGGTGTGCAAAAGGAGGACAGAGCACAACAACACAGTTTAACCAGGCAAACAAATGGGATCTCTGGATTTTCTCCCAGTTCTGCTTTGCTTGATGAAGTGTTGGCATTTATTTAGACTTACTTCCAGCATTCTTTAGCCACTTTATTAACTATGTATATATTTTTCTTTCTGATTGATTTTATATGTAAGCATGCATATACGTGTGCAATAAAAATTGTAGAGTTCAAGGTGACCACCCTGGAGACTAAAGTCTTATAGAAGATGTAGAACACAAACAATACTAAAACTAAACTGCCTTTTTCTGTGTTTGAAACATGAGACCCATCCTGAAGCATGAATGGGTGCTTTGGCTGTGTTACCACTTTCAGCATGTCAGCGCAGATCTAGCCCTATAGGAGAAGACCAAACTTCACAACGTTTGTCTCAGGAAGAGAGCAGGAGATCTATCAATAACCTAATTAAACCCCCAAATACTGTGATGACTTGGGGCATATTAAAAAACCATCCTAGATGATCCCAGGAATAATGAAGAGTCTCCCAGCAAGCACAGCCAGTTTGGAGCTTGGGAAATCTCCTGACCTCAAATCTGAAGATGGATTTAACTTAGAACCTGTGAGCAAGACTCACTAAACAGCTAGACAACATATTTTCATACAGCCAAGAGAAGCTATTTCCTCCATTTCCAATCTTAATGAATACCTTCCATAGACTTCTCTAGTTGTTTCTACAGACTAGCATGGAAATGACTGCAAACCTGTTAAGTCTCCCTGGCGCTAGAAACGAGACAGCCAGGCAGAGCCAACTGAGTCCACTCAGCATTTATTTTTGAATCAGCACACGATAGAATTACATGATTTGTTTGCTCACCCGAAAGGCGCTTTAGAGCCATTCACACTATGTGTGTGCCTGGATGCTGGGTGGGCTTTTTCCCTTCAGTCATTCATCCTTCTAAACAAATATGTGACTATGGACTGAATTTGGAATTTTTTTCTTGAGCTATTGTACTTAAATGTGTGATTTTTAATTAATGGATTTTGAATGGTAATAAAGGAAGAAACTGCCTTTGAGCAGGTAATTGGAAATTACAAAATTAATATGCATATGGCTTTTATAATAGCTTGTCTTTTTTTTCCGACAGTCAGTTTGAAGTTTGATATCTTGGTTAAACTAATTTATCACATCACTAAATATCCCTCAACTGGAGGAGTAAGAAGCTCTTTGGTTATTTTGTATGTCTTATAATGTTCATATTTAATGAGTATTTGAAGGTGGAAACATATAATAAGTGACAATAATAATAGGAAAATAGAAAAGGTTAGAGAAATTACTGACTTATGCAAAGGAAAGGTTTGGGGTTTTTTTTTCAGTATTACTTCTTTTTAGGAAAGGCTGGTAGAAAAACAGAAGGTATTTTTCAGTTAGTCATCCAGTTAATCGGCTTCTACTTGTCTTTATTCTTTTTTGAGTATGACACTGACACCCTAGACACACATGGATACCATCATGAGCATTTCCCCTGTCCTTCCTAGGAGCAGGACTGGACTGAGTTAGGTGGTATTATTCAGAGCAAGTGCTGCTGAGGGTAGTTTATAATGTGTGCTATCTTTAGAAGGAATTATGTGTCAGTTACTCATGTTTGTAGTCTTTTTGTAATTAACAACTGAAATGGTGTATACTGTGTATGAATTTCTGTGTTACTTGGGCAGAGAGAAGAAAGAATTTAGAGGCAAATCAGCACCTGGCAAACCACATTTCAGTTAGAATTCCTGGGACTGGAGAGTAGAATAGAAGTGCAACTGCACAGGGAAGGTGAAGACCTCTGCCCCGTTGCCCAGCTGTCCCATGGTGTGCTGTGGAGATGTGTCTCAGAGAAACTGGAGGTCATACAAAGGTGGGCATAAGGCACAATTGAGTTCATCCACATACATCTCATAACCATGTATGAACTGGGGTTAGCCCTGATAAGGAGTCGTGGTTGTTGGGATAAAGTAGCTCTTTCCATTTTACATATGTATGTTCTTCTTTTCCTTCAACTTGCCCTTTAAAAAAAAAAATTGTTTTATCACGATCTGTTTGCATTTTGCTTAGAACTGTTTCTTCCCTCATTAATTTTGATGTGAAAGGAGGAATGAAAAGAACATATTTGACAAAGGACCTTTGATGTGTATCTGTGGTGGTTTTGGGTTTTGCTGGTGGATCCAGCAAGGAGTCATGCTATGGATTTGAAGGCAAGTTTGAGACTTTCTCTGGACTCTTACTCTAGATTGCCCCTGGGGGTATGTGACAGCTGTTCAGGATAGGTCAGAGATAGCCAGAAAGGGTGCTAACTATATGGTCCCCTCAGGTACTGTTAGCTGCAGGAGCTGGCCTAACTTAGCCATGCGAGCCCAGTGGCTCTTTGATGAATACTTTCTGACTGTGTCATCGCCATATTTCTATTACTATGAGAACAAGTATTCATGAAGTTAGCTGTGGATATCCCTAGGTTTGGAATATACGAGCACTTGGATTTTTTTTTTCCTCCAAGGAATATCAACCTTGGGTCTGAAAATTTAAAATTCTAGCATGGGGAATACAGTCAGAGTATCTTGTGAATATTGTGTTTGTTTGCTTTATGGCCCCATTTTTCCTTTTGGTCTAGTCTCCCTCACTGGATAAAATTTCCTGCAACAGACCATGAGTTCTCCTCAAAAATGAACCACTTGACCACTGGGTTTTCTGGCTATTTTCCACAGGGGCATGCAGTTACTCAGGGAGCCTCCCCTAGATGAAAGTGATGGTTCAAAGTGTTTGCATTCTAATCCCCATAATGCACTTGTATCACACTACCTCAAAGAAGCTACTCAGGTTTAGGGGATTGGTGTGTATGACAATATTTTTCTTTTCAAATATGTTGTTAAATAGAAAGTTGTTAAATGTTAATTCTTGTGGTAGCTGTATTCTTCTGGCCCAATGCAGGTAGAAGAGATGCTAAGGTATTGCTCAACACCTTGTTCTGGTAGGTGTTAATTACCACGTTCTACTATTTTCACAGGAAATTAAGCTGAAAAATTACAAAGGGGAATGACACTGAAACTTTGCATGGAGAATTATCCAACTGTGACTACACCTCATTCCGGTCTCAAAATGCTTTACAAATCATTTTTGGGCTCTGAATTAACTGCATCCGTTATTTTCACACTTTACAGATAAAAGAGGCTTGGACTCTATCCCAGTCTCTTACTCTCCCTTCTCCCATACAAAAGAAGAGCCTCTGTAGCCACAGCCCTCTTCTGCTTAGGAACCTGAGAAGTTTAGCAGCAGTACTTGACAGAAAAGGAAGCCAGCTTCACTTTCACGGATGCAGTTTGTAGTGATAGTGTTGGTAATGCTGTTGTGCGTATCTGTAAGGGAGACAGCTCACATGGGGAAGCACTTTCCCTGTGAAGCCTGGCATCTCTCCTCTCCTCCTGACGAAAACATGAAGCCTGCGGGTTGGTCCTTGTGGTGACTCCTGCTTGGACAGCACTTCAGCCACTTGCTGTTGTCAGCAGGAGAGGCACCCATGCCATCCACATGTGTCCCTGCCAGCCCAAGGGGCTGCATGGGATGGCTAGTGGGGAGCACAGCAGTGCAGGTCCCCTGGGAGGCTGAGCAGGACCTTTGGCATGTTCATGGGGGAAGGATGATCCTGTCAAGGAGGGCAGGGACAGTGTTTTAGTTTTAACTATGTTTTGGTTAAAACCAGAGGCATGGAATGAGCTCCTGAGTGTAAGTCTCACGGTGGGTTGCTCTCTGCAGCCCCTCTTTGTTCTTTGGTGTCATGGGGACAAATAAGATGATATTAAAATAATAATTTGGTCCAGTTTTATGTACCTGTTTAGGCTTAAAATTAAATTATTAGTAAATAATTTTTTAATGTCAAAATCATAAGGACTTTATGTTTTAGCTTCAAGAATTTTAGATTTGGAGTTCTTAAGTCTCCCTGGCTGATACTGAATACTTCCATATTAAAAACCCATAAAGGTATGCTAAGACTCTTCCAATAATAAGTTTTATGAGGTAGATCAGGTGCTACTGTAGCATAGATATACAGTAGTGTAGGTATATTGCAAATAGCATCTTATAGTATCAGACAAAGAGAACCTTTTACAAACCCCATGTCTCTAATTTCATTTTAGAAAATTAGATACTTGGAATTTTGCATAAGATAACTGTATTACTGGGATGCAATTTGGCCCAGGTTTCTAGCTTTAGTGCATGTGGCTCCTTAATAAAAAGTGTCAGTTAAAATGAAAATACAGCTTGGGTAATTAAATTTAATTGGATCTTGTCACTTTAAATCCTCTTCGTTTTTGAGTGTTTCTACAGAATTGCAGCTTCTGGTTTGCTAATTTCTTTATTGCAAGCTGTGCGCTGAACCTGACTGTCCTATAATAAAGTGGGACCTTGTATTTGTAGAGGGCTCTGAACCATGACTGTAATAACAAACAAAAGGAGGGTGGGAGCTAATTTATTGCCAAAAGAAAATGTCCTTTATTTCCTACATGTTCAGCTAGTGAAAAATAATGGTTCTGAATTTATTAACTCTTTAATTTTCTTGCTGGTTGAGCACCATTTTGCACAAGCTTTCATGAGTACTATGGTATGATGCTATGCCTGTGACAAGTAGCAGCAACAATTATCAGACTTTTTTGTATTGGAGTTGCTTGGGCAAGCAATAGGGATTAAGTGAATTGCAGTATTCATACATAGGTCTAGCAGGATACAGGCAGCCACAATGCAAATGATGTGCACTGCCTTGCAATAGCCACCACACTGATCCAGAGGGATCACCTTCCCTAGGGGTGAGAGGTAATTCAGTTTCTTTATTACACATTTTGCATGCATAGCATCCAAAGGCAAAGAAGATTTAAGTTCAGGTGATGAAGAGAGAAAATATTGGCCATGCCAACAGACATATCATAAAAATGATCAGTCTGTCACAAATTGTACAGCTGCTAATGCCTATATTTCAAATTAAAGCTTGGTGAATGAATTTGTAGACTCAGGTTTTACATGTGAAATGTGATATCTCTGCATCCTTGATTAGAAGACAGGTCACTCAGTGCCGACATCATGGAACGATTAAAGATGTAAGACTGTCCTTCACAGCACAGTAGTGGTCCCCTGATTCTGTGCTAAAGCAGATGGATATGATATAATTACATTTTGCAAAGTGCTGGCAACAAAAGTATCTCAAACAGGAGCATCATGCCAACATAGTCACTGCTGTTTATAAACTCTTCAGTTCCAGAGGTGTGCCTCAAGTCTTATGAATATGCCTGGGAGAAGATCTCCGCAACCAGACACAGAAGACTCTGTTCAGTTGGCCACACATTACTGTCCAGGTCTATTTGAGGTGACTGAGGTTATAAGAGATATCTGCACAGGGCTGGTGGACCCTAGGCCCTCAGAGTAAGATTTAGAGTGCGGATGAAGATATATCTTCACACATTGGTGCCTATGTGGGAAGTAGGTGCCTAAGGGCCTATTTTAACTAATGAAGCTCTGTCATTTGGTTGAGCTGCTCACAAGCAAACATCCGCTGGCAGCTAGCATGTCGTAGCTTACCCCACCTGACCTCTATCTTCCGGTTCAGAAGGGTATAACTATCACATGTCCCTGTCTTATATCTATTACACCTGTCTTGACAGTCCATGAGAGTTCAGCTGGCACCAGTTAACTACCTATGATTAGGCAACTAAATCTAAGCCTAGAGCTGCATTTGTTCCACAAAAGGAGCTCACACACAGTGAAGTGTAGATGGACACTTAAATTTCAGTGTCTGTGGTCTGAAGCTATACAGCTACTATTTTTGCAGACCAGCTTCTCATTCAGGTAAAGCTCACACTTCAGAAGCACCCTGGGAGCACCTGGAGTATGAACACATGGCTCTTCCCATGCTCAGTCTCCCTCTCTGCTGCACGATGACTAGCTTGCTCTCCTCTGCAGCGCCCGGTGCTCCATCATTCCCTTCTCACTCATATGCTGCTTGTTCTCAAGGCAAGGCATCTCATACCAGCCCACTATGACATCTCGAGGAGTTAACACTCTCCTTACTTGCATGCTGTATTAGGACATAAGATCTGAAGGAGGCACCTGGAAGCAGGAACAACCCATTGTTTCTGAAATAGGTGGCAAGCACCACCTTTGGAAGATCTGCTTTTTCCATTCATTACAGCTGGAACCTGGGTGACTAGTTGTAGTATTCATCTAAACTTTAGATGTCTAAATTGATGGATCTAAGGTGAGATGAATCCTATACCATCTGCATTTCTGTATTTTATTGATGAAGCCACAAAATTTCTATCATCTGCTCGAAATAGTATTGTTAGATCAAGGCAGTCATAAAATATCCCAGTAATTAATTACAGGGATTAGACTCACTATAAGAAAATGTCCTGGCTTGCTGTCACTACAAATAGTGACCAAACATCCCATCACTTTCATTGAAGTCAGAACAAATCCTTTCACACTGCTTTGTGGATTTTTATGGTGTTTTATAATTTTTTAGGGGAGCACATCAATTTTTTTAGAGCCTCTGGAAAGTAACAGGCTACAAAGATCTATTTTCATGTTTTGTTTACATACACAGTAGATGAATAGATGGATAAAAGTAATAGATGATTTACAACCATCACTTAGCCAATATGATTCATCACACTGTAGTAAGTCTGCTAGTGAGTTTGGCTACTTCATTTTTTTTTAACACATTTGGACCTTAGGATCCAGACTGAATTTGGAATTCATTTTGCAGATGAAATATCAATTCTTAATTTATGAGAATGATAAATGGAAACAATGGTTCTCGTGTTCGGTGTATGACATGAGACTCAGAAGACGGACTGCACAAACACATCTTGTATTACTGAGTCATTTTGACATATTTTTTTGCATTTTTTTCTTATATTCAAGGTGTTAAATCTCATTCACAATGGCATTTAAAAAAATAATTACATTTCTGATGTAAATGTTGGTAAGGTATTAATTCCTGCACTTTTTCTTTTCTTTCTGCCACAAAAAGATGCATGAATTCCAGTTGACTTCCATCAGGTTTTAAGCTCCAAGGTTATTTGTCACTACTTTGAAGATGCTATATTGTATTTTTAAGCTTTGGAAGACAATTAAGTTAGGTCCATTTCCTTTGCTGGTGTAAGAAATTTTATCAGACCTCACTGACCCTCAGTGGACACCTGATCCACTTTGTTTATAGTTTAATATGTAGTCTTCATTGAAACCAGTACTAGCAAATTGGCCTCTAAAAAAGGGAAAACACTGTGCCCCATAACCAAAAGTATGGCTATACAGATTAAACTGCATTAGTGGCTACAGTACTAGAAATAATGCTGTCTGATTAATTTGCCCATTTTAGTGAACAATGTCTCTTTTTCTGTAGTAATATATGGCTCCTTAAGGATATACGATTACAAATTTACAGATTGTTTTTTTGTGGCCTTCTCTACCTCTTTGATCCTTAAGGGTTTACAGCAATCTACTGTAAATTTTTGTATCATAGTGAGAATAATTATTTTAAATTTATGGATGATTTCTGATTTGATCACTTCTGTCCTAAGTGAGAAACCATCTGAATGACAGTTTAAAAATAACAATAAAAAAATCTTACTTGACCTCTTAATCATCATCATTTAATACAGACTCTTAAATGAACATTTTTAGCATCTGATTGTTCAGCACTTACACACATTTTCATGAAACATTCAATTTCAGGGAGAGCCTTCTGTTGGGAGTAGAGATATGCATACATATATGCAAGAGATTATACAATATGCTGCCCAAGAATCTCAGGGGACACTCTTGATGACCCAGGTGTTTCCTTCTGGCCTTATGTTTTTATTTGGGCAAGCATCTTCTTTTCGGTCTAGCAATACTGGATGCTACTATTTGTATAGCCCCTGTAACAGTTTTTTTGCACAACAGCTCCAGACTTCTGACAAGGAAGAATTAATGTGAACATCCCCATTTTCCTGAAGGTTAGGTTCACTTGAACAGATGGTTGCACCATTTAAGCTAGTCAGTCTGACCTTGCCTACAGTGAATGAAGGAGAGCAGGCAGCTTGCTGGAAGTGCTAATTGTCTTCAGGATGGGCAGAAATGAGTGACCACCAGCACACCTCTGTCCTGGTGTGCTGAAACTTTTGAAACTTTTTAATTAAATTAGTGAACACTCATTCATGCAGTTAGTACCACTGACTTCCATGGGACTAGTACCACTGACTTCCATGGGACTATTACCACCTGTGAGAGTAACACTTAACTGATTCTACAATTTTCCTTCCAAAAGCTTCACATGTTTGAGGGACACCACATCAGGTACTAGTTATCTCCTAATCAACTTGATAGCTCTCAGGAAGGGAGAGAAAGCATTTCCCTGCGGGTCCCCACTGCTCCATTGCAGGACAAAGTAAATTTGCTGCACAGCTCCCACTGGCTTGTTTTCACAGCTTGAACATCAGTTTACCTAGCGGTCTCCATGCCAGCACAACCCAGTTGCTGGCTGTGTAATATCATCCAGACTGAGAATTGTACTTGAATAGATCATAAGCTGTGTGTTGCTCAAGCGCTACAAGTTGTCTTCCTTTTTATGAGCCAACAAGAAATTAAATTGTAGACCTGCTTTGCTGTGGTCACCTAGAGGCAAAAGTCATTATGTCCCACCAGCAATTCCCTGAGCCAGGTATTCTGTTATTTTGTGTGTAGGTTGAATCCAGTAACAGCTGCCAAATGTAACTGGCAGAATGCACTTGCTGCATGCCAAAAGGTCTAAGTACACTGCTATGTTTTATTGGTGTTGCTGATGGTGCCATGGAACCCAGCTGGTTCTGCACTGTGTATGAGTACATCTGAAAAGGATAATTTTGCATGACAAATATATTCCTTGAATGTTATCCTCTACCCACTGGGACAGGAAACCCTCTGTCCATTCTGGGCCACGATTATGATGTTTGGTTTCCTTCATGCAGCAGTTTATGCAATTACTGTTTTTGTGCCTCTCTCTTTCTAAGTGTGTCTCCTCAATATCTTTGGAAGCCCCAGCCAATTTCAGCCATAGCTGTCAGTGGGGAAAAGGTTTCAGAGGTACTAAATTCTGATAAGTTTGAATAAAATAGCTATGTACAGAAAAAGCTTGGTCCTTGTTAGACATGAGAGACTGAGCAAGAGAGAAATATAGCGAATATCCCACATGTAGGAAAAACTTCAGCCAGACTTTACCTTTTATAGTCAAACAAGAGATCAGTTGTGTTATGAATCTGCAGGAACCCACACTCCGCTACCTGTGTTCACTAAGTTATATCTTTCTGAATCACCCTCCACCATTCACCCCAAGAAACTTGTGTGGCAGTAACAGGTGATGGACATACATATTTTTGCAACTGATTTTCTTTAAAAACCTCACCTTCATTTGGTTTATTTTTGCACATTGGATGCCTCTTTTGTAGCCCTTTTCTTCTTCTAATCACCTTAAAGATTTTGTTTGGGTTAATAATCTGGTGGTCAGCCATTTGGAGTCATTTCACATGTCTGTGCTGCTTCCTTAGCCCAACAATGTCATGTCAGGTAGTATTACAGATGAAGTGCATACAGAGAGATAACTCTCAAGGAACCAAGTAAACCCAACAACAAAAAGCAGCATTCATCCTTTCACTCTTGAACTCGAAGACTGTTAACAAAGAAAAGGGATTCCAATGTGGACATCTGGGGAGTAAGGAGAAAATCCTTGAAGAAAAATGGAGGTTTAATGCTACACAGAATTGCCAATATTTTCAAAACTAAGGTGCAGAACACAGTACACAACAGGAGTGGCCTTAGGCTGATCTACCTAGGTGGACCTGCACAGCTCCTGCTCCAGAGAAAGAGACAATTCACTGGACTGTCCCATATGAGCAGTCGCTGTGTAGATGTCTCCTGTGATGTCCAAGGTCACCTGCATTTTCTCTGAGCACCCTGCTGAGGTCTATCAGTGTGGGGCTGTTCTCATAGCTTTACCAAACAGATGGTTTTTCTCTATGAGGGATTCATCAGCCCCCTTTAAAATAAGGCCTAACCACAGCAGCACTAAAGGTTTTGTCTTCTAAATTACCTGCACCCCTTGATAAGATAATGTACTGGAAATGTATGTCACTGTGATATTTTGGAATGGATAAATAATGCATGACTGGCAAATGAAAGTTTTGAACTCAAGAGGAATCACTGGCATTTTTTAAATAATTTAGGAAGTGTTCATAAAACAGAAAAATGAGGAAAAGGCCTTTAATAAATGTCACTTATTTGGCATCATAACCTCTTTAGAATGACTGGTATTTTTTATTAACTTCGTGTGGATATAAATGTGTTTAAGTGTGGAAGTATCTGTTTTCTTTGCAAAACCTGAAATCATTTCTTACAACAGAAGAAATTCTTATTAAAGTTTAAAGTGCAGATATTCAGTGGCTACTGGGTAATTAATGGCCAATACTGACAATTATTATTTACTTATTCAAAAACACAAGTATTTACTAGTTTACTGAGAGTAATTAGTAGAATTGATGACAGAAGTAAGTGACTTCTCAACTTTATGATTTCTTCTTTGTTCATTCATTCATGCCATACTTGTTCCCATGCCAAAAAGTGACCATGCTGACTAATATTTTATAGAACAAATTCAATACCCTTTGATATCTCTAGCAAAAACTGGTCACATGAGTTAACTCAGATAGTTAAAGGGACTGGAGTGCTTACATAAAACTCCCATGGAGATTCTTGTTCATGAGATAAATAATTTGAATATGGTTTTATAACAGCTGTATAACAGCTTGCTTTGTAAGTGTTCCTCTTTGGTGTCTATAGTGCCTTCTTCCACACCCTACACCTTTGTTTGCAAATGACTGCAACTGAAAGAATGCATACTTTAAAGATCAATGGTAGAAGTCATACCAGGAAATCTACTAGGTCCTGCACAGAGATTTTAGCTTAGTTTCATTTAATTTAATCAACAGCATTCTTTCTAATGTGTGTCAGAGCAGGTATTTTCAGGATGTGGCCCACTCACTTGAGTTTAATTTTATTTCCTTTAACATAACCTGTCCAGCACTAAATATTACCTGTCTCTCACTTTACTAAACATAAAAGTTGCTTTCAAAAACAAATAATGAGCACTGCATGAACACTTTGACTTTAAAATCTCATTAAATACCCCATAGACAAATAATAGAAAAAATGATGTTACTACTTTAATCTAAATGCATAAATCATCTGTGCAAAAATTATTTCTCATGAAACATATTTGTCTTCATTTTTTTTCTTTTTTTTTTTAAAAAAAACCCTACATACATATACACACATCTATTACTGATGCAGGTAAGCTACAACTCTTTTTGAATGTGAAATTGAACTAGCAGCCTTTGATCTGAACTACAGGCTGATCTGAATTCAAGAAAAGGCTGCTGCTAAGCCACATTCCCATTCAATCCATTAAACCATTCACTTCCGTGCTCCTCATCACACTGACTCCTAATTTGACAATGACAAAGAGCTCCACAGTGATTTTAAATTTCATAATTTTAATCTGTCAAGTCTGACATTTAATTAGTGCCCTTCTAACCTGTGCCCGCTCACTTGAAGGTTACTGTTGGTTTTCCTTTAGAAATTTTTCCTCTGGAAGAGTGGATTAATAAATATGTACATAACTGGCAGGGATAAAGACAATACACACACAATGGTCTATTAGTTCCAAATCTAGACAGATGAGGTTAATAATATTTTAAAGTGCTGCTTTATTGTATTAAGAGTGATTAAGCCCTTGGCTCAACCCTGTATGAGTTGTTCATTGAAAACATAAAATATAAGGTCTATTAAGCAAAGTCTAGTGAGAATGGTTACCCAAACTACAGTAGTACTGTGTTCGTAAGGCATACTACAGGAGCATATAATTTCTGAGATATAATTTCTTGATTTAGCAAACACAATGGAACATGCTAGGCTCACTAAACAGACTAATTAGATTCTGATCACTAGTCAGTCTATGAGAACCTGCCTTATATACTATAATCTAGTGCAATTTAACACTGGTATTTCATTTTCTGGAGGACTGAATTAAAATGTAACTTAGGTCACTTGTTAAAAATGGATTTGCTGTTTTTAGATCAGCCCCACAAAGACATAAATCCCAATCACAAAAATATGCCACCATTTGTTAGTGCTAAGAGAGTGGCCAGTCAAAGTCCTGGGGGAACAAACCTCAGCCAAGCTTTCCAGCACCATACCTGGCCCCAGTCAGTAATGTATGATGTTCATTATATTGTCACTAAATATTAAACAACTAGAAGTGAAGACAGGAATAAAAAAATACCCTTTCTTAAAGCAGGCATTTCAGGAAGAACACCTGTGAGCATACAGGGATATCATGAGCCTCTAGTTCTCAGCTGGGCATGCCCCTTTTCTTCACTCTGTGCCACAGTGCATACTTTTCATAAAATAATGAGTCTACATGAATACTGTTATTTTCTTACCAAAGAAGATACTATAATGAGATAGTAGCTTATTTGGCAACTCAGACTCCTTCTAGCAATTTAACATTATTAAGGCTTCTCCAGATTTTTTTTCCCAGAAGACCCAAAAGAAGAAACAAATAACACAGAGTAGTTTTCTTTAAACATTAGAAGTCTCAAAACCAAATTGGATACAGGTTCATATCCTACTACTTTCACCCACATTCCCCTCTCAGAGTAACCTGGCTATGGTCAACTGTTGCTGAGGTTAAGCAAGAGTTGCCAAATATGGTTGTGAGCAACCTTTAAAAATCAAAATGACAAGAAAAATTATTCACCTTTGGCTGTATTTAATGTATTGGTTTTGGTGTACAGGCTGATATACATCAGTATCTCAGGATTAACCTCTCCCTCTGGATACTGTTTTTCCATTGTAACAATTACAGGAAACATAACATTTCTGAAAAGTTTCTGTATATTTCCTGAATTTGTCATTATTTAGTTAAACAGAAACAGTATGTATAATAAAACCCAGTATATTACGCCTAAACATTTTCAGAGAAAATCTGGGTGAGATCAACTTTGTATTTGAAATAAAAGAACAACTAGTGTGTGCTGCTGCACAAACATGTATGACATGAATGTTCTTAAATTCCTTTAAAAAAATTCCTGGCCTCTTCTAGGTGCCAGAATTTATATGATTGCACTCCAATGCAAATACACAACTTTATCTGGGTCTGTCAATCCTGCTACAGAATGGAAGTGTTAATAGCTTTTCATTAATGCCCTGCTGTCCTGCAAGCTAAATGCTGGAAGGACATTAAAAAATGTTATTGAAAATAGACTGCAATCTCCTATTAGGAATTGCAGATTCCCTTTTCCTACTAATTTTAGCAACTTTTTCTTGTCTTTATGGGATTTTCCTGAAGAATAAGACAGCAGTGGTGTATGAGGTAGCATGTTCTTCTCCGTGAATGCTGTCTTCTTCATTAGGATAAACCACTGATACTCTTACATACTTTTTGCATCTCAACAGTAAATTATGCTTTTCTACTGTACTTAGGGATTCAGGCTCAGCATGAATGAGTCCATTTTTTGTTTAGGAAGTGCTGAGCAGCACAGTCAATTTGTTGAATGGTCCTGGGGTACTATGTGCAGTTCTGGAGTCCTCAACACAAGACATGGACTGTGTCTTGTCCAAGACAACAGACAATTCTGTTGGAGAATGTCAGGAGGAGGACTGCAAAAATGATCAGAGGGCTGGAACACCCATACACTGAAGATAGTGTTGGGATTGTTTATCCTGGAGAAGAGACGGCTCTGGGGAGACCTTATTGTGACCTTCCAATACTCAAAGGGGGCCTATAAGAAAGATGGAGACAGACTTTTTAGCAGGGCCTTTAGCAGTAGGACAAGGGGAAATGGTTTTATAGTAAGAAAGGGTAGATTTAGAATAGATGTAAGAAAAAAAATATTTACAGTGAAGGTGGTGAAACAGAATCACACAGAATTACCTAGATTGGAAAAGACCTTTAAGATGATTGAGTCCAATCATTAACCTAATACTGACAAGTCCTCGACTAAACCATGTCCCTAAGCACTAGGTTTACATGACTCTTTAAATACCTCCAGGAATGGGGACTCCACCACGGCCCTGGGCAGACTGTTCCAATGCTTGACAACCCTTTCAGTAAAGAAATTCTTCCTCATATCCAATCTAAACTTCCCTTGGCACAACTTGAGGCCATTTCCTCCTGTCCTATCACTTGCTACTCAGTTGAACAGACTGATCTCCACCTCTCTACACCCTCCTTTCAGGTAGTTGTAGAGAGTGATAAGGTCTCTCCCGATCCTTCTTTTCTCCAGGCTAAACAACCCCAGTTCTCTCAGCTGCTCCTCACAAGACATGTGCTCTAGACCCTTCACCAGCTTAGTTGTCCTGCTCTGGATGAGCTCCAGCACCTCAATGTCTTTCTTGTAGTGAGGAACACGGAACAGGTTGCCCAGAGAGGTGGTAGAAGCCCCATCCCAGGAAACATTCAAGGTCAGTTTGGATGGAGCTCTGAGCAACCGGATCTAGGTGAAGATGTTACTGCTTTATCTTTAAAGGACTAGACAGCCTTTAAAGGTGCCTTCCATCCCAAACCATTCTATAATTCTGTGTTTATATGTATAAACATTTCAGCTGAACTTTTGTCAGGAAATATTTCTCAACTTCAGAAACTCTAGAGAGTTAGGTGCTTCCTCACAATAGCTTTTAAGTTACCTTATCTTGCACATGCTAGAAGGAAGTTCAAATCTCTCTGAATCATCATGTTGCAACTTTCACTGACAGCTCTCCATTAAGTTTCTTTATTTGTTTAGGTACAGGTTTCTGTCCGGTTGTGGAAAATAAGCATTTTTGAAATCTTTAAAAGTTTCACTGGATAGTGATAAATACAGAGTTCTTGTAGCATCGCTTTCTAAAATTTATTTTTCCCAATTTCAAATTTTCTAAACTAGGGCAGTATTTTAAGGAAACAGTTCATCTTTGCTTACTATTCCCAGATGTGACAGTTCATAAGTATAAATCTACACTTCTGGTCCAAGTTAGGAGTTACCCATTTTGTCTGCAACCAAAATATTTCTTTAAGTCAGGCAAGGGTCCTTTCTATCTCCATTTCTGCTGTAACAACTGTAGTAACTTATTATGTGAGCTGGTATGACCAATTATATAACAATATTAATGGAACACTGTTTAATATAATATGGCATAGGGATGGATTTGTTCCCAAAAACTGTGGCACATAGGCTATTACAAAGATCTTAATGTGTCCTTTACAGTTAGGGCTGAGGGAACACATACACATCTACTAAATTATTTGTGACAAATGACTGTCATGAAATGGTGATAGCAATGACTAAAAATGGAGACCAATGCATTCAAATAAATTCACTTGGTATACGTACATTTTTGTATATGAGGCAGCACACTGGAAACTACAGTTATTTTCACACCATTGGCCAGACACCAGTTTAACTCAATACTTGCGCATAATAGAACAGCGGCGGCTATTTGCTTGAATAACTTTCATGTGAACAGAGATATTCCTGCTCAGCACACGAGTCCTGACTACTTTTCACGTCTGTTCAGTATTATATGAAATGCAGGGATGCTTATCCTGAGTGCTCACCAGATGTTCTGGAAGAGGTAGTCTTCACCAGACTCATGTCTTAAAAGAACCATAGGCTTTTAGGTGTGAATTTGATGTGGTTTAGACTCTGAAAGCAGACAAACCTGTCACAGACTCAGCCAGGTTTTGAGATGGTGGGGCTCTAGTTAAACAAATGGAAGTGGAGTCCACAGTTCAGGCCTTCCTAGTTGCCCTCTGTCCTATGGTTTTGACCCAATTGCTAGCCACCCCTTTCCAAAAGCAGATAGAGGTGAGCTCTGGGGAGGGCGTCCTAGAGTCTTTTGTCTAGGGCATTTTTTTAGGAGCAAAGACATGAATGAATGAAAGATGTGAACACATGAATCTGCTTAACTAAGAAGGCAATTAAAACTGTCTCCCACAGCAGCTTCTAGCTTACCTCAGAAAAGAAAGAAAGAAAAATGGTCTTTTCCCTGTGCTGTCAAAGAATAATGGCAGGTACTTACTCTTGCAGAGGATCTTGGGTTGAGATTTTAGAGGAGAAGGCTTTCCTTTAATTCATGGTTGAGAATAGGAGCTCTGAAGAAGGATGGAAATTCAATTACTTCTCTCCTTAGTGCTTTCTATTGGCTGTTTCTAGATCTCTCCTTGCTTTAGTGTCTGGAGTTTTACAGTCATCAGGCACTGTGCTCTGCTTAGGGCTGAACTTTGGCTACCTTTCCTGGTGTTAAACCAGCAGGTGCAGGTGGATGGGCAGAAATAACAAGCAAGACCTTGGACCATTTCATCCAAGATACATTGATTTATTGGCAGGCTAAATGAAATGGATCAGCAAAACAATATAGATGACATACAGGAAGAGTGATGTCTTGCTTATGACCTCTCTCTCCCACCTTCCATCTGCAAGGTAAGGGAGATTTCTGTGCCTTGTTCAGAGATACTTACCATCTCGCTTCTGCTCAGTCTCTCGATCTGTTCAGCTTTTGCTTCTAATTACAGTAGTCTTAATATCCAGTTGACTATATTTATATGTCCTTCATCATTGGAGAATAAAGGAAACATTACCTTTGTTTGCTTTCAAAGTTTTTTTCCTGAGAATTTATTAATCTGACCTTTGTCTTTTGTTTGTCACACCATCATCTAAGCCTTTGTTTTATTTTGTTTCACTTCTGTTTGTTTTGCAGTGTCTCATCCATGATAATTAAAGATTTGACTGATTTTACATTTCTTTATATTGATATTGGAGAGGTAAGAAATAAAAAAGACACAATATGTAACCTACTCTCTTACATAAAATAAATCTACACATATGAAATGGTGTTTCTCTGAAGTGGTAACCATGGCCATATGAAAGTCTGTGACTATTTCTGTGGAGAATTTTTATTTTATCAGAGATAGCTAAAATGATTATAGCTGAGCAAAACAATATAACTGATGACTGGGTACAGTCTGTTTAGTATAGCATAGGTAACTAACTGATCACTTATCCTTGCATAACTTTTAACTTTTAAAAAATTTTTCTCTACAGACTACACTCCTGTGTAAAAGTAAGCTTTATATAAACTTACCTGGAAACCTGGGAATTGTTTGTTGGTTTTTTTTTTCCAAATTGGTGGTTCATGTGCTACATGTGCGAGATGTCAGTGCAGAGTTCCAAAAATATTTCAGAAAAATAATTTTAAAAGCACAGATATGAATTCCCACATACAATCCAGGCTACAAACAAAGGGAAAGCAGATTAAAGTAATAGAGACTCAAAATATAGCATAATTTTTGTTTGTCTGTAGTAGAGGAGCGGTGTGGTAATGCCGCACAAGACAGCCTGTGGATTTCTTCCACCATGATCATGTTGAATGTTGTTCTTCTAAGACTATTTATGTGGAAAGCTACCTGCACGTTTCTTTTGGAATAGAAAGAAAAGAGAGTATTTAAATCAGACACTCAGATTAGATCAGTTCAGAGTTATCCTGAGGCTGATGCTCAGGTGTATGTAAGAAGCTAAAATCCAAATGAAATCCCATTGTATCCCTGTTACCAATCTCTAGTCTGTGTTGTGTCCTAATGAACACTCTATATAAATAAACACTGTAAGAATTTTAAATTTCAGTATCACTGTGGCCCATTAAAGCTGTCACAGGAAAATAAATACATTAAGTTTTCTTATCGAAGTTCACAACTTCATTTTCATCACAGTGAAAGCTTTTAGGGCCATCAACATGCTGCAGAAACATCACTGAAATGGCTGGTTAATTCTCCTCCTGTTCACCTTTTTCCTTCTAAGTTGCCCAGTGGTTGCTTGCCAGAAAAATAAGTAGATGGAGTGTTGTTGAATCCACATAGTTGAGGAGAGGATCAGAAAGCATTTCTTGTGTAATTAAGAGTTTCCTATAATCAGTCTTTATGATTTCATAGAAAGAGGAACACATACTTCCCTCAGGCTTGTCTTGATTTCATAGGGATGCTTTCTCTCTTACACTTTCTCTGGCTCACCACTTTCCTGGTTTTGTCTCAAATATTCTGAATATGCAGAATGTTGAACGCATACACAGTGTACTCCAACTGCCTTTTTCATGTAGATAGAAAACCTCAGAAATATTTTTAAAGTTAATTTTTTCTCTTTCTATTAGCTGTTTTAACCAGACTCTTTCCTGTTACAGCATTTTAGTTTCAGAGTTTAATGAGAATTGGAAATTTGGTTTAAATGTCTAAACAGATTTGTTCTGTATAAGTCAACTAGATTTAAAAATATTATTTTCAGCTCAAAGAGTTGCTGTAGGAACTGAAAAGTCATTGTAGATTTTTTTTTTCTTAACAGTCTTTCTAAAAGTGATTTTATATTTCTGAATTTAATAAGCTTAAAAATATTTCTACACAATTATGAGTATTTCTACAATTATTATGGAGGTTTTTTCCTCAAAAGACTTGTGTTAAAAATCAGCTGCAACACTATACAGGACCTTGCTGTATTGTACCTAAGATACATCATTACTGAAATTATAAAGGTATTAGGCAAACACATGCAGATTGGTACAAAGGATATACAAAATCTGCAACTAGAAGTTTCAAAGTGAAGCTGCTAATTTCAAATTTTTAATACAGCCACAACTTGCATTCTTTTATGGAAACATCAGCTAGACGGAAGTAACCAACACCTTCTGTAGAATATTTTCCATTCTTTGGTTTTTTTTTTTTTTTTTCCTTTAAATCTTCATGTATGAATGCAAAAACTATTTTCAGTAATAATTTTGTTTTGATAGTTTAACTTAGCTGGCAGCCAAACAATACTCAGCCACTTGCAGCCCCTCTCTTCCCCACCACACCCAGGGAACTGGGGAGAGAATTGGAGGTGTAAAGGTAAGGAGACTTGTAAGTTGAGATAAGAACAATTTAATAATTAGAATAAAATAAAATTGAAATGGCAAAAATAATAACAATGATAACAACTATATATATATATATATATATATATATGAGTAATGAAGAGTACAATTGCTCAACACCTGCTGATAACAATCCCTAAGGAGCGAAAAGGAACCCCGAAACTGAAATCACAATCCCAGAAAAGCAAGTCCAAGAGATTCCTGAGAGAATCCCCCCTTTCCAGTCAGTCCCAATTAATATACTAAATATGATGGAATATGACATGGAATATCTTATTGGCACATCCAACTGTCAATTCTGGGTTTTACTAACTGCTACACTTTTCTTCTCCCCTGCCCCCTTCCAGTCCTCTGCTCTTGCAAACTACCCAAACAGGGTGTCCTTGTACTTATCAACATTGTTCTCATAGCAATACCCACTGAAACCAAAGCACCATGCTTTTTAGCTACTAAGAAGAAAATTAACCCTATCATAGCAAAAACCAGGACATTTGTAGATGCTGAAGCTGAGGGTTTTCTGAGGAATGAAAGGAAGACAGCTGGCTTTTATGACGTGGTTTATGGCTTTGATAATACATTCATCCTTACCTCTTCTAACCAGAACATCTTTTCATTCTTTCAAAATCAGACCTCAGTAAACCAGGAATATCTTACAAAGTTCTTTTCCTGAAATAAAGATCATAATTATGCTATATAAGTTTCTTGTACAAAGGCCCTTATTCTTTGAGAACAAAGTCTTGTTGGCTGTCTAGGTCTCAAGTATGTGGTCCCCTGCTTTACAATACACTGTATGAAGGATATTTAAAACTTATAGCTCCTATCTAATGCTATAGAAGAACAGCATTAACAATAATCAATGCATACATGCATTTTCTAAAATAAAACCAAAGTAAAATACAAATGTTAAAAGCAGCTTTTTAGACTCTGCAAAATGTAAGTGGCTGTTTTGCGGTTAGGAGTGCTAACTTCTTTGGTTCTTCTTTGGGATCTGAAGGTGTAATAGAAAGCAGAAACACCTGCATTTTAAGAAAAATATTTCATTTATTAAAACAAGCCATCAACTTCCTTTTTTTAGAACAAAAAGCCAAAAGCACCACAATCATATGTTATCACTATGTCCTCTTCATCATCATATGTATCACATGCAAAGGAACATTGCCATTTAGGATTCTGCAAAGGTGTAGCCTGACTTGCAAAGATTTGACAGTACAAGGTATACTAACTCTAGTACAACTATTCTGATATAAATAATCAAGTTTTCTCTTCACCAAGTTTTCACACTTGCAAAGGTATTAAAGTTTTCAAATAAAAAAGTGAAGAATGCATGCCATGTATTTTTGTTCTCTAGCCAGATTTCAGGCAATCATATCAAATGTTGGAGATGCCTAGACCCTTTTCAAAGGCTACATTTACACAGTCAAACCCTAGTTGATACTTTCTATGATTATAATTAGACTATGAATGGAAAAACATACTATGTAGTTGAAAATAATGTATATGGCTCTTACATCTTTCTTGGAACAAAAATATTTTACAGCTTTTTTTTTTTTTTTTCCTTTGAGAATGCAAACAAATATGAAAATCCAATAAATCTGCAGTTACCTTAATCTTTTTTTCTTTTTCCACATATTTCCTAGGAGAATGATGAGCCCCAGTAATTTGCTGAGGCACTGCTTTTGTTTATTCATGTTAGGTCATTCAGTTGAGGAAAAGAGACAACAATATCTTCCTAATTATCATTGTGGCATCTGAGTGTGTAAGTAGGTGAATGATTACAAACATCAAAACATGATCTGAGAATAATGTATTCCCTAAATGAGCAGCAAACTGTTTGCAAAAAAACAAGCTGCAATTTGTTTGCACAAGTGTGTCAAACAAGTCTGAACTGCAAACACATTCATAAGAATCTTTCAGCTTTTGGACAACTTTTAAGCAAAAAGAAAGAAGACACTAGACAGGCTATACTAGACTATTTCAGTTGGAAGGGACCTACAATGACTATCTATTCCATCTGCCTGACCACTTCAGGACTGATCAAAAGTTAAAGCATGTTGTTAAGGGTATTGTCCAAATGCCTCTTAAACACTGACAGGCTTGGGGCATCGACCAACTCTCCAAGAAGCCTGTTCCAGTGTTTGTCCACCCTCTTGGTAAAGAAATGCTTCCTAATGCACAGTCTAACCCTCCCCTGGTGCAGCTTTTATCCATTCCCACATGTCCTGTCACTGGATCCCAGGGACAAGAGACCAGAACCTCCAGCTCCATGTCCCCTTCTCAGGAATTGGTAGAGAGCAGTGAGGTTGCCCCTCAGCCTCCTTTTCTCTGAACTAGACAAGGCCAAAGTCCTTAACTGCTCCTCACAGGACATGCCTTCCAATCCTCTCACAAGCTTTGTTGCCCTCCTCTGGAGGCATTCAAGGACCTTTAGCATCCTTCTTAAATGGTGGGGCTCAGAACTGCATACAGCACTCGGGGTGAGGCTGCACCTCAGTGGGACAATCGCCTCTTTTGTCCGGCTGGTTGCACTGTGTTAGATACAGCCCAGGATGAGGTTTGCCCTCTTGGCTGCCAGGGTACAGCCCTGACTCACACTGCGCCTGCTGCTGACCAGCACCCCCAGATCCCTTTCTGCAGGGCTGCTCTCCAGCCACTCCTCTCACAATTTCTACTTGTGCTTGGTGTTATGCTGTCCTAGGTGCAGAATCTGGTATTTGGACTTGTTAAATTCAATCCCATTAATCATTGCTCAATGCTCCAATCTATCTGGATCCCTCTGCAAGGTGTCCTGTCCCACAAGAGAGTCAACAGCACATCCCAGTTTGGTATCATCAGCAAACTTGCTGATGGTGCATTCAATGCCTGCATCCAGATAATTGATAAATATATTGAACAGAACTGGCCCTAGAATTGAACCCTGGGGAGCACTGCTGGTGGTTGGTCACCAGCCAGATGTAGGCCCATTCATTGCAACTATATGAGCTCTGCCCTTCACCCAGCACACTGTGAACCCACTCATCCCATGGCTGTGAAACTTTTCCAGAAGGATGCTGTGAGGGACAGTACCAAAAGCCTCACTGAAATCCAGAAAAACTACATCCACTGCTTTCCCTTTATCCACTAGGTGAACCTATCACAGAATATCAAATCAGTTAAACAGGACTTTCCCTTTGTGAACCCGTATTGACTGTGCCTGATGATTGCATTATTCTTTAAATGCCTTCAACAGTACCCAGTATAATCTTCTCCATAATTTTTCCAGGAACTTAGGTTAGATTAATAGGTCTGTAGTTCCCTGGGTCTTCCTTCATGCCTTTCATGTAAATTGCAATACCACTGGCCAGCTTCCAGTCAACAGGGACCTCCCCAAACTCCCAAGACCTTTGGTAGGTGATTGAGAGGGGTCCTGCCATAACATCCACTGGCTCCTTCAGTACTCTGGGACAATCCCCTCAAGCTCCATGGGCTTGGGAACATTCAGCTGATACAGCAGTTCCCTTATAATTTCAGTGTCCACAAATGGAAAATCATTGTTCCCACATTCATGGTCCCCCAGATCAGGGGACTGGGCAGACCAAGGTCTATTAGTATTATTGAAGGCTGAGGCAAAAAATGTATTGAATGTCTCTGCTTTTTCTTCATCCCTTTAGTCAGATGACCACAGGTATAGGCCCAAGGTTTTCTTTAGATCTCAGGAGTTCCAAGCTCTTGCCCATCCCCAGCCTGGTTCTGGGAGGAGCAGTGTAAGAAAAAGAGAAAACTCCAACACTATGCAAACACTGCTCCACAATAGTATGTTATCAACACTGTTTTAATACAGCACCTATGGGCTGCTACAAAGAAAAATAACTCCATCTGAGCCAGACCAAATACATGTATTTAGCAGCATCGTACTGTCTTTTTTTTTTTTGGATATTAAGTGATGGTAGCTGATCTGTCTCTCCTTCTCTTGCCAAGAAAATTGTACATAGATTTTTTTGGGTTTAAATTGTTTTTATTTTTAATGAGGGTTCTTGGCTTTCCATGCCCTGGGAATTAACTTACCTTTGGAATTTAAAGAGAAGTGTATCTGGTGATTGTCTTCTCTCTTGGCAGTCATAGTTATAGTACTAGATTGGCAGCACCCATGAAACCTCCATGAAAATACTTTATATCTGTGCTATGGGGAAGGTCTTGATGCTAAGGGATAGAGTCCCAGAGGTACCTTGCAGGTGTGCTAAGCATGCTTCTCTGCAGCTTTCCTTAAAATGCTTTGCAAGGAAGCCTGAAAATGAGGTGGTTGCCTAACAGAATGTCAGCATAAAGGAAAAGATAAGCTAAGCAAGGATGTAATACTCTTCCCTCCTTCTCCTCCCTGCAAAGAGTCTGGCATCTTTGCCCTCCCTTAGGGAGGCATTGGCAATCAGCTCCAATAATGAAGGAAGCATTGGCAATCAGTTCCTATATTGGCTCCATTATTAATGGGTATGTTTTCTTTGTTTTCTTTCTGCAATATGTTTCTTCCTTGAATCTGTCTGTAGGAGTCTTATTCTCCTTACCCCTTTGGCTAGCATTAATTTGTTCAGCTTTTTTTTTTTCCCCCTGCCCTTTCTTTTCCCTGCAAACCTTAATTAATTCTGTACATTCTTGTTTAATAACACTTACCTACCTCAGAGGGATGTTTTGAAGCTTAATTAATTATTGTACAGGTATTTTTTTCAGTTGCATCTTTGAGCAATCCCTCTTTGCAGCTATTCTGGCAGCTTCTTGTTCTTTCCATTCTTCTTTTGTAGGCCTTGTAAACTCTTCCACTCCAGTGAAGATAATTAAAATTTCTCTGTTCTTCCACATTGAGGAACCCTTCCTTGCATTAAGGTCTGCTTGCTCTGGGTTGGACTGAAAGGGAACATACATTGCTCCTACTTGTTTCCTTTCTCACATATTGAGTTTCAGAGCTATGGTCCATGTCCTAAGCCACTGAAGAAAAGTTGTCCTGACCTGGTATGAGGTTCCCCAAGGCTGGGCTGCCCTGGGAAATGGTACCTAAGCTGTGAAGAAACACACAAATGAAAGGGGAACGGAGACACAGTTGTTAGCTTCTTCAGTGCTCATGAAGTGATGATTTTAACCAGATTAAACACATCTAAGGTGCTTCCTGTCCATTTTCATGGACAGCTGAGGGTTCTGTGGTACCCTCAGCCCACGCCTCCACAGCCTCCTCCACCCCTCAATGGTCACTGAAACCGATTCGCTCACCATCCTGTAAGACTTTTATCAGTGACTGCTGATGCATGTTTTCAGATTCCTCTGTATATTCATGTGTTATTTTCACCTTCACAGAGATTATTTTGACACATCTGTATACACAACCACCCCACCACACCCCATCTTCAAGATGAACTTGAAGGCAGTTTTATATCAGAACAAAATTTCTTTTGTCACTGTAGAGAAAGAGGATGGCTGAAGCATTTAATAATGTTCCCAGTCTACCCCCTCCAATTGTTCAATTACCTTAGGAGGAGCTTAATGACAAGGGTGTTGGAGCCCTGTGATAATTAGGGATGGGGGGACAGAGAAAGGAAAAGATTATTAGTCTAAGAGTTTTTATGAATCTCTAAGTGAAACAACTTCTTACAATGATTAAAAAGTTCTACTGACATTCATTTTTTAAATATTAGATATTTCTACACCTCCAATTTTCTTTGATCTAAGACATCAAACTTCCACAGAACCACTCCAGCAGAAGGGGACATAACTCCTCTAGTTGATTATATTAACGGAAAAGAGAAAGGAGGAGGAAATCTTGTCTAAAAGCTCCAAGTGATTTCACTAAAAGCAGAATATTTTCTGTAGGCAGCATTGTTTTTCCATGTTTTTCAGACTGAATTGCATTTCCAAAGCCAGCATTCCCTGCTTGTTCACCACTGCAATAGCTATGCTACCTTAAGTTCATCGCTTGATATATTGTGAAGTCAGGTGGCCTAAGGATGGAGACTCAGACAAGAATTGGAAGCAAACTGCACTACGACAACAAAAACCCTGGTTTTCATATTAGCCTGGTGATTATGACAAATTTGGAACATGTAGGACAAGCCACATTTATGAAATCATGACAGATTGTAAAAGCAATAAATTTTAAGTCATGTTTTAAGCTGTGTATTTGGCTTTGTATTTCTTTTGGCCTGCAGTGTATTGTGAATATTCTGTGCACATTCCATTGTCCATATTTCCTTTGAAATCAATAAGAGAACTGCAGTGTGACTCCGAACACTGAGTTTTGCCCTGAGAACTTTTGATAATAAAATAGCTAGTTTGTTCTAAGAAGGTGTGGATTTCAGATTAGCAATAGAGTCTTTATAACGTGGAGATGAGACCCCTTGAAGCAAGTTTTGATATCCTGTAGGTATCCACTCCCCTTTCCCAAGCCCAAGGATGGGAGAAGTAGGGGAAGGTACAAAAGCACTTTCGTGGTGTAATCGAAATCGATGGCCAAACACCCTCTGATTTGAGCTCCTGCATCCTTTGATATGTAAATTCTCTGAACCAGATCCCATGTCACAACAGAGTCAGTTTGGATTGCAATAGGTCTTCTGTGAAGTTACTACATGTTCATAGCTACAAACTGGGTTAGTGAGAAAGAATGGACAAATGTATTAATGTGTGTTAAAGTTATTAATCTCCCCTTTCCTTTTTCTCCCAGTGCTGTGAGAAGCATGTGCTTTGCCAAGTCTACCGCTAGTTGAAAGACATCAACAAAACAGTAATTAAATAATAAGACTAGTTGACATCCCTAAAATTCCCCAGGAGCTGTTACAGAGTGCTCCCAACTGTGAAGTGGCCATCAAGCAAAATATTTATTGCAGTCAACATCCATGCACCATATGCTTCAAAACAGCATTTTGTTTCTCCAGTGCTATTCTGAAACTTTCCAGGTATCTTCTTCAACTCTTGCCCAGAGCTGGACTAAACCTCTGTCATCAATCCAGCACTCACCACCATAGCTCAATTAAAAAAAAAAAAAGAAAAAAAAAAGAAAAGGAACACATATTGACAGAAAATAATTTAACTTTTACAGAGAGAATATTTGAATTGCAGATTTACTGCTAATCAACCTTTCTTTCTTCTTCTCTGTTGGACATTTATATCTTTTTTCATCACAGTTTTGCTTCAATACTCCATGAACCTTGCTTTTATTAAGAAAAAAATGATCAATGATCTTAATACAATGCTACCTACAATATTTTCACTGTGTTACTATTCAGCTTCTTTCACATGTAAAACAATTTTTAAAATTGCTGAAAGTAGTGAGTTTTCCAAGCTTCATTTAGAATGTAGCAAAATTGTATTAAAAGATGAAACCATGTGGACGACTTATTAAACTCCCTCATATTTGTGTAATTTAGACATTGCATAATATATGAAAGACCACATCTCATATATACATATTTCAACAATAAACATTAATAACATGTTAATATCTTTATTTCTATGCTCTTACTTTAATCTACCAAAGGAAGCTGGAAGCAAAGTTCATATCACAGTTATTTTCATTAAAGCTACCCTATTTTAAGAAAGGCCTAAGCTTTCTTCAGAGGGTTATGAATATTTTACCTTTCAGCATACACATAAATATACAAATATATGTATTTCATCTACCTGCCATTTAATAATGTTCTCCATCTGGACAAGAAGATATTTCCAGGACATTTGGACTCATTATGATGAATGGAGCCATTACCAGAAGATCAGGTACAGGGTCATAGAAAACCATGGACAAAGCTGGTAAGAGATTGATTTGAATTCTGTAAATATGGATATAATAGTTGCTTTCTCAGTTACAGTTATATTTCTTACTTATATATTCTACACTTCTACAGTTATTATTGCAGTTATAGTCTATATTTTATAATGTAAAACCACACTGTGACTACTGATAATAGAATTTGATGTTTATATGTCAATGACGCCTAGAGACTATCCCACCCTGACCTTGCAGTAAGTACCAGGCAAGTCCAAAAAATGTCTTTGGAATAGAATTTGGAGATAACTAGAATGTACCTAGCTTTGTTATGTGAATGCCTCTTAAATCACATCATGTTTTCCTTAATGCAAAATGTAATTTAAAAAGAAAAAAAGAAGTCCAAACCCCGTGAGCCAGGGGTAAGGAGAAGAGAGAATTTGTACCCCTGGTGCCAGGGACTGCGGCTCCCGAGTTTGTCACCTATGTGAGAATCCCACAGCTGCTGACTGAAATAGTACCACTGGCAAAGGCTTATCCCTAACTGAGAAAACATGGTAACGAGGGAGGGTTAGAGCAATACCTGTTGTGGTATACTTAAAAGAATCTGGAGTCCTTTTATATATGGGTGCAAAGGCAGCATGAAAGCACAAGCTCTGCCCCAAGACCTCCAGAGTAACAGGTGAGAAGATGGGAGAAGAAGCTAGTCAAAGTTAATGGTACACCAGGACACAGGCTAAGGCAACTTCCATCACTGGATATTTTTGAGAACAAGCTAGCAATGTACCGGTTATGTGTGGTTTGCATATTGTTGATCCTATTTTGGATCAAAGGGATGGACTATGTTCTTCTAACCCTATTATGACATTATTTCTTTGACAGTGTATTTATTTTCCATATTTAGTAAATATTTCACTGCACAGTTACTGTGAGTACCAATAGCTGTAGCTCTGAGCATGTCCTTCTGAATCTCCAAAAAGGGAGGTGATCATACTTAAAATTTGGATGTAGTCTGAAAGTTATTTTCTAAATATCTCACAACATGTAATGGCAGCTTAAGATTTCAGAGGCTGGTCTTTGAGAGGAAAGAATTAAATGTTTTGTAGTCATCATATTACCTTAAACCTCTGATCCAAAATGTTGAAGACACAGAAGTAATACTCTGTAGCTTCTAATATTGAATGCTGGAGCATATGTACATAGAACCTGACCACCCTTGATTTCCGAGGGCTAAAAGACACTGTGAAAAAACTACAGAACTGCCTACTGAAACCTGAACATTTCTTGCATGTGGAAACCTTGGCTTCCACATCACTCTGGCCGTGAACATTGCCATTTGATTTTCCTGCATGGAAAAGATGGCAAGTTTGATCTCACCCGAATGCATGTATTAGATCCTGCCTTTAGTCTAGAACTGGATAGAGAAGTCATTCCCAACCCAGCACTCTGTGAGACTTATAAAAGCACTTTGTTGATCCTGCCTGGCAGCTGATCCTCCTTCATGACACCCCTGAACTCCCCCAGCTTCCAGGCTTTCATCTTGTCCTGAGTCACTGAATCTAATAAATACAAGATGAAGGAGTAAATAAATTAATGCAAGAGTGAAATCTTGGGGTGTCTATTTAGGACTTTCTCAAGAAACCCATTTCCCACATTGGTCCAGGGAAGTGCATGCAAAAGATGGCTGTGGGGTAAGCACGAGGGCTATGGCACAGAGGCTGCTTCACCCCAGCAGTGCTCTGCACCAAAGCCTTCATTCCAGGATGCTGGGACCTGGCGTGTGACATTCCGGCACAGCCCAGTTGCCTGTATCATGTCCCAGGAGGCATATATGTCAGCCTCTGTAGGAGTTTTGGAGGACTTCTGGACAGGACAGCAAAGTGCTATGGGCTTGGCTGCTGGAATTATCCCATTGATGCTCAGCTGCATATCTTAGCTGATACAGAAGCCCCCACTGTTACCCAGCCATTATGCCTTTGAGGGTGGCACAGAGAGAGATGAAGAGCAGCCATTAGTCAGAACATGGCCAGGCTGCACTGAGGTAGCTAAGAAGCTGCTTGAGATACTGTCTCCAATTTGTCAGTGTCATCCAAAATCTTGAAGTCCATCTGAGTGTTTGTTGCGTTTGAACAACTGATGAGTACCAATTTCCAGAAACACCTCCCCTATCTCCCCTCACAGGGAACTTTAACCTTTCCTTTCAAACAATGATTTGGTGGCATGTGTATTTGTCATCTCTTGCCTGTACAACCACAGTTGTACTACTGATTTGAAGGCAAAACTGAAGCTAAAAGGCTACAGTTGGTGCAGATGATAGTCTAATTTCTTCATGCCTCCAGCTCTGGTAAGCCTATGTTCAAATCTTTATATCAGCCAGTCACCTTTTGATGCCAGCTTTTGGTTCTAATCTCAGTCTTAATTTTCACAAGAATTTATGGAACAAACTGCAGCTAAAGTAATGTCTAATTCCTGGGTTAGATCACAAAACTGAGAGTGGAGCATCTGAAGAGGAGGGACAGCATGTTCCCTGTTTCCCAGGTCTCATAAAAGAGGAGCCCAGTTGGATCCAGAACCTGTGTGCTGTAAGAAATGTTGCCAAGCCTTCATATTTAAGTGAGACTTTTCTATGAAAGACACCCGGAGATATCAGAAAGCCTCATCCAACCTGGCCTTGAACACTTCCAGGGAGGGGGCATCCACAACTTCTCTGGGCAACCTGTTCCAGTGCCTGACCACCCTCACAGTGAAGAATTTCTTTCTAATATCCAATCTAAACCTACCCTCTATTAGCTTAAAGCCATTCCTCCTTGTCCTGTCATTAATTGCCTTTGTGAAAAGTCCTTCCCCAGCTTTCCTGTAGGCCCCTTCAGGTATTGGAAGGCTGCTATTAGATCTTCCCGGAGCCTTCTCTTCTTCAGGCTGCACAGCCCCAACTCTCTCAGCCTGTCCTCATAGAAGAGATGCTCCAACCCTCGGATCGTCCTCGTGGCTCTTCTCTGGACTCGTTCCAACTGGTCGATGTCTCTCTTGTGTTGGGAGCTCCAGAACTGGACACAGCACTCCAGGTGGGGTCTCACCAGAGCGGAGTAGAAGGGGAGAATCACCTCCCTCAACCTGCTGGCCAATGACAAGGCAAATCACAAGATGGTGAGATTTGAAATAACACTTGGCTGTTATTCATTTAGAATGCACTATAGGCAGCAAGTCATTGGCCAGAGTAGCTGAAATTTAGGATATTTTTATGAATGCAGGTCCTCTTTATATTTTCATGAATCAGTCTTGCAGTATTTGGAGCTTTGGAGAAAGCTAAAAAATTTTCTGCCACAAGGGAAAGTAGTTTAATTTTGCCCACCCCTCAGGTCCAAAGCCCAAATGTTATGTAAGCTAATATAAATAGTATAAATGTTACAAGGGCATTAGAACCAAAGCTGTAGGAAATTCAGGCCTGCATAGTTAATATTGAAATTTAAAATCCATTTAACATGGAATCCATATTTACCCAGTGTCAACAACAGCTACTCACATGTTTTCAATGCTTTTGATCTACTCATGGGTAAAGTGTATAAAAGATAGGAACCATGTGGCAAACCATATACTAGCAATCTGTGCTGTATAATGGACAGAAAATAATAATAATACCATACACGATTATTCTATGATTAAACATAAAGATCTTACATATAAGACAACCATCAAATCTACAACAAACAGAAGATACGTATTTAGCTATGACGATCAGATCTTTTGGGATATATTGCTTTTGGTACAAAAAATATTCCCAGTTTTCTGTTGCATAAAAATAGTGGAATATTATCTTAATCCAAACAAACATCTGTCACTACAGTTAGGTAAGCAGATAGACAGTTATTAACGTATGTTCATGCTATATATGAATACATGCATACACCATGAAATATATACACACCTCTATGTTTGCATGTGTAGATATTATCTAGATCTATATGGAGAAAGGGAGAGAGACAAAGTAAGAATGAAGAAGAAGAAGAATACAAATATAGTAGACAAGTGTTAATGTTTTTCAATACAGTCAGAATCACGGGGAGTGCTAAAGAGTGTTATTTCTGTTTCATTAAAATTTTCAAATTTTAAAAGGAAATTCAGGGGTAAAGTTTAAACTTGGAACAAAAAATTACATGAACTCTCAACTTTAGTTCTCTCAAAACTGTATTTTCCTTTGCTGATTGTTCTTATAGATGAAGTATATTGATTCTTTACTCTGAAATTTTGCCCCATCTTCTTGCTTGAGCTTTTACTGGAGAAATGCTCAGATTTTCTACCTCCCACTTGCACTTCTGTTTGCCCTGGATTTTACATAACAGATGCTTTGCTCCTTTTCATGTAATGATGGATTAATTGTGTAGTGATATCAAAGCTAACTGTCAAAATATTAGACTATATTAGTTTTGAAGCTTTTAAGATAAACCGGACTCACAGACTTGTCCTGTATGACATATGTCAGACAACAATAGGACCAAAATTAATGACTTAGTTAATATCCTGAATGGCAGTGGTGTAAAAAGACTAGAAATAATGCCTTATAGTCACACTTCCATTGCTACAATGTGGAGTGTACCTAGAAGTCAAACCTTTAAAAGATGAAAACTTCAAAGAACTTGGTGTTTGTGTAGATACCTAAGAACATTTAATAATTTTCAAAGCTCTCATGAAATGGTAGCTTGATGAAACACGCTGAAAATCTGAGAGAAAAGTAAATTCTAACATCAATAGAAAATGAAGATTTGGGCTTATTTTTTTAAACCTTGGACATAGTATTCCATCACAGTTTACAACATAAGAAGATCGTTATGGACGGGATAGTGAGTGTAGGAAAATGGTACTTTCCCATGGTACTTTGCCCACTTGGCCACAGGAGGTTTTCCTGTATCTTACAGTCACATTTTATAGACAGAAGTAGTTGAACTGTGGAAATAATGATTCACAGATGTATGAGAATTTGTCTCACACACTGGGGAAGACACAGAAAATGTGCATTTTTTTGAGCTCTGCTATCATTTTCCCTAATGGCATGAGTTAAACTTCTGAGTAGCTAGCAATTTTTCCTAGAAATGTTCTTAGTATAGGTTGGTTATACACTACTATATTCTGCTATATTCTATCTTTTTTCATCTGCCACATGTGGTAAGAACACAAAGACTGTATTGTTGCTAAGCTTAAAATTCCTTCCTCTTACCACAGAACCTACAAACTGGGAGAAATTGCAGGTAGTCTGCAAGTCATATATTTATGGTCTGATTTTGTGCTACCTCCTTCTTATAATCCCTTTTTTATTCTATAAGTGAGCAAGGTGCTTCTTTATTTCTTTAATAGTTGGTGTTGTCAATTGTTTTTTCAAATTAGAATGCATGAGTGGAAAAGTCACCCCAGGAGTGTGGTCTTTGCTGCCATTCTCCAAGGTCCATTATGTTGGTTGTCAAGCTTGTTATCCTTTAATCATATGTGCTAAAACAATCAGTGGGGCACTTCTTCTTTCTCTTGTGCTGCACTGTGTTCTGGTTGTCCCCCAGGCTCCACCTATACCTCAGTCTCTTGGCTTGACAAACCTACTTCAGGTTCTTTTGAATGCTGTCAATTTTCATTCTAGTATTGTCACTGGAGAGATCACACTGCAAAGATCTCAACAGTCCAGCTAGAACTGAATAGGTTTTTAATCTAGTAATACGAGTGTTGACATAGACATTTTTTTGAGGCATTGAAATGTAAATACATCCCTCTCTTCTTGGTTTCAGGTTAGAAACAAACAGCAGTCTCTTCTTCTGCCCAAGTTCCCAGATCAGTGTCTCTCTGTCACCTCAATTTTTCTGCTTTCATAAAACTCATCAAACACCTTTGTGAGCTGATCCATTGTCTGAGGCCTTCTCATGGCAGTGCTCCCTTCTTGAATTTTTTTTTTCCTCCACTGAGTTTATAAAAACCTTCAGGTTTCTTATTCTTACCCCACCATGGTCAGTTCTTTATGCACATCCTGTCCCTCCTTCTGCTGCTTCCATACTGCATAACAACCTTTTTTGGTCCAGAAAAACAAACAAAAAATAAGAGTCTCTAGGAGGGTCTTTCTCTCTGATGCTTTCTAGCTGCTGTTTTGTTTTCCTGTTAGTCACATTCTTCCCCTAGCTGTGGATCTCACTGGACTGACCATTGCCATCATAGTTTATATAGTACCTTCTGGGAAAAAAAACAAAACAGGAGAACTCTGTTGCTCTGAAACTAAATTGGCACTTTACTATTTAGAGAGGCAGTGTGAATGCAGTTATCATTTCGTCTAGGTGCTTCCAGCTGCCTCCACTAAGTTTCTTCCTCCTGGAAGATACAGAATGGTGGGGGGTGTATATGTCCAGCTTGTCATTTGTTGAATCCAAATGCAACTATAAGAACAAGACTAGATGACTGGTAAACTAATAGCAGTTTTTTCTCTCTGTTGACTAAAAAGGGAAGGTAGACAATTAGATCAGATTAAGATGTCTACCCTGTCTAAAGTAAGGTGAGAGAAATCTCATCAGTGTTACTTGTGATGGATAGTCTTTACTTCACAGCTGCCATTAAATAACATTTAAAGATATTTAAAAGAACCTTAATAAAAGGTGTTGTGAAGCAAAACACAACTACTCTTAACGTGTTGTAATTGCACACTTAAGCGTGTCTGGCAGATAAGGCATCTATTGTTCCTTTAATGCACGTGAGATGAATAGCACATTTAATTACCCTGTATGTCAAAATTAATACAGATCCCAACACAGGCAGTGTCAATACATTTAGTTATATAGCAATTATAGTGCAGCCAGAGCCACTTAATGTACAGGATTGAAAACAGAAACTAAACAAACATGAAAAAAGGAGAAAAAAAGCATGGATCAGTGCTTCAAAGAATAACCTTATAACCTTAGGAAAGCAGGAGTTGTTCATTAGTACTAGGCTGCAAGTCCAAATAAATATGTAACCTCTCAGAAGTGTTCAGACCAACCCCAGAGCCTGTTAGACCTTGTTGTTTTAGAGACCTCAGAAAGGTGAAGGTGAGCTCTTGACACAATGCTTTTCATTTGAATTCACTTCCTGCTCTCTCGTTTACTGGAGGTAACTTCCCTTGGTACCTCAGCTGGCTTTCTTCACACAGAATGATTCGCTATTTGCATTTTGGTTCTAATACCGAATTCGCCTAACATGATTCAATCTTATTTTCCCAGTGGTACCATTAATATTTTAATTTAATCAGAATTTCAGGAACTTGTTTGCCATCCAGAGCAACTTGGTTACCTGTCAGCCTCCATCAGCTTGTCATATTAGAGGTGATTGTTCCTTGAATCTAATCTACTTTAAATGATTTCATTGGGTAGAGGTCTATAAATCATTTCAGAATGGGTCTGACAGATAAAGGCTTAGGTAAGTAAACAAATCAGGCTTGCTTTACTTTAGGCAGCAATGAACTTGGCTTTATCAACTTCTCATTGATTTCTGCACTCCAAAAGGTCAAAAAAATCTCTTTAACATAAGAACATTATTAATATAAGTACAGTATTACAACCAACCATAATTAAGATAAGTCCCAACATTCAGTGATGAGGCTGACTTAAGAACATTGCAGACTGCATTTCAATAAAGCCTGTTATGCAGTTTGAATTGATGAATTCATTTCCAAAAGGTTTACTTTCGTCTTCCCAATCAAAACAGAAATTAACTAATTAAGCAGTCCAGAGTCCCTCTGGATTTTGAGCCAAGTTTATAAAGGATAATGCGATAAGGCTGCAGCTGGGAGTCTAATGTACAGTATATTATTTGAACCTTACAGTATGTTCACATTTACTTACCTCAATTGTAGTTAAAAGCAAAAATCTGGTCCCTGTGAAATGTTGCTGAGGAATCAGGCATCACATTGTGATTCACTTCGGACACATGCTGGGGCTGAGTTAATCAGTGACTGTCAGCATGAAGCTGGCAATGACAAGGTGATACGGAGAACAACGTACATTATGTAAGAGCACATTTTTGTCATAGTCTCTGGATTTCGGCACATGTGGCTTGGAAGAACTTTGTCTCCTTCAATGCGGGCAAGGGGAAAAGCTGATGATCTCGACCTGTGATAGGTAGGGACAAAAAGTAAAATATAGGGGTTAGTAATGAAAAAAGAAAGATCTCATTTGTTTAATTAATTGTAAACACAACTGACACAAATACTGATTGGACAAGTGTAAGGAGAGGTCATGCAGCAATTTTAGATGCCCTTAAAACAAAGGGTAAATCAACATCCAGAAACCATGGCCTGCAAAACACCCTCCTCCCTCATATCTATTCTACAAAAAGGAATGTATGCCTGTTTCTTTTTATAATTAGTTTACAAAACTACATTCAGATAAAATATACATATAGTAGTAAGTTTAAGGAATGTTTTCCTTGGAAAAACAGATTTGGCTGTACTGACACATCCTGTCACATCACCAATCAATGGAAATTAAACAGTTATGCAGGCAAACTAACCCAGGGCACTATGTAGTTACAAAATTTGAGCTCACCTAAATGGGACCAACTCTCTTCAAACCTCCATGTCTCAAGGAGATGTGTGGGAGGTAAAAGGTTCAATAATAATTAATAATTAATATAACTCTAGGTGTGTTGAAGTAAAATCCCTTCACGCTGATCTCTAAAATACTGCAGAGAATTTACCTTCACATTGGGCCGACCCCTTGTTTTATGTAGATTAATACTCACATGTAAATCTAATTGAAGACTGTTCCTAAGACTACAAAGTCTATGGATCACACCAGGCTATGTAGCTTATGAGATTAATGAGAGTTAGTGTCTGTTGCCAAAGAATTGATAAGACTGGTGTCACACTCACTTGCTTTGGCACCTCAACACAAGTTATGAAGAAACTATTTACAACTGAGATTACTGGGCAAATTTGCAGTAGTTCATGACATGGCTTACATACACAGCTCTAGTTTGTAACATTTGTCTTAAATACTTTGCTCCAATACACTTAAAACTACATAAAAGTTGGGAAGTTTTGTTGCCTGGAAATGCTTCTTTCTGTCTCAGGCAGCAGTATTGCATTATAATTTCTAGTTACATCATCATGTATAGGTACACCTCACCTTCCTGCATAGAAACAAACTGTTACATAGATCATGAACTGGATTGCAGCTGGTGATAACATTTTGTCCTGTACTGGAGAATGTTGGTGAGTGAGGTTAACATGTAGAAAGAGAAAATATATATTTGCTTGAAAGGACACATCTGCCTCAGATATCTAAAATCTGGTGTCTGGTGGAAAAGGTGCCTGTAGATAGTAATTCATCCCAGTTCTCATTGATGAGTATCTCAAGACATCCATCTTAAGACAGATGTGTCCTAGAAGTGCCCAGTTCCCTCTATCAGCTATAGAGAGAGTCTGGACCATGTCTAGTCACAGAAGACTTACTCTTAGCCTGGAGAGCTAAAATTGTTGAGAAAAAAATCCATCCTGAAGCTGTTGACACAGCCCACAAATTCTACTTAGGATAAGGAAGTGTGCTGCTGGTAGATGGTCATTATAGTTAGGGTCTGAACAGAGTCCATACTCTGCCCTCTATAGCGTTTCATGGGCATATGTAAGGGATCTCGTGGATTAATCTTTTTTTTTTCTTTTTTTTTTTCCTTTTTTTTGCTAATACAGTTTAGAACCAAATTATTTCCTCTGCAAAGCTGCAAGTGAAACAAAGTTCTTTGAGTTTCTTTGAGAATTAACTCTCTTACTTTGGATTGCTTTCCAGTAACACAAGTGAAAAAAATGAAAGCCTTGCATGTGGAAGATACTGTAACATTCAGAGTACACTGCGCATATATATAAAAACGTGATTTTGTTTTGGTGCAGCTTTTCAGTTGCCCCAAAATGATCTTCAGGGCTAACATTGTCAGTTTCTAATATAGATTTATTTATTTATAGCTTTGATTATATTCATATGTTAGCCACTTAAATGTTTCCAATCCAGATAGATCTGCTTTAAGTTTTCAGTTATAATTTTAAGAGTTATCAATCACTTGTAAAACACTACTTAAAGTCATAGCTGCATCAACATAGGAAATAATATTTTATTTAAATGAGATGTATATATGGTAGTGACTTCCAATATTTCTATCTACTTTTAGTACTTTTATCTCATTTAAAAATAATAATAACTTGAGAAGAGTTCAAGTTTTCCATAATAATATTAAGCATTGATAGCTACCATGAAAGCTATGGTAATGTGTATGGGAAGGAACAAAATACAACCCTCTAAGATTTATGTTACTGATGGGCTCAGCTTTAGATGGCAGTGAGTATGTCTAGGAGCTGGCTGAAATAAGCTCTTTCCAACATGGGGGGCAGCTTCTGGTGTCTTCTCACAGAAGCCACCCCTGCAGCCTCTCTCCTACCAAAAACTTGTCATATAAACCCCATACAGCCAGGTTTAAAGGATACTAGCAGTGTACATGGAAACTCTATTGGCAAAGTCTCAGACGAAAAAGGCTATCACTTTTCTTAAACAGATGAATGTCACATCTTGTCAACAGCACCTACTGGGCCAAATCACCTTACACCAGTAACTATCAATCTTTGCTATTTGGCAAAGACATGAAATACTGACTCACAGCTGACATGAATCTTTCTGGTAGATGTTCCAGAATGCTTTTAATGTAGGCACATCATTTCCAAGAAAGTATTATTCTCAGAAAAGTGTATGATATCAGGAGTATATCTGCATTTTTGGACTTGTGCAAGAGCTTTGACACAATCCTACAGGACATCCTTGTCTCTAAGTTGCAGACATGTAGGTTTGATGGATGTACCACTTGGTGGATAAGGAACTGGCTGGATGGTCACATTCAGAATTGTGGTCAACAACTTGATATCCAAGTGGAGACTGGTGATGAGTGGAGTCCCTCAGGGGTCGGTACTGGTGCTGGTGTTGTTCAACATCTTTGTCAGTGACATGGACAGTGGAATTGAGTGCAACCTCAGTAAGTTTGCCAACAACATCAAGCTGTGTGATGAGGTTGACATGCTGGAAGGACGGGACACCATCCAGAGGGACCTTGACAGGCTTGAGAGATGGGCCTGTGCAAACCTCATGAAGGTTTGCCTCACAAGGCCTCATTTGGCCTCACAAGGCCAAATGCAAGGTCCTGCACCTGGGTCAGGGCAATCCCAAATATAATTCCAGGCTGCGCAATGAATGGATTGAGACTAGCTCTGAGGACAAGGACCTGGGAGTAGTGGTGGAGGAGAAGCTCAACATGAGCTGGCAATGTGCACTTGCAGCCCAGAAGGCCAACCATATCCTGGGCTGCATCAAGGGAAGTGTGGCCAGCAGGTCGAGGGAGGTGGTTCTGCCCCTCTATTACGTCCAGTTCTGGAGTCCCCAGTACAAGAAAGACATGGACCTGTTAGAATGAGTCCAGAGGAGGCCACAAGGATGATCCGAGGACAGGATCACCTCTCCTTTGAGGACAGGCTGAGAAAGTTGGGGCTGTTCAGCCTGGAGAAAATAAGACTTTGGGGACATCTTATAGCTGCCTTCTAATACCTGAGGGGGGCCTACAAGAAAGCTGGGGAGGGACTTTTTACAAGGGCAGGTAGTGATAGAACAAGGGGTAATCAAAGAGGGTAGGTTTAGATTAGACATTAGGAAGAAATTCTTTCCTGTGAGGGTAATGAGACACTGGAACAGGTTGCCCAGATAAGTTTTGGATTCTCCCTCCCTGGAAGTGTTTAAGGCCAGGTTGGATGAGGCTTTGAGCAACCTGGTCTAGTGGAAAGTGTTCCTGTCATGGTAGAGGGGTTAGAACTAGATGATCTTTAAGGTCCCTTCCAACCCAAACCATTCTATGATTCTATGATTCTGTGGACTAAGTAGTACAGTAGGACTGCCTCCCCTCATCCCTGGCACTGCAATAGACTGCAGTAAAAAGTGGGAAGGGATCAATCATTCATTAGATCATGACTTGATATGAGATGGAAAGGTTAGGAATGAGGAATATATAGAACATATATTTCCAATACCTTGATCAAGGATATGCCTTGGAATTATATTAAACATATTTAATGCATGTACAATGTATGCATATACTTTACATTCCACCTCTACCAGGCCTAAAATACAGATCGGGAGATCTATTGCAAATTGCTCAGGGCTGAATCTTCCTCAGCTTCTTCATTCCATCACAATTTTTCTATTAAACTCACCAAGCTTTGGGTTCAGGTCCTTATTGCCTTTTTAGTTTTCGCCAGCCAGGAATGAGTTTTTCATTCTATGGTAAGCAAAAATTATATGAGGCAAGTGAAGTGCTCATTAGGTGGGAAACCTGTTTCTTGACGATCCATTTGATTCTAACCATGGGCTGATGAAAGGCCAAAGTAATTTTCAGATTTCATATTGAGTTTTCATTACAGTGCAAGAGCTCGTCCATGCAGTTCCAGAGTTTACCAATGGAGAAGTTTGTAACTGATGAGTTTGGTTTTTTTCAGATGAGATGCATGCATGTGTGCGGCACAGGATATAAAATAATAAGTTTTGTGATACAATTAGCTAAAAATAGAAGTTTTTGTACAATCCAGATATTTCTTAACTAAATTAATATTAGAAAATTAATTAATTTAGCTATACAAGGGCTTTATTTCACTCACATTGGTGTCAGTATGCATCTTCATTGTAGCACAAAAGGTCTATACAATTCTTGTACTGTGAAGCCAAGCATTTTGAGGATGCTGAGCCACAACTATGGTTCTCTGAAGCTACAATGAAATGGGGCTATGATTTCTTAAAAACTAGAGACAGTCATTAAAATCAATATTCCATATGACAAGTGAAAATATTTGAGATTTTTAAAAAGTAAAGATGCTGTGATTTAGCACTTATTTTTTTATTTTTCACAAAATTTGATATTGAATGATTGAAATGTATGTAGAAATGAATTGTTTTCAGCAGTCCCAGTCTCCATTTGAATAACAAAGAAGAAATACTAGTGTGCTTGATTTGAAGTATTTTTCTTTTCTGAATTTGCCAGGGAATGGGAAGGATTGGGACAGAAGCAATTCAACAATGCTATATTCTTGTTACTATTTTCCTGATGATATAGGTATGAATTAAACTGAACCTAGGGAAACATTAGAATATTTTGATTCTTATGTTCTCTAAACCTAATGTTGCTATTTCATTATATGAAAGTTTAATGCTTCTTTCCTCTTGGTGCCAAAAATAGGACTATACTTTGCTGACATCATTGTAAATTCACTAAGATCAGCTTTTGTGTTAGAAATGAATAGTGAAAGGGTGAAAAACTCACTTGATACACAGCTCCTGCAGATCTTTTTTAGGTCAGCCAGTTGTATTTCTCTTTTGGTTTAATTTCAGTTCAGAGGGATTTTTTGTTTGTTTATTTTGGTGACATGTAGTAAGAAAATAAAAACTTTGGGCCCTATTCTACCAATATTATATGTAGAGAACACCCAGAGGCTATCTACAGTTCCCAAGATGAGATGATAGATACAAAGACTTGCAGGATGAACTAGATGATCTAATGAGTTTTTCTTTTTTTCTGTCTGACTTCTATTACATAAATTTAAAGAAAAAAGATATGGACACATTTATCCCTTTGGCCAAAGTTTTGAAAATGCTGGAGTCATTGCAAGTAACCTCTTTTTAACAGAGATCATTCTAATTCATATTTCAGCTTGGTTTTGGCAGCAAATTTGATGCAATAAAAAGGGAAATCATAGGCACTTGAAACGTGTGAGAAGACATCAGAAAAATGTGCCCACTGCAATATAGTTGATAATGATAAGACTAGGTTGTAAATATATTTCAGTTTTTGTTGACTAATAATATTTTGATATTTATGATGGATAAGGTTGTGAAAGGCTAATATCTAAAGCATTACAATATAAAAAATGCCAATAATAAGAATAATAAGTTTGTTAAAATGTATACTCCCATGCTTAGATTTATTGAGGAATAAATCTAAGCTGGTGAATTCTTTCTTAAAAGATTTTGTAATTTAACTACTAAGTGGACTTAAATAATTGACCATCAGAGCAGGGATTTCTTGCTGGTTTATGTAGTCAGTTGTTACCTTTGAAAAAATGACTTGGTCACTCATGATATAATACTTTAGAAAAATACCTTTTTTCAATGTATGAGTCTGTAGTTTTTGCTTGGTAGATTAGTCCTGGACATTTCAAATACTCTCAAATAACACATTCTTCTTTTCTGGTGACTGTGTCAAGAACGTGATTGTTACAACATACATCCATGAGTAGGTGGTCAGCACAGCAGGCAAATGCTAGAACTATAAGACAAATGATAGGTATAAATTATTTGCAAGCTCAAGTAACAGCAATTTGACTTTTTATGAGCCTGTAACAATGCCCCCAGAGACGAAAGTGTGAATTTCTGTAGATCATTGCATTTTCATGGCCTTGGCATTAAGTAAAGGTTGCAGCTCTAGGTTTTGAATTTCCCTACTCATAAATAAGAGTCATTTTGTTTTTTATGTCTGATTTTTGCATGAAATATGTATATTCTAATCCTTGCTGAGAAGTCTTCAAGGAATAATAGTGGAGGCTTTTTGGTATAAAATTTCATCTCACATGCTTGCTGAAATCATACATCTTTGGTGTTGAAGTTGCAGCACCTATATCAAGGGCTTGTGTATCAAAGCCATGCTCTTCTATATTCTAATGTTTAACAATTTGCTGATCATGACTGACAGGTTTACAGAGCTAACATGTTCAAGAGTTGTGGATGATTTATTCCAGAATAACTCAGATGATTTAAAGCATTTAGCTGCCACAGCCTTCCTTCTCATTGCAGAAAATAAATGCCTATTAGGATTGATTGTGTTTCTTTTAAGATTATTCCTTAGAGAAGGGACTTCACTCCACAGTGTCATCAAGTAACAATAACATGGGCATCCAAATTTTCATTGAAGAAACACAGAGAACAGTCTGACAGTTAATCTTCATCAGCCTTTTCAGTTGTAGTTATTGTAATTTGTGTTGGCCAAATTTTTTCATTTGTTGATATGACAATTCATGGCTAATGTTCCCATACAGAGAACAAAGACTGTACACAGAGCTCATGAGACAGATAAATGCTTGGCACGATGAAAAGTGAAAACAATTCTTACAAGAAGACAAGCTATTTGACTTGGATGCCACAACCCTAGTGAAGGTGAGATCACAGGGAAGAATGAAAAGCAGACCTGAAGTGGAGATAGGTCCTATTTGTTTTCAGTATTTTTGTTTACACTGACATGAGCCTGTCCTTCCTTTTCTTCGCCATAGAATGTCATGATGTATTTTTATTAGAGCAAAAATATCCAGAAGATCTAACTTCAGACACTCAGTTGAAATCTTCTAATCTTATTGCATTTTTCTTTTGATTCTTAGGTGGAAATTAACTTCTTTCCTGTCATTTACATTACTGTTTGTCTAGATGCCCTAAGAAGTCTAAAACTCCCAAGTGCTAGATTCTGTACAGAATATAATAGCAGGCCAACAGCTGAAGACATTATGAAACAGGTGGGTAAAAAACCAAGGAGCAGATGTGGCACAGATATGGGTGTCAATCCTACAACTAGAAATTTGCATCCATTGACTAATTTGATAGAATAAACCAGTCTTGCTTAGGAGCACCCAGCTGGCAGATTTGGATATGATAGTCTCTATTCATGGTCTTGTTTAGCCCTCTCAGAAACAAATGCATTTGTATAAAATTGTTCCATGAATGATTTGCCTGATGCTGAGCTCACATACAAGAATAAGTAGATATATACAATGCTAGTATATGAACTGATTATTCAGTTTCTCAGTAAAGCCCGGTGTCAGAAGTCGCTCACCCAGAGCCATGGAATTTCAGAGCAGTGCTTCCTCTTGGAAATCATACCTAAATGCAAGGGTATTACTAATGCAGCCATTATATGTGGGTTCTCTTACATATGCATCTTTCTTGTTTATGCCACAAAGGAAGTAGAAACATGGGTCTGTGACCTAGGAACTTCAACAAGCATCTGCTTTTATTTAGAGGTTTCTAAAAAAGCTTCTCACAAGGTGAATACTTTTTCTTAGTAGGGAGGGGAAACTAGTATCTTAGTGAATTCCTGGTTTCAGTTCTAGGGGAACTGAAGAAAACTGTTATTTTCTTCTCTCATGTTCAAAGATAGGTTTGATTTGAGGAAATAAGAACTGACTTTGAACCACTGTGGGGAGCAGCTACAAAGAGAACTAGGTGAATATCTACCTGCAATAAGCATTGGGAATAAGTAGAGAGCTTAAGAATGCTTCCAAAGTATTATTCGCTGGAAAAAGTTCTGTCTGAGAAGCCAGGATGTTATTGGGTGGGATGATTCTGGCCAAACATAGATGTCTACGATATATGTTTATGCCTGGGTTAGTCACACTAGACTCTTTTTAAGAGAGGAACAAGCATTTTTTCAGCCATGAATCTCCTTTATTCACGTAGAAGTCTGGAAGAGGTCAGAATAACCACATCATAAAAGCATCAATTTATCTCCATTAAGTATAAAGGCATCCTAGGGTAACTAGTTCAGATGTAGTAAGTGACACTATAAACATCTCAGTTTGATTGAGTTGATTCAATAAAAATTACCAGAAATCACTCTTAGGCAGAGCTAGAAAAGGAAGTGTCAAGAGAAAAGAAAATGGTCTTTAGTAATGTATGTGTAGATATCTATTTGTATACATATGAATTCATATTAGAACATATATAAAATGACAGAGATTCAGATGATGTAGTTAGGCCATTTGAATATTTGTTTCAGGCAAAGAAGAAGGAACAGACTAATCAAGTTTGGCAAAAGCAAAACTAACAGGAAATAGGACAGCTGTCCTAAAGTACATCCAAACAGTAAAGGCAAGAGAGCGAGAAGAGTTATTTATGCTGAAGGACAAAGTAAGAAACAGAACATTTGAGCAGAAACAGTCCACAGAGAAATTAGAGAAAAGTTTTGCATTATTACAAGAATTAAACTGAGGAAAACTATCTGGAATTACAAACTTACCTAGTTTGAAGTTTAAAATACTTGACAGATTTATTAAAAACTTCACATAACTTGGGTTTCCCTAATTATAGTAAAGGTTTAAAGCTGATCTAGTCTTAAGCCTTGATTTAAGTTTTGTTTTTATTTAAGGAGCTTTCTGGCTGAAGGATGTTGTTAGAAAATTATGGCCACTGTTAAAACCTCCACAAACTCCATTATTTTTATAGCACTTCTGCTGTTTTGTTTTTGTTTTGTTAAGTTTTTGAGAGCAGGCTACCCAAGAGAAGGAAGCCGTTTTTCCCTTGCCTCTTCCACTTACCCCTGTACCCTAATACAAAGGCCAACTGTAACACAGATCTTAGGAGATTGTCATCACTTTGACCACAGTGGTTGAAGAGCTTTTTGACAATGCATGTTTTTTCTCTAATTAGCTATTTTGCAACATAATTTCTCTCTTTTGAGGGAAACCTTAGGTTTTGTTGATAAAAAAAGAAGTGTTTTTGGTTAAATTTATTTACATTAGAAAATCCACTTTAAGTAACATTTGGATTTGCAAAATATTGAGCATTTCTGTTTGAGTTTTAAGACTGTGACAGTAACTGAACCCAGAATTCAGAATTAGAAGGTAGATATGAAAACATGTAAATTGAATATAGTATATCTATTCTACCTTCAATTTTTGTAGTTTCATATGTCTTCCAACATTTGAGTTTGCTGATAGGTCTTTGATTTTTCTACTGTTTCCTCCTTAGGAATATATAAGTCCTTTCCAAATCTTAAAACAGATATCTGGTGAATCCATACAGGCATTCAGGAAGGAAAAGATAAAATGTTTGAGCATGGTATCAATCTATTCTTACAGTTTATCAGCAATTCGATTGCCAAGGCATGTTCCAAAGCTTTCTCAGGACTTGCAGGAGAATCACTTTGAAGAGAGTTCAGATTTCTTTTCTTCTATGTCTAAGCACTCATATTTCTTGATCCAAACAAAAGCTGTCTGGGTATCAATTAAAATATGTTGATGAAAATGTAAGGGTTTTTTTAATAGTTTTTAGTGAGTATCTTGAATTTTCAAAAAAATTCAACAAACTTTGACTTACAATGTCTCTCCTGACCATCTGAAGCAGCAGACAGCCTTTCTGAGGACACACATGCACATAATGGGCCAAGAACTGTGGTACTCCACAACTCCTACTTGTCGAGTCTCTCAGGACTTGTCTGTCCAATGGTGGCACCCCAGGATGGCTGAACTGGAGGGATGGATTTTTCTCTTACTCTTCTTTAGCAGCTTCTGAAGTGTTGGCAGTCTTGTCAGTGAAGAACTGCCAAAATAGCTTTGCTCACTGTAGAAAAATAGTATGGGCTCAGACCTCTATTCTGGTTTCTCCTCAGCCCTTTCCAACATCCTCGTGTTCCTTCTGGTGCATCTTCTCCATGGGGGAAGGAGCACAGCTATTCATTGCCATGTTTCTAGGGACATCAGAAATTGAAAAGACCCCTGTTCTTGTGAAATGCTTTTCTCCCTCTGGACAAAGGTGAAATGTCATTGCAGCTCCAGAATTCATGATCATCTGGACATCTTGGAGTTTCAATCAGCACCATGAATTTTTAAAGCTGTTAAGGGTGTTAGGACTAACAAGTCTGCCAGCTCTTCCTCAGGCACCTCCATCTGAGTCTTTGGTCCTAATCCAGCAAACTGTATAAGCATACGGTTATATGCAAGTGGTAGTATTGCTGGAACTATGCACAGGTCCAACAACTGAGTAGAAGCATAAATTCTTTCCTGAACTGGAAGTTTCTGATGAAGCAACTCCTTAGTTCATTCATATTATCATCACAGCCTGATTTAGGGAGATAGAGCAGCTGTACTGTATATGTCCATGGTGCACAGAACACAGAGTTCATGTAGCACAGCTGGAGGAAAGCAATGATTCTTCCTCATTTTTCCCCAGATTGTTGGAAAAATATCGTGTTAAAAAGGGCAAATTGTGTTCTTTTTGACACAGTGTATTTAAAATAGCCAGATTTAAGCTGTTAGTGAACAGTAACGATAAACATCTGCAAGTTCATGTAGCAAGTACACTCATAACTTCTTAAATCCATTTAAGAGAAAACCATTCTTTTCCCTTAATTTACTGCTTGTGGTACAGCCTTTGCAGACACATCATTCCTCTGCTATCTACCTTTTAGTGGTGTTTAAAATTCTGCACATTTTCCTTCTTGCTGTTATTAACTGAGGCATAAAAGGTTAATACTTCTAATTGTACCCCACATGTATATATATACATATATTTATATCTATATACGCCATGTCTCGGCTTTGCTGCCGGTGCCAAGGAAAATATTGGATTCTATTCAGTTTTCTTCATATTCATTTTCCTGCCCACTTAACAAAATTACATTCAATGAGCTGTGGGAGAAATTCACATCAACGGGCCATGTAATGCAATTTCTGGTATATATGCAGGAAGAAAAAATCCTACATTTTCTTTCATTTCTGTCAAAATCAATCAAATTGTACTGAACTGAACATAATCTCTTAAAAAAAAGTCACCCAGGCATTTCCAGTGAAATAAGCCTCTCTTACATGGTAACATGCACATATTTAAGAGGTCTCTGTTTTATTTTTTTTTAATCATGCCTAATTAGTTTTTTTTAATCACCCACACAACTAAGGCTCTTGCCTGCATAATTTATGACATAGAGGGGCCGGTGTCAGAAATCAAATGTTGTAAATTAAAAATAACAAGTTTGAGACTAGTGATTCAATTAAAACCCTAGAAAACATTGGATTATGCATAATTGAGAGCTTGTATGCAGAGATGCATGTCATGCTTGTCAGCTTGGATGGGAGGATTGGATTGGAGCTGTCAAGAGCATTTAAATCAACTCAGTAAAAAAATTAGAAAACAAAGATGATATTTATTATTAACTTCCAGTGTTCAAAAATAAACTGAAAGGTATTTAAATTGAATGTTTAGATGACAAGGCTTTATTTATAGCAGAAGTTATAAAACTCAGTAATAACCCTAGCTGGCACAGATGTAAAGATACTACTGTGCAGCTGAGCTGCAGCTTACAGTGTAAGGATTCAGCAGTTGGCCCTGAGTCAGGTTCAGCTAATAGAAAGCTGTGTTGGAAGAGAAGAAATCCAGATTCTTGAAGGGAGCCATGAATGACCAAATCCTTATTTTTTTCTTCTTCATTTCTTCCCTGTCTTTTCTTCCTCCTAGAGACTGACAGTGCTCCATGAGATACTTTGTGACCTCTGAGAATATGCAAAGCCATCCTGGGGAAAGGCTGACTTGTCCTGGTGACCCAGCTCTGCAGGACTACCTTTTACTAGCTGGTAATGTTACTTGGTAGCAATAGCTGAGGTCTGAAGATTAATAACATCTTCCCACTTCAGCCCAGAGTTAGTTCTAAACTTTATTTGAAATTGTTGAATCAATGGTAAATTGGGCTGTTGAGAGTGAACATAAAAGCTACCCAGGACATTTCCCACATTTGAAATTAAAGGACATTTTCATTTCTAGCTTGAGAAGAAAGACTACAACAAAACCAAATAATGACTCCTGGGACTAGAGTATAACTGTCTCTAAAACACCTATGGACTCACTAGGGCTCATCTCAGCCCTCAGAAATACACCAAGGAACTAAATGCTCAGGAAGATAATTTAGTTCCTAGCCTATATATCAGTCAAGTAAAATGAGCTTTTATTTTAAAAAAAACAGCCTAGTACTTAAAGATATGGCCCTTTGGATTACTTGAGATCTTATTGCAAGGTATCTAGAAATGTTTAATGTTTGTAACTTTTCTCCTTTAAACAGACTCTTTTTACTGGTTCTGTTTTAGCAAATCCCAAGATATGAGATTCAATTTTAATTTCCCAGAAGCTTCTGTAAATCTAAGTTTGCCAGTATACCCTGTTCCCTATCAGGGTTTGTCATACTAAACAAAACAGGAATGCAAAGAAATTGCCATCAGCTTTAGAAAGTTTTAAAACACACCTCAGTGAGGCAATACCTGAGAGTGGCGATGCCAGCTTTTTAAATGTTTTACGATGCTGAAACCTAAATATACAGCTAGGAGAAAATTCTTGCCTTAGGAAAGCCAAAAAGAACCTTCAGAGAGTGGAGAAAGCTATATGAAGAGTTAAATTCTTCTCCTTTGGTACACTGCTAACCACTGACGTCAACAGGATTTGTGAATGCATATCTGAGAATGGAATTTGGCCATAAGTGAGGTGGAAAAATGATTGATGGCTGCCTAATGGCAGAGGAGTTGGATCAGTGCAATCACACAGTGGAGCTGGAAATTGCTCAGTTTACCTTCAGCAGCTTTCTACCAATTTCCTCTGCAAGCTCAGAGGCAGGTGGAGAACCTCCAGAAACACAGGCAGCTCTTGGTACCTGGCTACCTTGGCTGAACATTAGCCCCACATAGTGCTGCTGGGGATGAGTTTTTGGGGACCTAGTGGTGGAAAGAATGCACCACAGAGGCGAGCCTGGACCACTTTTCACATAGTGTATGCAGGGGATGCACACCAGCCCTAAATTTAAAAAGAGAAGCAAAGATGTATTTAGGCAACTTCCAAGGATTCTAGAGGGAAATACATAGTTAAAGCTCCTTAGTGACTCTAGAGGTAAGATTTTAGTGGTTCATTTTTTTAAACCTCAATAGGCAATTCCAAATCTTTGCTATACTAAATTCCTCTTATAACCTGCGATCACTTGGTAGCATTTACATATACTATCTTTGTATCTCTTTCATCATCTTTCTTTGATGTTTTATTAGTTACAAGGTTTAGCCTAGAAAAGCCTGTGCATTCCTCTTTACTTAAAAAAAATTAAAATGAGAAATATTTTAATTTAAGCCATTCTGAGAATTCTCCATATTATAACAAGACTATAAATATGAGCAGGAGAGTTACGTAAGCAGAAGAGATGAAGCAGTGGTGTATGAATTTTGCTGTATAGGAAACTGGAGCTTTATTCCTGAAAGTTCAAAATATTAAAAATAATTTTCCATTTTTATAGGCAAAATCAGCTAAATGAGAAAGTTGTGTAAGTAATAGGAGATCTGCAAATACCTTCAACACTGGCCTAACTTTGCTTTTATTAACCTCTCTAACAGTTTTCTTATAAGCTTCAATGGGAATATAGTTCATCCAGAGTCCCTCCATTTATTAACTCTGGTGTCTGGGAAAAGGATCAAACTTTTGCTGTTTTTTGGAGGAACTGTTGGTGTCAGTAAGTTAATGTGTAATGCTGAAACAAGTTAAATTCCATTTCTGTTAGAGAACAATCAGCTATCAAAATTCCCTACTAGAAGATAAACAAGCCCTTTTCTTCTACACCAGAAAGAAAATGTAAGTATTGCATTTGATCTGAATTTCTAGACTTAAAGGAGTGGAAATTAGAGATAATTTTTGCAGGCAAAACTATTAATCATTAATACTATTCATTGTCATGGGACTTTTCTCTTTACTGTGTTCTATACTTACACTTCCCACAGAAACTAAGAGCTTTTGTGTTTCCCTCATAGACTAAATCAAATGGAGGAGACTTTAAAAACTATTCTGGCAATTTAGGTCTGAGTAGATGCACCCCACAAAAATATCTGGCAAATAAGTTTGAGCACAGATTTCTGGAATGAGAAGACAGTAATCAGACTAACATTTTGAAGACCGGATGTAGATGAGGAAGGTCTATGAAAATGGGAATTAAATTCTGTGGTTTTGAAGCAGATGGGAGTTTTTACACTTTATTCTCTCAGATAGTTGCACAGACCACCACCTGACACTGCATGAGTCTTCTCTTTAATGGGATGGTCAGGTCTGAGTTAGCTGGCGTGAGATGAGATAGGACTCAGAAATGTTTTCCATGAAATCCAGTGTGTTGCACAGGCAGCCCCATAAGATAACCACTTTGAAAAACTGTGTGTAAGCCCTTGCCTTATCTTTCAACTTTCTCCTTGAATTGGAGATCAACACCAGATCTTAAACACAGAGTCCTCTGGAAGAAGACATGATGAAGCCATTGTGACTCACTGAGAGCAAGAGGGAATGAACGTGCACCCACTCTTGGAACAAGCATGTTTGAATTTTTCTTGGATGCAGAGGGTCTTTCAAAGTCTGGCCAAGCACTTTTGACTGTAGTCTAAACTACTAAATAAAGCAGAGAGTGGGTGGGCTCCCTCTTCTTGTAATTGGATTGCTCAGTAAAGCTGAAACCACACTGAGATCATTGTTTGGAGGTCCATCTTTCCAGCATACAAGCAGTGTCTCACACATTATACCTGTGAATCCCACTGTGGCTCCAAACTAGAAAAAGTGTTTGGTTTCTGTTTTGTTTCCCACCAGAACAATGATTTCATGGTGTAAATCTGAGGGCACATGTTGCATGCCTTGAACAGTGTCAGGAGCAGAATGTGGGTGTATTTAAGGGTACAAATCCCAGGGAGACTCTGATGAGGGAGGTAGATAGTACTTCACCTTGTGAGGGCTGGAACAAGACAGACCTGGTGCAGTGCTGCCTATCCGGCTGTTTGAGGGGAAGCAAGCTGACCCCAGAACCATGTGCAGGCATTGCCTGGTGGAAAGGTACTAGAAGTGATACTGGGAGTGGTCCAAAACAGAGCCAGGGAGCACGCTGACAATAAAGCAGTGTGGGCTATGCACAAAGCCATTTCTTTGATCTCCTAGCTAGCAGTGCAGACACAACATCAGAAAATTTAACTGGTCAACAGCAAGTTTCTGGACGCCAGTTACACATAAAAATGAGCCAACCCTAAGATCAAAACTGAAGTATATTACAGCACTTTTAGAGACAGAAGTTGTATGTTTCCTGCAGAAACTTTCAGGGAAAGAGTGTTACTTGAGTGTGATCAGTGCCTGCCAGGTCAGGTCGCAGCTTAATGGAGCTTTTCAGGGTTACGTTTTGGCATACAAACAGACACATTCTTTCCTAATTCTTGCTAGAGACACCCACCTAGCTTTCTGGATATGGTCTTACATATCTAGAGAACATTATTAGCAGAAATTTAGGTGCCATGGGAAGACAACTGTCTTCCCCTGGGGTGAGGCAGTGGCTCCGCTGGGGTTTTGAAGATCTACATTTTAGACTTAGATGTTTACAATTGCTATTAGACTCATAATTCTTTTCGTGGATCTAGGCCATAGCATGTAGGCAAAGCTTGGTAGAGTCAGCTGAATTTTTTCTTAGAAGTTTTGAGTTTCTTTGAAGCTGAAAATCACAATGGAACTAATTATAACTTAACTGTAGTTGTCTGCCTAATGTCTTATATTATTCTTGTTTGAGACATTATCTACAATTATTTTTATACTTTTTAATAGGTGGTATCATGTTGTATATATATATATTAAGAGTGTTTGTGATGAGTATGAATTATAATATTGAATTGTAGGCGTAGAATTTTAACATAAAACCAGATTATGATTTTTTTTTTCCTGTTGAAAAGTTTAAAGTTCTGCTGACCATTTCAGAAAAAAAAAAAGAAAGAAAATCAACAACAGTGTTTTGGTTAGTTCATGTTGGTCATACTGAATTAGTGAAACACATTACTTGGCAAGTGTAAATAGTGATGCAAAGTTCTGAATGGTAACTATGCATCTTAGTAACAACATATTAGTAATACGCGAAACCCAAGGTTTTCTGATCAAAACATTAAAAAACTGGGATTTTTGACTGAACCATTAATAGATTTTAACATTAGTAGGAACTGATACAATGATGCAGTTTGACCTTATGCTCTCATATGTTAATCCAGTGGACATTAAGAGAAATCCCCATTTTGTGGCTGTACTCGCTATGAAAAGTATGCATCCCACAGATTGTAGAACTAATTCATTGGAGGAACCAATTTGAATGTCAGCAGACTGCTAATTTACCCCTAATGATTAGCTTGAAATCACTGTATTGCGTTAACTGGTAAGGTTTTCTTCCTAACAAGTTACAATACAAGGCTAATGTGATATAAGTAACAAAATATTAACCTTTATACTAATCCGTTTTTTCAAAAGACAATGAAAAATGAATCTACTCATATAACGTTGAGGAATTAATTGGGGCTGCCCCATTTTGTAAGACTTGATTAAAAAGAAGAAAGCATGGCTTGATGAGAAGCAAAGAAGTTAGAAAAGAGGAGACCTCAGTAATAAGAAAATGAAACAAGGGCTTGAAAATACAGGTTCCAAAATCCCAAATCATCCAAAAAAAAGTAGTAAGTGAAATCCCCAAAATACAGGATCAAAAAAACATCAAAGCAAGCACGTATACACTGCCAACAATTAGAACAGTATTAATTAGCAACAATGTTCTTTAATCTATAAATAATAAAGTGATCAAACGATCCCACAGAGAGGTGTATAACAATACATAGAATTTTACAGTCGTAGGTCAAAAAGTCTATTTAAAATCCCTGTGGCTATTTCACATGTTCAGATTTGAAACCCTGTTTATCATTTAGTTGAGAGATCATTCTGAGGTGGAAGAGATGTCAAAATCAGACCCAGAGCCTCAGAAAAACTACATAGCATAAAATGAAGAAACTGCATTCAATCTCTACTTCTTCATAATGAGGGAAAAAGGTGCAGTAAGTAAAAAACTACAATAAGAAAGAACCTATGTTTTAGAGGAAACAGAACAGGCACTAAGACAAGGAGTCTACACAACATATAAGCAGTTATGACAGGTGACCACAAAGCTGTAACAAAACATAACATAGATATATATGCATCTATATATCACACTGTACAATAGCCCAGAATACTTAGCAATATTCTTGATCAAGTTGTGTTAAAACATTTACATCATTAAACCACATGATGTTCTGATGAGCTAAGTTAGTATTCCTATCTCCATTTTACTATTGAGTCAGCTGCGGTAGACAGGTCAAATGTATAATGCAAGGTTAATTTTTGTCTCATTGTTCCACCTGGGAGACTGCTTTAGAATCTGTTTACTTAAGTAGTTAGGCATCTTCTTAATGCTTGCCCCAAGTTATTAAGAGTTTATTCCTAGAATTTGAGTTTTTGTCACTTTATAATGCACTAAAGTCACAGAGCATTCTTCATCTGCTATTTGATTATTTCCATACATGGGAATTTGATTATTTTCTGTACAGAAAAATGATTTCCCTGTAATTTTCTTTACTGAATCAATCTTTACTTCATCAATTTATCAATCTTATTATTCTAACTGTGAGTTCCAACATGTTACTTTCCTGTCCAGATGGCTTAATCTGAAGACTCAATCAATACATTTTCTATGCTTTATTGAAGTCATTAATAAAAGTATTGACAAATACCAGATGCCAGACACACACCTTCAGAACGTCCAATTTGACAGTAGGCAGTTTATAATCACTCTTGCAGTAACATTTCCCATCTAATAACTGTTTCACATTGATATTTCCCTAGCTTGTTCACAAAATTACCTGTAAACTACAAGGTACTACTGAAGTCAAGATATATCAAGTCTACTTTTCTCATAAGGTCAAAATCTGTTGATTTGTTATAAAGTGAAAAATTTGACATTAGTTTTTCTTGATCATGGTTCTCTTGTTTTATTACTAATTTCCTCATTATCAGATTAAAAACTGCTTGCTCTCTTACTTTCCTGGGAATTTGTAATTGCAGGTCCTGGGCCTGCTCCACTCACTTCTCTGAGCATCCTCTGTGGAATCTCACAGGTTCAGACAACTTGAGAGCAGCCAGCTATCGCAGTGTATTCTGACTATTCTTTCTAGCATAGATTCTTAAATCTGTTACTGATGCAAGCTCTATTAACAATTTGGTCTTACCTGGATATTTTAGTCAAGGCAAAAAATCTTTGAACAATTGTTTTAGTGTAAAAAACCCTGAGATCTTTCCTTTCCTACTAAAAAGTCAACTCTTTCCTTAGTCTTCCTCTAGCTACTCTTACAGTCATGATATTCTTTATGTGCTTTGCTACTGATATTTCAATTATATTGTAGTCTAGCTGCTTGTCTTCCTATTTTTTTGTATTCCTTTACATTTGTTCTTGTTCATTGGACCTCCTTCCAGTTTCCACATGCTTTCTCTTTGTTTCCATGGCTCTTGAAGATCTTCTGCTGTAGCTTGCTAACTTAGCTTTCCTCATCACAAATGTAGTTTAATCTTCTGTCTTTTACATAGTTTTCTTTAATTATCTACTAACTCTCCTGAACGATTTTTTCCTTTAGACTGGTTTACCAGTCTGTCCATTTTTTGAGTTTAATCAAGAAGTTTATGTTTTGTAATTTAATTACAATTAATTACTAATGTAATCATTAGTATCTTTCACTCTTAGATTTATATCACTTCTGTCCAGTTCCCGTAAATTAATATTATTAGTATCCACATGAATGAATGGGCAGAATGTAACAGTAGCAAGAAAGCTAGCTGGATGTTGGTGACTTTCCTACAATGTCAGACTGGGAGCACTGTAGGGTCCCAGTAGCTAAGCAGAATATCTCTTCAGCCTCTGCTGGAAAGAGAGACCAGTCAGATGTTTTATTTCTGGAGTAATCTTGAATCTTATGCATGGGGCTTCTCCCTCACCCCTCTTGGAGGTTAAGTCTGCAGTTAGGGCTGATTAGGGTTTTGCTGCTGACCATGAGGTGTGGGGCAGTGGCAGCACTGTTCCGGCATTCGAGAGGAAATGCTCCGTGACTAACCAATGCCTTTAGGCCAGGTATTCAATATTTTCATGTCTCTCCATGAGTTTCCCATGGGAAAATGCATTCATTTGGGCAGGTCCAGTCCTGCCCCCTAGTAGTGCCCTCAGGTAATATTCTTCTCTGCCAGGTATCCTCATCTCATTGTCTGAAGCAGGACATTGCTCCTACTCCCCCACTGAAACAAACATCAGTGGATCCTTCACTCACTGAACTGTAAATAAAGCCTAGGATCCTTTACTCCTTTCTCTCTCTCCCTGAAACTCTGAAATTCTGCTACTGAATTCCTGTTGTGTGGGATCTGCTTCTCTGCATTCCCTGCCTCCTGTGGTACTACTTTGTTACCATTTCTCTTCTGGAGTACAAGACACAAGAGTAATGGTCCAATGGGGTAGGTTTGGTCTTAGTTGCATGCCACAATCCTTATTGTTATAACCGAGGAATTATGTCACGCCTCCTCTCTGGTTCTTGGTGTCTTGGTGTTGTTTGTGTATAAACAACACCATGGAGACTTTTTCAGGGATCTGCTTGGTCAGGTACCATGGGATGAATTCCTGGAGGCAGGAGTGGTGCAAGACAGCTGGCTAATACTCAAAGATCTCCTCCTCCAAGCCCAGGGGCGATGCATCCCAAAAAAGAGGAAGGCAGGCAAAACCAGCAGGAGGTCTGCATTGATGGACAGGAAACTCCTGAACAAAATAAGATCAAAAAAGAAGCCTATAGAGGGTGGAAGGAAGGATGAGTAACCTGGGAGGAATATAGAGAAATTGCCCAAGAAGCCAGGGATCAGGTTAGGAAAGCCAAGGCCCTGACAGAATTAAATTTGGCCAGAGATGTCAAGGGCAACAAAAAAAGCTTCTACAGGTATGTTGAGGAGAAAAGAAAAACTAGGGAAAAATATAAACCCTGTTCCGAAGGCAATGGGAGACCTGGTCACCCAGGACATTGAGAAGGCTGAGGTCCTCAATGACATTTTTGCCTCAGTCTTCACCGGCAAGGACTCGTGCCACACTGCCCAAGTCCTAGAAAGCAAAGGCAGGGTCTTGGAGAATGAAGAACTGCCCACTGTAGGACAAGATCAGGTTTGGGACCACCTAAGGAACCTGATGAGATGCATCTGTGGGTCCTGAGGGAACTGACGGATGAAGTTGCGAAGCCATTATCCATCATATTTGAGAGGTCATGGCAGTCTGGTGAAGTTTCTGCAGACTGGAAAAGGGAATTAAATTACCTATGTCATTAGAAAAACACATGGTTTTGTGTTGAGCAGCTTTCTGATGTTATCACTACAATACAAAACCTTACTTTTTGCTCACTTAAAGAGAACAGAGAATTCTTATTTTCAGCTCATTTATGTAACATGTATCATACCATATTTGCTATACAGACTTATCCAGTTCAGAAAAGGGGCAGACAGTGAGACAAAAAGAGTAGGAAATGATCCAAATAATCATTAGTTAGTCCCCAGGTGGAAAAATCAAGAATGCAGAAGTATCAGTTGCATAAGCTAAAATCTGTAGACCAAATAGCACCAGATAACTCCTGCTGTTTCATTAAAAGCTAGCAGACCCTGTAGACTTAGAGCTATCAGCACTTATGATTATGTTGTTTGAAAACAGTGAACCACCTATAATTCTAAAGAAAAAATGGTAATGGTAAGCAAGCACATATATCATATAACCCAGATGTATTTGTCTGTAAATTTTTCTGTAATTAGCATACCTAAGTCTCTCTCCTTCCCTCTTATTTGAAACTGACTAGTTCCTTAGCAAAAATTCCTCCTATTAGTCCCTAAGTACATGACCTTACACGACTTATTTTATATACTTCATTACGATTGACAGAAAACATGTATGCCATATACAACACAAAGTAATTATACACACATATATATACTTGGTATGTTATATGAATTTATACATAAATATCGAATAAAGTTATTGTCATTCCTGGGTCAGGATGAACTTTTACATAGAATTTACCTCTGTCTTGAAGATAAAATACAAGTTTTCTGGAAAACTAGTAAATTTTTAATGACAAATTTGAATTTTCCTTTACATACCTTGTGTACATTTCTTCTCTTTGTCATTTCCATAATTTTTAAGTTTTTCAGAATCTTATCATTGAATGGTTCGGGTTGGAAGGGACCTTAAAGATCATCTAGTTCCAAACCCCCTGCCATGAGCAGGGACACGTTCCACTAGACCAGGCTGCTCAAAGCCTCATCCAACCTGGCCTTGAACACTTCCAGGGAGGGGGAATCCACAACTTCTCTGGGCAGCCTGTTCCAGTGTCTCACCACCCTCACAGAAAATAATTTCTTCCTGATATCTAATCTAAACCTCCCCTCTTCCAGTTTAAAACCATTACCCCTTGTTCTATCACGACCTACCTTTGTAAAAAGTCTCTCCCCAGCTTTCTTGTAGGCCCACTTCAGTCACCTCTGGACTCATTCTAACAGGTCCATGTCTTTCTTGTGCTGGGGACTCCAGAACTGGACGCAATAGAGGGGCAGAATCACCTCCCTCGACCTGCTGGCTACACTTCTCTTGATGCAGCCCAGAATATGGTTGGCCTTCTGGGCTTCAAGCGCACATTGATGGCTCATGTTGAGCTTCTTATTCACTGCCACTACCAAGTCCTCTTCAAAGCTGGTCTCAATCCATTCATTGCCCAGCCTGGAATTATATTTGGGATTGCCCCGACCCAGGTGCAAGACCTTGCATTTGGCCTTGTTGAACTTCATGAGGTTTGCACAGGCCCACCTCTCAAGCCTGTGAAGGTCCCCCTGGATGGCATCCTGTCCCTCCAGTGTGTCAGCCTCATCTCACAGCTTGGTGTCATCAGCAAACTTGATGAGAGTGCACTCAATTCCACTGTCCATGTCACCGACAAAGATGTTGAACATCACCGAACCCAATACCAACCCTTGAGGGACACCACTCGTCTCTGGTTTCCACTCAGACTTTGAGCTGTTGACCACAACTGTTTGAGTGCGACCATCCAGCCAGTTCCTTATCCACCGAGTAGTCCATCCATCAAACCCACGTGTCTCCAACTTAGAGATAGGGATATGCAGGACAATGTCAAACACCTTTCACAAATCTTTTCACACCCAGGTCCTTTTATACAGAGCTCCTTTCCAGTAGGTCAGCCCCTAACCTGTACTGATACATGCGGTTATTCCTCCCCAGGTGAAGGACTCTGCACTTGCTCGTGTTGAACCTCATCAGGTTCCTTTCCACCCAACTCTCCATTGTGTCCAGGTCTTGCTGAACGGCAGCACAGCCTTCTGGTGTGTCAGCCTCTCCTTCCAACTTTGTACCATCAGCAAACTTGCTGAGGGCGGACTCTATCTCTACATCCAGGTCACTGATGAAGGTATTGAACAAGACTGGACCCAGTACCAACCCCTGGGGAACCCCGCTAGTTACAGGCCTCCAACTAGATTCTGCGCCACTGATCACAACCTTCTGAGCTCTGCCAGCCAGCCAGTTCTCAATCCATCTCACCTCACTCATCAATCCCATACCTTCTAAGTCTTGCTGCAAGGATGTTGTGGGATAAGGTATCAAAAGCCTTGCTGAAATCAAGGTAGACAACATCCACTGCTTTCCCCTCATCTACCCAGCTGGTGAACAACACAGGATGACTGCATTGCGAAACAATTCCCTTCATACTTTTGTAAGAAAATAAGGCCGGTGTTTTAAAGTTATATATCAAATTACACAAGAATGAAGTGGGTTTCTAATTAATTTTGCCAGAGCTGGAAGTAAATCCTGACAGTAGCATACACACACCCCCCCCCCCCAAAAAAAAAAAAGATAAAAAAAAAGCTTTTTGTCTGTTTTTCCTCTACCTGGTGAAATTCATAATCAGATCAAGACACCATTCGCTGTTCACCCTCTGACTTATATTGACTAGGCACTAACCTCTTCCTTTTTAAAGGCTTTATGTTACAATCCTTAGTTCAGTTCTGCAGTAATCAAAAAAGTGCAGTCTTTAGGCTGTAGTTGCTTTTTGTGGTTATTTAGGAAACATATATATTCACAGACAGACTACAGAATATTTACAGAAGGAGAGAGAAATTGATAATTGCAAGAACTTGCTTAAGTAAGCTGATTCTCATCTAACCAGGACACAGGAATGTATATCATATAACCCAAATTTCATACCTCAAAATATATTGAGAATTAGTTGTAGATGAATAGGGAATAATCTACATGCTGATCAAGAGCTTGCAGAATAATTAATGTTTTTTTAAATAATGAATACTTTTGACAAAATCAGTTTGTTTAGAAACAATCTGTGAATAGATAGGTATATTCAGTGAATATGCTTTTTGTTATGAATTATTAACCTATGACTAGTAATTAGCTCCCAAACATTGAATTCTAACATGAGCCTTTTGCAAGGAGCCTTTTCCTCCCAAATATCAAAATGTCTGTTAGCAGAGCAGTCAGTGCCTGATCAGGAACAGAGTTAGCATAGGAAAGTAATAATTAAATTGTACATAGAGCTTTGTGAAATATTTTGCACAAAGCACTTTTTACTCAGGCTACTATCCTTTCACCCACTGTGAAATCAAGAATAACAGAGGAAGTTGGACAAGCTGATGATCAAAGTTTAAATGTTGCTCGCAGCATCTCATAGACCTCAATTTGAATTCTGCCCAGTGTGATCTGTGACATTCCTATTGTCTTAAGGAATCTTTGAAAGAAAAGGGAAAAAGAAAGCTCACTGTCAGGAAAAAAAAATTAAAAAAGCAACCCTGAATTAAAATGTAAATTTAAAAAAAAGGAGGGAACTAATAATTCTCTTCTGCTTTGCTGCTGATGGCAACAGGATTTTGTAAAGAAAGTACCCACTTAATTGTACTCCTAAATTTAAGATGCTCATGCAGTCTCTTTTACTGCAGTACCTAACTAAGCATGTCACCATCCTTCTTGTAGCTATGCACACAATTCCCCTTTGAGGTGGCAAATATTATTCTCTGTGTTTTACACAGGAACAAACACTGAGTGGGGGAGAATTGTCTACCACCACTGAGGTATGAATTTATTTCACCTATTTTAAATGCTTGACTGAAGCATTTAAGCTAGTAAGGCAACTGCTCTTTTGTAGAAATGTTGAGTTTCAGATACCTTCTCCCTTGGTGTCCCTAGGTACTTCAGTGCAGTGCCTACAGCTAGGCAGTCACTCAGACAAAAGATGATGGCGCACGGACCTTCTGTGTGCTTCTCCAGCTCTCTCATTTTTGGAGCCTCCTTCCTTACTTGTCAAGTCTTTGCTTATTATTATCACAAAAATGGGGACTATGTGTTGATGACAGTGATGATAGTGACTATGGGAGTTCATGCCAACTGCTATTTACCTGGACAGTGGGGTTATCATTATATTCGTCATAACACTTCCAGTTATTGCTGGCAGCTGTGACTGAAAGGCTGCCAACCAATGGGACAGGAAATAATGTTTTTCCTCTACAGCTGCTGTACTGCACTTGTGTGCAATGTAGTGGAATGTGCATTGCTGCCTCTGTGTCACACTGCCTCTGCGGGCAGTGGGAGGGCAACGAGCACTCCCACTACCAGGCATCTCAATGCACATTTTTCTGGAGTGCTTGGTTAGCTCAAACATTCCTGCAGGCACACGGTTTACAAAGGATCTGTTTCACCTGCTTGCAGCACTTTGAGTTTTGATAATCTGTAAGATTTCATGTCCGGGGAACAAACCCTCTTCTCCCTGGCCTCAAATGAATAATTCTGCTAACTTCAAGAAGAGTATCGGCTGCCATAAAGCAAGCACAATTTGTCCCTATCTCCTACCAGTGAGAAAATATTTTTTAAAATTACATAAATTTGCAGAGATACCTTGATAACACATAGCTGCAATTGGCCTTGAAATATTTTGATGCTAGAGCACAATATGAGTATATGTTGTTTTCCTTAAAAAAAAAAAAGCTTAAGTTCTCATGCTGTAAATATTGAATTATCATTAATATATTAGCAGAGAGAACTTAAGCCCTAAGACCTTCAGTGTCTTTGCTGAAGTCAGCAGCTTCAACCAGAGCCTATCATTGGTGTCTCTTGTGTAAATCCTTTGAAGTTACTACTGCTCTGAAGTGAGGAGAGAAACTAAGATTTTAAAGGGGGAAAAAAGTATGCACTCAATTGGCAGATGAGTTCTCTTCTGGGAGGAGGTGGGAACAGGGTGAAAGCCTATGTGGTAGACAGCACAGGACCACTGAGTGCTGCTGAGAGCTGATCAACGGCTTGTATTAATGCATGCAGCTCATCAGCATCTACTGATGCCCATCAGCATCTACTGATGTTGGTGGAATTATGCAGTTTTCCACCACCTGGGAGGCTGTACCCTTTTACTCTGGTCTCACTTGAGCTACTCTCACTTCACCTTCACTAAGGACTCTCCTGCAACAGAGACAGAAGTAAAGATCTTACTCCTCCCACCCAGGACAGAGGTCTGAATCCTGCTGGGTGTCCCAGCTGGGAAAAGCCTTGTGACTGGAAGAGGGCTGGATGGAGGACACATGTGAGGAATGTATGTATATTATCCAGGTGCCAAAAACTCTACTGCAGCTCCTAATAGCAATCATAAAAGCTCTCTTGCACTGACAATGTCAAGAAGATAGTTTGTGTTACAAGTGCCTGCATCATTAATCTTAATGAAATTCTTAGTTTTCCAAAGTAACATTGATCCAGGCTGTTGTTATGAGCAAAAAACCCAAGACAATAGGAGTAACCAAGTAAGATTCCTTTGAGAAACCTGCTCCTTGTGAAAGCAGCAACAGCTCTGCACTTTGGTGGGAGAATCCAAACACTGTACTACTTGGGTAGTTGAGATATGATGGAGTTTCTAGTGCTTGAAGCAGATGAACTTGTAAGTAGAGGTAACCAGCTTTCTTTTGTGGACAAATTTTTCTTCTTAATCCTCCCTTTCCCTCTGTGGTTGCACAGCACTGAACTAATCTGACATTTGAAGAGGATACCAGGGGAAATATAGTTCAGTACATTATATAAACAGACAGGACACATCAACGTGCTAAAGACTTTTAACAACTTAGTGAAAAAATCCCTACTCAACATCCTTTCCTACTGCTGTAAAAAAGAAAGCAGTTTCAACTTCCGTTTCTTAGAAAATGGAGCAATTGGAATAAATATTTTATGTGCTGGTCATTGAGTTATTAATGTTATCTAAAAACCTGAATAGCATTTTGCCTTTGTGTAAGTGGAAATTTGTCGAATAAAGATGTAGATTTTTCCTTTAAGAACTTTAGGTAGTAGTGCAGGTTGGGGTAGATATTTTGTTCCATGATTGCTAACCATCAGACTTCCTAACCTATAGTCACTGCAACTTTCTTTATGTTTAGTTGTCAAGATCTCTCCACAGTAGCAAGACCTATGGATAAAGACTGAGATGTCTCTGTACTTTTAATCTTTATACTTTTTAAATGTGATGGCAGAAGGAGCTGGCACTGTTGTGCATGTTTCTGCATGTTTTACTTAAGTAAAACTCTAAACTGAGTCACGCTAAGTTGGATCACACGGGTGAATATATTTGCAGCCAGAGGTTCCCTTGAATCAGTTGGAAAGAAGCAGTACGGCAGACCAGACAAAACTCTTTGGTACTAATTCAGAAAGTATTATGATCGACCAGGGATTCATTTTCATTGCTAGCTCAATTCCTTAAGCCTTGTCTAAACTATGGAAATGTACCATTCTAAGAAGTGGTTGGCCCTCCTAACATGGTTCTAAAATACCTCATGTTCATGCCTATAGGTCTGACTTGATTTGCGGAAGTGTGTAAATAAGAAAAAAATTCCCACTGATGGAAGCCACAAGGTAGACAAGACGTCTATGAATGTAGCTATTTTTACCACCATATTGCTTTGCTTTGCTTTTCCAATAGGTTTAATGAAAACTGTGGTTGTGGCTCCCACTAGTTTTAACACATTCAGCAGCATTGGAGTTGAACCTGTGGAATTTTAACCAGTTGTAAATTTCCTCACTATTAACTCTGCCAGAAATTCCTCAGTCCTTATTTCTTTTTTTTCCTCTCTTTCTCAATCTTCCTCTTTCTTTCTTTCTTTCTTTCTTTCTTTCTTTCTTTCTTTCTTTCTTTCTTTCTTTCTTTCTTTCTTTCTTTCTTTCTTTCTTTCTTTCTTTCTTTCTTTCTTTCTTTCTTTCTTTCTTTCTTTCTTTCTTTCTTTCTTTCTTTCTTTCTTTCTTTCTTTCTTTCTTTCTTTCTTTCTTTCTTTCTTTCTCTCTTTCTCTCTTTCTCTCTTTCTCTCTTTCTTCTTTCTTTCTCTCTTTCTCTCTTTTCTCTCTTTCTCTCTTTCTCTCTTTTCTTTCTCTCTTTCTTCTCTCTTTCTCTCTTTCTCTTCTTTCTCTCTTTCTTCTTTCTCTTCTCTCTTTCTCTCTTCTCTTTCTCTCTTTCTCTTCTTTCTCTCTCTTTCTTCTCTCTTTCTCTCTTTCTCTCTTTCTTTCTCTTTCTCTCTCTCTCTTTCTTTCTTCTTTCTTTCTCTTTCTCTCTTTCTTCTTTCTCTCTTTCTTCTTTCTCTTCTTTCTTTCTCTCTTTCTTTCTCTCTTTTCTCTCTTTCTTTCTTTCTTTCTTTCTTCTTTCTTTCTTCTTTCTCTTCTTTCTTTCTTCTTCTTTCTCTTTCTTCTTTCTTTCTTTCTTTCTTTCTTCTTTCTCTCCTTCTCTTTGACTTCCTGTCTTTCTCTTTCTCTCTTTCTCTTTCTTCCTGTCTTTCTCTCTTTCTCTCTTTTCTCTTTCTCTCTTTCTCTCTTTCTCTCTTTCTTTCTCTTTCTCTCTTTCTTCTCTTTCTTTCTCTTCTTTCTTTCTTTCTTTCTTCTTTCTTTCTTTCTTCTCTTTCTTCTCTTTCTCTCTCTTCTCTCTTTCTCTCTTCTTCTTTCTCTCTTTCTCTCTTTCTCTCTTTCTCTCTTTCTCTCTTTTCTTTCTCTTCTTTCTTTCTTCTCTTTCTTTCTTTCTTTCTTTCTTTCTTTCTTTCTTTCTTTCTTTCTTTCTCTTCTTTCTTTCTTTCTTCTTTCTTCTTTCTTTCTTTCTTTCTTTCTCTTCTTTTCTCTTTCTCTCTTCTCTCTTTCTCTCTTTCTCTCTTTCTCTCTTTCTCTCTTTCTCTCTTTCTTTCTTTCTTTCTTTTTTCTTTCTTTCTTTCTTTCTTTCTCTTCTTTTTTCTTTCTTTCTCTCTTTCTTTCTTTCTTTCTTTCTCTCTTTCTCTCTTTCTCTCTTTCTCTCTTTCTCTCTTTCTCTCTTTCTCTCTTTCTTTCTCTCTCTCTTTCTTTCTTTCTTTCTTTCTTTCTTTCTTTCTTTCTTTCTTTCTTTCTCTCTTTCTTTCTTTCTCTCTCTCTTTCTTTCTTTCTTTTTTCTTTTCTTTTCTTTCTTTCTTTCTTTCTTTCTTTCTTTCTTTCTTTCTTTTCTCCTCTCCTCCCTTCCTCCCTTCTCTCCTTTTCTCCCTTCCTTTCTCTCTCTTTCTCTCTCAGTACAGCTTATATTACATTTGATATGAGCTATTCAAACCATTACTGGAGCATGGTCTTAATGCCTGTGCAAACAGAAGTCACTACCCTTCATGCAGTGACTTGCCTGAAGTTCACTTCTGGCCTTTCACAGTCTTTAAGTCTCACTGAAATGGTAGAACTGCCAAGTGCACCCACAGACGCTGGTGTGACTAGGTGCTGTGTGAGATCCATAAGCAAGTTGGGTGGTAGGTCTACCTTCCCTCTGAGGGACATGTAAAATGCTCATATAGACCAGAGAGTCAGATAAAAGACCCTGAGAGATGTAGGTGGAGGAGCTGAGAGGTACTTGGCAGCTGGTCAAAGAACTTAGTGGCTGGGCAAAAACAGAGGTTAAGGTAGCTCTGAAGCAGGAATGATCCCAAGATGAGAACAGCCCTTGCACCCACATGTGTGGCTCTGCTTATGTCACTCAATATGCCTTGTTCAGTTAGAAATAGCCTCGTTTCCTACTACTGGCACATAGCCAGGGTGTTGAAAAGCTTTGTGTGGGTAAGTACAGGAGAATCAGGTTATAGTCTAGCTCTGCACTTTCCTAACATTACACAAACACTAGACATGGCACCAAGGGGGATACATTTTTAAACTTAACACTTCAGTGATGGATCATGGGATGGATAGATATGCTTTCTTTCTAAGAGTCTTTCATTTACATTTGGGGCTCTCAGGTGACAGACTACTATTCCACTCCTTCAGTTCTCTTTCAATGAATATGCACAATTGCAGCTTAGTTCCAAAAACAATTTTTAAGCTGAAAATAAATATTTTCATTTCTCTAGGAAGGAGAGAAAAATCCATATGTCTAACAACCACAGGCTGTGGCTGTCTCTTTAAGTTTTCAAATCTTTACAACCAATTTACAAATGAGTACATTTCTATAACCCCTGTGAATAGTCATGTTTTTTTAATACAAGAATCTGTTTTATTTGGACTATCTCTCTCTCTTTTTTTTTTTTTTTTTTTCCCATGAAAACGTACCACATGAAGAAGAATGTGTGGGCGTTGTGAGAATGAATGATTTTCAAGCTGTGAGGACGTTATGGCCTCATGTACCCTAGGAAAAGTACTCGCTGCTGATGACCGATGTCAACAGTGACTGTGGCTGAACAGTGCTGAAAACAATTTAAGTCCTTCTGTCCCCCAGCTCACACAGTATTCAGCACCATTTCAGGTAGTTTGATTAAAATCTGAAGAGGCACTGATTCTGCAAGCCTGGTATTAGCAGGAGAGTGAGCCCTAGTGTAGACAGCTGCCTGGCTCCAGAAGCTGTCGGCAGTGCTCTGTGTGCTCAACGTGTCCTGGAAATGGCTTCTGAGCCAGAAAGCTGTCTACACTAAAGTGTTCACTATTTATGCCACCCCTTTTCTTGTGTTAGCATCAGAATGGGGTGAAAATCAAACAAGTGCAGTTGATAAATATAAATATCCTTTTCATTTGAATTTTCTTACCAAACAGAGATTTAAGATACTTTGGTGAAATATTAATTACTTTTTCTTCATATCATTTTCACAACAGTAAAAAGAAAGATAGACTGAAAAGGAAACAAACTCAATAATTTTCTGGTTTAAGATTTTAAATTAAGAGTATAAACTTGGCAGGATTCTTTTTAATTCTTCCCAAAAGAAAAATACTTTTTTACAGTAGCTTATTATGCATCTATGAAAGGATAAAGTGCAGCACACTTTAATGCTGTTTCCACAGGAAACAGCATGAACAATCCTCTGTTACCAAACATGTGATTCCAAATGAAGCTGAAATGCAAAGCTAGTAGCTTCGGTCTCCAATAAAAAGTGTAGCAATAGGTATCAGCACTTTGTTAATAGAGGACTTTTTAATGGCGTCCTGCCCACCTGCTGTATCTCAGCCCACAGACTGAGAAGGAAGCAAACAAACAAAAATGTGAGGAAACACAAGCAAGCTAGAACTTCTTATTTTTTAATAAAAGAAGTGTGAAATTATTTAGAAATATTATTGTGAAAAAAGAGCTAAACCTAAACATTTGGCCTGATGAGTGAATTCAAACACATTGTGAACAGAATCTGACTAACTCTACTTGCTGCAGAATAGATACAGAAAGGAGGGGCTGAAACATTCTAAATCATAAAGCAGGATCCCACATTAGTTTATGCCATTTGGCGAAACACTTCCAAGGGTGACAGCAACATATTTTACACATGGAGCAAGGGAGAAGCAGATACTCACAGGGAACACCTTTGCTTATGTGGAAGCACATACACTGTGAGGAGTCATCCCAGCCCCAAATGTGCTCTGATGCCAAACCATGTCCATTCAGAGCAGCAGATTTAAGTTGCCTTCTCAAAGAGTCAAATTCTGTTTCCCAACTGCATATGGAGAATGAGGGAGAGGGAGGGAGACTACTCATTTAACTTCAGTCACCTACATGAGGGCATTTTTTTCCAAATTCCTCCCTGAGTTACATAACTTTGCACCTCTGCTGGAAGTTAAGATAAATGAATGAAACCATGGGGAATCATATCTACTCCATTTAAAGCAAATGATGTAGCTGTTCATTTGTGTTCTTTTGCCTTCAGATTCTGTCATCAGACAACACTGCAGATGTTAGTAGTGGCCCAAATGACTGGAAAATTCTCTTTTAGAATTCTCTATATCTGCCATTAGATATAGAATATCATGATGGATGATATTTTGTACATTTTGTACAAAAATGTATTTGGAAACTGTTGGAGATCTTGCTTGAAAAGTTTCCAAACAGCACAGCAAGCACCACACCTCTCTGTCGTGTGTGAACCAGGTGTATCTGAAAAGTGTGCAGATTTTATTTCCTAAAAGGAAGCTTACCTCCTCCAGTTGGTTCATTGATCATTCTCCTTCACACACATGAACATACTTGGTACTCTACACTCCTCTTTTCACGTGCAATAAATGGAAGGGTCATTAGTGCTGTCAGTCACCAGTATATCCTGTTCTCTAGACCTGTGAAGTGCATTGGGCTCACAGACTGTTTCCCAGGCTCAAAAAATGGAGGAAGGATAGGCTTTGGACCACAATGGAAGATTTCCTTGCATTAGCTACCAGTAAAAAGAGACACTCTGAAGGCCTTGTCTTTTTTCATTAAATTCATAAAAAGCTGTATAATTACAAAGTTTGTGCAATGCTAATTTTTTACATAACTTTCACACTTTATCAGCCCCAAAATACATCTGAAGTGACAGCACTGATACACAGATCAGGTACCAGCCCACGTGTCCTGCCATAGATAATGCAACCCACAGAAGCACAGTCTAGTCTGTAAAGAATTAAGCAGAAATACCTCTACCAAGGAGAAATTATTTGGTTGGATTACTCAATGAGTGCTGACAGGAGAGGCATTAAACCAGGGCATTAACAGACTGCAAGAACTGCAGTTTTGCCCCTGCTAGGCAGAAATGTGCCTTAATCTTTAAATTAATGATAAACAGAACCTCAAAAAATTGCATGCAACTATTAATAAACAATCTCACAAAGTTACATTTCACTAATAACCATAAACAAATCTATAAATGTTGCCCATTGGAAGGATAATGTTTTTCCCCCTCCCTGAGAACATATGTTTGTAAACGGTGTAACTGGGCCCCGAGTAATTTCGGAGTGAGTAATTTCCGAATGTGCAATTACAAATGGCTAAAGTGCAATAGCTCCCCGAAGCATCATCACAATTTCTGCAGCGAGTGTTTAATTGTAGCCAGACTTTGTAACCTTACCATGGCCTGTGTCCTTGCCATAACCCTAGGCCTAAGCTCCACTCTTCAACATATGGGAAAATTTTTCAAACTGATTGCTCCGATCTGATTAGGGGAAGTTATGTAGCTGTCATTTATTCAGAGTCTTGTTACCACACTCTAACAGCTGCTTTGTAAAAGATTCCCATTAAGGCCATTTTCTGCCTACTCCAATTCCAGCACACCTGTCAAAGTAATTGCGATTGCACTGATTGTTCTGAGGGTGCTAGCAATAAAAAAATTAAAAATCTCTTTGATACTGAGTTGGCAAAAAGCAACTTCCATACAACAGTAAACTAGTTAGCAGAAAGTTCTTCCTGCCTCAACCAGCTTTTCCTTGGTAAATTCCTCAGTGCATGAGGGCACAGGTGTCTCCAGGACATTGTGAGAGAAGGAACTCGCTCTGTAGCCGGTGACTACTAAAAACCCAGCACAATTCCATCTTACGACAACAACCTTTCCCTCCAGTTGCCACTTTGGCAACCTAAAAACCTTTGCTGGCTTTTTCATTCCCAATTGTGTTAATGTTGAGGTTGATAAGTTGCTCACAGCTGAAATGTCATGCCAGAAGTGGAGAAGAGATGGCTTTTCATGGTGATAATTTCCAAATTTAAAAGAAAAAAAGAAAAAAGAAAAAGAAGTGTCGTGTTTCAAAGTGGGAGTGTCTAAAAGGGCCTCTCAGATTGCTGTCAGTCATTTCAGCCTGTCCTGAAAGCCATCATTCACATGAAGCATGATTTTCTCTCATTTATTCAGACATTTTGTTAGGTTCAGAAATTTAAATCAAACACACAGTTAGAGAGACTTGATCTCAGATAATTTCTGATATGAATATGCAAATGACTGGGTGAGTAAGGGTTAAAAATGGTCCAGGCTTTTGGTTCGAAACTGCACCCACATAAGTGTTTGTTGAACTCCTCGGAGTTGCTTAATACTTATTCCAACAGAAATGTCTTTGTCCATTTACATTTCAAATGTGCTTTGGCACTTAATCCAGTGAAAATTTTGTCATTGCTTGGTAGTCAGAGATACAAGATTACCAAATTTTTGACATTCTTTCTTCTAGCTAAATGAGAATCAACATTAACAAGATTAATGTCTGTCATATGTTTCAGTGCTTGCTTCTCCATGCAGCAAGTATAAGGTTCAAATGCAAAGGAAACAAAAAGACTTTTATTTAGAATATTATTCACCATAAGAAGCTTTGGGCTAATGACTGGGTATTATTAAAATTACTTTGTTTTACATATAACCCATAGATTATAGACTTTGGAATTGTGAGTTATATTTCACCTCTAACTGTAGTGGTTTGGCTGAGATGGTTTTAACAGGTTTCTCCTCAAGTGAGAAAGTGTTTTGGTCTTGCTTTGTATTGGGCCAAAACTCAAATGCACAAATCTAATGAAAATTCTCCAATTTGAATTTTACAGTCAGTAAAACATGTTTATGGTTGACACAAGCTTACTGAGTACCTCTGCCTGGACAGTGCAAAGCATTTTAAATTTAACCTCAAAATCCAGTTACAGTTTAACCACAGTCTAAGCAGGTTAACTCTGCCCAATCTATTTTTTTAAAAACCTAAGCTCCTCAGATCTTCTAAGAATTAAAAATAACCTCAAATAAAAATATTTCTCCTTTACTGAGGAAGAGAGATTGGACTACTGGTTATTCTGTGCAATGAATACTTCTGGAAAGTTGACAAATGGAAAAGTTCTGCTCTAAGCTGTGAAACCAGTGAAGTTAAGTGATTTTTCCTTCTTTAGGTGGTGAATCCAAATTCTGGGTTTAGACCAGATCACAGCTAAAGGCTAAGATATCTGCATGTGGGGTCCTGTGTTAAGCATCAAACCTAAACAAAATACTTAAGCCCCTACACAAGGTTTCTGAATCTTTAAATGGGACATAGTCTACAGTTAAAAGCGTCCTTGAAAAGGAGACTTTTACTCTGATGTTAGTTATGAAAATGGTCTTCTGTATCCACGAGGAATGATTGCATGTGTTCTCTATTACATCTGGCTTTCCAGAGGTCAGCAGCACAGAAGTTTATTTGGTGAGTTGTCCACGTTCCATGTTCCATGACAACTTGTCTGAAGGAGTCATGTTCTTGGACAGAGAATATTACACTTTCAGGCTATTTTTGATTAGTTCCTGGTGGCTAATAAGACTTCTCAGATGTGACTGAGCCTTATTGTGTAAAATAAAGCAGTTATTACAACAAAGGATGCTGGCAGGGTGAACATAGGATCTTTCTGCCATCACTGCAGACAAGTCATGCTCTCCAGAATCCCTTGTGTCTCATCACCTTATCACACCAGGGCTCTCACAGGTTCATTTCTAGCTGTTTTTTAATAATGTGTATTATAGGGAAGGACAGTTTGGAATTACAGAGGAAAAAGGAGAAGAGAGGCAAAGAATTGAATGTCATTAATTTCACCTCATGATCTCTTGGCAGAAAATACTTTTACGAAGTAACTTTTGGAGTTGAGGCAGAGTCTAAACATTTTTAGCTTGAAAATGGTGGTGAATAGATTTTTCTTTCTGTCTGGAGGCAGAAATGGTTTAACCAAGGCAACGTGTTCATTGTTTATGCCCGCTGATAGCCTAAGGGCCCAGTCCGAATGACAGCTGGCTGTGCACATCCAAACATTACCTGTGAGAAACTTAAAATCCAAAATTCGACTGTAAAGCTTTAAATCACTGTATTGAAAAGTTTCTTTCTAAAGACATTAATATATCCCATGGCTGCAACTGTTTTGAATTTTATAAGAACATGCCTCCCTCAGTTTCCATGAAAATGTTAATTTTATGATGGCTTCTTGTAGGTCTCCATTTATTTTGAGTCCATGTGAGTTAACTGTTGGTTAGACTTCCCTGGGCAACTCTGTTTTTCCTAGAATTCTGGTGATGGGATTTTTAAAAATACTTGCTTTTTCTAGGACAAGAGACTGGGTGGCCAGGCTTCTCAATGGTGGTGAAGTAGTGGTGTAACACCTTCTGAGAGACTGGCAAAATTGTTCAAATCCCTACTGCTTTATAGGGATTAATTTAATGAGAGCTGTCAGTGAACATCGGAGGTGTGAGAGAAGACCAGGGCATTACAAGTGCTCTCGAAACCATGCTCTGGCTGCATACCTGCCAACATTTCAAATGTTCAATGTGGTAGACTTGGCAGATAGGCTGAGTCTGGTTCCTACATCTGTCTACTCCTGCAGAGCCTCCTGCCCCCTCTCTCCATGCCTCTTGGATAGGCAAGCAGCTTCTTGCTCTTGCAGACTGGCTTTTCCCTTCTGAAAAGTTGTGCAATCCCTGCTTGAATCCTCCTGTTGCTGTTGTTTGAAGAGGCAAGACACCACTGATTCTCTGAGCAGGGTACCTGCTTCAGTCGCTGTGTGTTTATCATTTTAGCAGCAGTAGAAATTTTGCAAAATGAGTGTGTTGGACCAGAGGTCTAATGTTGGTAGGCGTACTGCTAGGGCACCAAGAGGAACACCCGTCAAAGCAGTGGAAAGTTGGATTGCAAAGGGAATTAATCAACAGAGCTATTATTAAGTTATTTAGCAAAAAGGAGTGGTGAATGTGCTAGATATTGCAGGAAAAGGTCTTTTAGGCATGAAGCAAAGTAGGACAAAAGAGAGAATTGATTTCAGATCTGAGATCCCCAAATGGGATTAAAAAGTCCTACTTTGCTTTAAGCAGATAGTTTTCTCTCTGGTGGATAGTTTCTTGTGAATCATAGTTGCTGTATGAAACACAAAACTTGTAGACTTGTGCATTAGGTTGATCTATCTACTCTGGATTTATACACAGTTTTATAAATAAAGAATCCAAGTACACCCAGGATGTACCTGATTTCCTATGTTGTCACTGTGAAATGTACCTCTGCATGCTCAGCAAGCTCAGTGTACCCAGCATAAATGTGAGATGTTAAGCAGGTTTATATAAGCACATGAACACTTGTCTGGGATTTGCAAGTGCCCAGCAACTCAGTATATTCAGAAACTGTGAGCAAATGGCCAAATTCCTTTTGCCTCCACAAGAAGTCAACAGCAACATGGGAAAGGAGAGGTAGATGACAGAAGTTAAAATCTATGGCCAGGAGTGTCAGAGTTGGCAGGCATGGGTTCTACTCAAAGAAAAAAAACCCAAACAAACAAAAAACAACCAACAAAAGAAAGCAGTCATGGAGACTATACCTGGCCTGCGTCTGTTGTGGCTGTGGCAGAAGGAAGGAAATAAAAAAGCAGAGCTCCCAAACCCTTAACCTCCAAGTATCTGAATCTCCCTCAGCAATATTCTTATTTTGACCTCAAAAATGAATCTAATGACCAACCACACAAAGAAATGTTGGTCAGACCAGTCAGCTAATACTCTCTGCAGAGGCAGTAATGTTAAGGACTGCTTCTCTGATTACCCAAAAGCTGAGCTACTCTTCCTTCCAGCAGGTCATATTTTTTTCCTCACTGCCTCATTGATCTTGGTGCTCTGTATACTCTGCCCACACTCACTGCATTTACCTCTAATGAAAGGAGGGTGTGTGGTGGGAAAGCACAGGATTCTTCTGAGAACTAAGTATGGAAGGAGTTATCCCACTTCTTTCTCATCTAAGGAGTTAGAGTTTTAGGCAGTGGAAAGAAAAAGAGGAGAGCTGGTACTGGACTAAGAAAACAGAATGAAAAACCTAACAACTCATTTTAGGCTTGAAAATCATAGTAGCTGTCTCCTGATGGGAGACACCCTGGAGAACCCAGAGGAGGCTGTGACTGCAAAAGCAGGGGTAATTGCAGGTTCACAAAAACATACCTGGGGAGGGCATCAGAGGGAGACTATTTGTGGTGGTTTCACCCTTTTGGTTTGCAGCCAAACACATCTTGCTCTCTCACACCCTCCAGGGAGTAAGGGAGGGAATTGGAAAGAAAAGGGCAAGGAGAATCACAGGTTGAGATAAAAATATTTACCAATTAAAATAAAATTATAATGATAACAACAGTGATAACAGAATATACAAATGAGTGACACACAGTGCAATCGCTTACCACCTGCTGACCAATGCCCAGCCTGTGCCAGCCAGCGATCCCAGAGCTGAGACAGTCCTGAAAACTGAAACCCTGGGAGAGTGAGTCTGAGCAATCCCTGAAAGAATACCATTCAACCCTGGTTAATATACTGAAAATGACCTGATATGATATGGAATATCTCATTGGCATATCCAAATGCCAAATTTGGGCTTTGCTGTTTACTACTCTTCTCCTCTCACAGGCCTTTCACTTACAAACTACCCAAACATGATGGCCTTGGGCTCCAGCAGCAACGGATAACATTAGTACCTTATCAACATTCTTCTCATAACAAATCCTACACTGAAACTAAAAGATAGCTATTCTAGCTAATAAGAAGAAAATAAACTATCCTAGCAAAACCAGGACACAGTTACTGAAAATCAGATGGGGCTGGGAAGGCTGAGAGCAGGAGAAAGACGAATCAGAGCAGAGCTCTCTGAAACAGCCTGAAACAAAATGGGTAGAGCACATCTTGCTGTTCAGATGAATCTGAATGCCTCTGGTTGAGACTTCAGCAGGGGCCACCCATTTCCTTGTGAGTGCTCTAATCAACAGGTTATAATAAAAAAAAAAAACCTAAATCCTCATCTATTAAAGGAAAAAGGAGAGGCTATCTTCAAAAGAAGAAGCCTAGACATTTTGCTTTAAGAGGAGTTTCTAGGCTCTGAATCTTCAACTCAGACCTGGGCGTTCAGCACTGAAAAATGATGATGGTTAACCAGACCATGTTGCTTCCCTGCTCACTAATTCTAAGCCCTGGCATGATGAATGTGACTGGCTTTTGATGGATCTATGCCTAACGTGAGGTGCCTTGGGTGCAAATTCTGCACCAACTCTCTCCCTTTCCATGTAAGAGTGGGGCATAACCCTGGCAAGGAAACTACCCTCTGTTCTGATAGACACATGCTTAAGTGCAACGTGTTCCTAATGTTAAATTATTATGATGATATGTCTCATGGTGTCTTTGGCTGACGCAGCATTTATGTGCTGGATACACCATGCAGGCAGGAGAGTATGTGCTGTTTACCTTCTCCCGAGTCAGACGGAGTATTTGGTTGCAGCATGTCTGTCTGGTCTGTGTCCTGAGGTTTCCTTTAACACCAAGAGGAGGACAGGAGGGAAAGACAGGGAGGGAAGGAGCATGCCTTGCTCCTGTCCCCATCTGGAACTGGGGTCTGGCAGATGGCTGCACCTGGGCGCGAGAGCTGGGGAACACTGCTGGGCTCAGCAGCACAGGCACGGCCTTTGTGTTAGGAAGGGCTGCAGTGAGCAAGGCGACTCCTGCCACGTAACTTGACTTCTTCCTTAATGGCGAGTACTAGACTTTGAAGCTGTAGTCTCCCCTGATCAGTTTACTCCATAAATTAAAGTGTTAATTGTACACACAGTGCTGTCTATTAGGGAGGTGTGTGTTTGACAGCCTCCAGCTGCGTGTTTGCAGAGATCCTGTTGTAGAAATCATTACAACGAGCAGTTTTCACAACCTTTTTAATGCACTCTTAAAAGTAACAATTACAGGGGCTTTAACGTTTGCAGCTGAAACATGTTTGGAGAATGGCTCATTCAGCTGCTTTAGTGTTAACTTGATATTAGATCAGATTGCATGGTGCCAAATTAACCGTATGCCACATATCATGCCACTAACATGGCAAGAGCTTTTATTTTTTCCCAAAAAACAAATAAAAAACCACCACAATTTTTAAAGCTCGTACTTCAGAAATTCTTTTGTAACAGGTTCCATCTGTTCTTAATTTCTTGCCTAAACAGGCAGGCTAGAATGCAAACCCTATACTCACGTCTACTCCTTGTGTGAATCACAGCTCACAAAAGGGTGCAGGCAGTCTGGCCCTGAGAGAGGCAAGTGTGTGTTATATATTTGAAACAAATCTGTTTGACCTCTCAAATGCAGTGGGCACTGCTGTTAATATATCGAACCCTGTGAATCACATAAGCAGAGTCAGAACAGATGTGTTAAAGTTTTTTTTGACTTGTCATCCTTTTCTCTTTGGACAATGATTCATACACCTGTAAAAACAAGTAAATATAATTTTGTTTATTTTAATGACTGGAACTGAAGTCTAGCTGATGGTGGGTGTACATGTCTACTGTCAGAAATGACTATTTCTCAGCTTGTCAAATATATATTGTCAGGATGCTCCAAAGGGTCCAGACATCAATGGGTTAGAGAGTATCCACAAAAACATTCACACCCACCACCAAGGCATACGAACCAAACAACAGCTGACAAATTGCTTGTCACCTCTACAAGCAAATGCATATGTGCAGGGACAATGAACAGCTCATTGTATTGGTTAAAACCAGCTGCATGTTCAGTTGGACCCATGTTCCAGTAGCTGTGGCTAGAAGTTGTTTTTCAGGAAAGCAGAAATGATCCATTTTTCTTTTCCTTTTTACACTGATTTGCTCTCTCCAAACCTGTAAAGGATAGGAATGGCAGGTGAGAGCAGAGAGGAAGCAAAGCATTGGAAGGTGAGAAAAAGATGCAGGGGATGGTAAAGGAATTTGATCCAAGGAGACATTGATCTGTGTAATGTAAATGAGAAAACTTGAAGAAATAAATGGTTTGCAGACAAATAATTGGAGAAGGATGACCTCCATACTGAAAGGGGAGGGAGAGAAAGAGGAAGAAAAAGAGGAATGAAGACTTGTGTAATGTAAATTTAAAAGACTTCAGTATAAACATTTACAGACCAGTTGGAGCCCAGAGAACATACGCTTGTCCTTTGGCCACAGAATGTTTCAATATGCAATTTTCTAAAGTAATCTGAAGTACTGCTTGTTCAAAGAAAGAAAAAAAACACCCAACAAAAAAACCCTTTACAGGGCTCTGCGATTTGCTATTTAAATTGCATTGAAAAGTTTCATGTAGCAGGTCACAGGTATGCTGCCCTACTTCACCAATCCTTTCCAACAGGCAGCGTGCTTAATGCATGCTGCTACCTATCAGGCTTTTCCTGAATTTACTGGAGGCCTTCGCTGATGTAATAATACAGTAGGTTCTAAACTGCTTGAAAAATAAAATGAAGATTAAGATTAAAGAAAACATTTTTCTTGGTGATAAATTTAAGCAAATTGAATGTAATTGCTCAATTTTATTCAAAGAAAGAATCTGTGCTGACCTTACACTCAAATATTCTTCCTGACTTTTGCAAGCCTGGATACATGACATCATTTGGACAATTTGCACATATTTATACAATTTGTCATCATTCTGTCTTTACAGTCTGGAGAGTTACAGGATTTGCCTCTAGGCTTACTTTTCCCCCTGCACAAGATGCTTTATGAGAATCATATGCTTGCAATACTATTTTTAAAAACTGAAAAATTTAAGTAAACATTGGGAACCTACTTCATATTTAAAGCTGATATGAAGAAAATAAATTGTTAACAGAGAAACAGGGGCTGGAATATTCTAAACCCAAGCACATACTGGAGGCACAAGTGTTTTTTTTTTCCTTTAGGCTACCTTTGACATGGGTATGTATGAACAGCATGGGCCAGGATAGTATTTCAGAGATGGAGGAGGCTTTAAATTATTTTTTTTGTGCTTTCACCCAATGTAATTGCCTCCTGTACTTCATTACCATATCAGTCAGCTGTGTGGATTATCAGGAAGATTAGGAAAATGGCTATTTGGCATGCACTCCAAATTTAGATTCTTTTGAGATGAAGGAAGGGAAAAAGATTGGCATAATAGAGAGGAGAAGCAAGAAACGTTTGTAGTTAAGTCCTTAGTAGGTGGAGCAGGCGAATAAGTTTTATGACTTTTTCAGGTGGGTAAGTAAACCAATAGATGCTTCAAATGAGAACTGGCATTAATTTTTGAGAATTTAAGCCCTTATATTGGAAGTTTTCTTAAGTCTGCCCTATTCAGCTCCTAGGTTTCAAATTAGAAAACCCTTTTGCTTTTTTATGGCAGTTGCTATTCCTGAGGCAGTCTTTAAGCGAGAACAGCAGAGTATGTTCTCAAGAGGGCTAAGATGCTCTTTTCCAACTCTGCTCTTTTATGCTGCACCTAACTCAAGGACATCTGTGAATTTTGGTTTAGATGTATACTATGGTTGTGTTTGGCTTCTTATCAGGGCAAGACCTGACTAGGCACCAGTGTTCCCTTCTGTCTCCTCATTTACTTCTGCATCCTGAAGTACTGATCAGAGCTAATCTATACAGCAGATTGGCTGAATCACCACTTGAAGGTGGTAGTAAATATGAGGTTGACAGAACTCATTGGTTTTGCTGCATTTTCTGCACTTTCCTTACTCCTTGTAAACAGATCTAGTACATTTTTATTTCAAAAGGGAAAAAAAAAATAATTCATTTAAAAGAAGGCCAAACTATTTGTAAATAAAGATCAAGTATGACAATTTTTTTTCTGGGAATGAATAAATTTTTTAAGTTATATTTTTTCTGTTTTGAATCAGTATTTTCTTTTGGATTCCACTTCGTGATTTTCAAATAATTATAATTATCCCATAATTAAAACAATATTTCACCTCAGGTTGAATTAAATCTTATGTTCAAATAATATTTTTTCACCATTAAGGCTTGCCCATTGAATCAAGAAAAACTGCAGTGTGTGCAGCTACTAAGACTTTTCTCCCACTGCAAGAAACAAGCTTGGTCATTGATTTCAGCTAGCATAAAATGAAGTCCAAATCGATTCACACCAACAGCTTTTAACTTTCAGAGGGGGCTTATATTTGAACGATAGACTGAAAGTGAGTGATCCATAAAGCTGGTAAATAACACTTTATTGCTCTTGTAACTCAGTAGATGTGCATCGAGCTTTATAGACAAAAGCAAATCTTTTCTGTAAGTTATTATGGACAAATAGAGAAGAGACAAACAGCAGACTCAGAAAGGTGAGGATGGATGAAGATGGTAACCATCAATTGAAGTATATTTCCAGTGAGTAATTGGAAGCAGGGGTCAGATATTCTAGCTTCTTGAAACAATCACTTTTTTAGGAGAGTTAGAGGTAGAAAGATGGAGGGTCTTAGTGAAAGCAGAAAGGGATGAAAGCAGAAAGATAAAGACAGAACCTTGCTTTCGGGCCATGCATTTTGGGCTCAGTGATGCAGGGAAAGAGGCACGGTAAGTATATGAAGCATCAGAACATCATAGGTAATGCTGAAGAACTTTATTCTGACCCTGTAAGTGAAAACATTCTGAAGAGAGACTTTAAAAACTCTTTGTGGCTGAAGTCGTGCCATGATTTTGCTGAAAGACTGAGGTAATTAAAACCTGGAAAACAAAACACTGCTACTAATTCATTAAATGGTCCTGCGGGCTAACAAGCTGCTAATGTAGCTTAAGCAGACTCTGTGCCACTTGCCACTTGTGACAGCAGATCCTGCAGGCAGCACTGAGGCAAGACTTTTGCCTATTCTTACCTTTATGCACCACCACTAAATCTTTGCACAATCAGGGCTAAGCATCTGTCAATAAGTCCTGACCACACAAGCACATTGACTTATAAACTGACTCCTATTCAGTATGCGTGCAGGTTATCAATGCACGTATTTGGTACCCTTCATTAGTTTAGTGTGCTATCTTTAGAGAAAAGTCAATGGCCTGCCCATCTCAATGGATACCTCAGAATAAATTTGTGAACTAACTACAAAAGAGTACATAAAACCAGATGAGGCATGACAGAATTAAAGTCTTTGAGTCAGAGGCTCAGCTGTGGCAAGCAGCCAGCTGTGCCACTGCCAGTTAGGCCATGCGTATTACCATTACAATTATATCTAAGGGAAATGACTTCATGCACAGGGTATGGCTTGAATATTAAAAATTCCTTGAGCGAAATGAAAGGCGCATTACAGTATGATAGAAAAAGAGTGCAAACATGTTTCATTTTATTTCAACACTATGCTCCAGCAGATGCACTGGTAAGCAAAGGAAATTGCTAGGTCTCAGTTTCATGTTCCAGGGCTTTACTGATTGGAGGACAGATTTACAGCACATGTAAGAAACAATTAGAATAGGGACTCCACCAACAACAAAGCGAGGGAATAAATTCCGATAATGAGATGGGAAAAGTACAAGGTAGAAATGATCTATGCGCTTGCATTTGGGGTATAAAATGTCAAAAAGCCCTGTGTCAGCATGAATTGCACTAGTCAACAGATGGTGTACAGATTACGCTCGCTCTCCTTCTCTCTCTCCCCGCGTCTCTTTCTTTTATAGGTTTCTTTCCAAAAAACCTACAGATTTCCCCCAAACACTTTGCTATTTATTGGCTGTCAACTGAATAACCATAAATGTTTGGTTGGGAGATTGTCAGGAAAAGAAAGAAGGGAGGTAGCAGACGGGAAAAACTTCAAAGTTTTCTCAGTCACGTTTCACAGACAGGAGATCTCTTTGGATTCTGAATTGTTGTTTTTGGTTAAATTTTCTAGGCTGAAAATTTTGATTTTTTTCTTCCCCATCCTGGAGACAGTAACTAAGTGTCATGTGAAAAAGAAAGAGAGAGGTGCCTGCAGAGTAAGGTATGCAGTGCTGAAATCATGTCTGACATCACAGCAATGAAATAGAGCTCAAAGAAACTTGTTGCTTCTTCTTATCATCTATTTACATCGCATAAGCGGAGTGCCTGGATCATGCAAAGGTCTCATTTTGCAAGAAAAAACCCATGAGTCATGTAGGGATCTGAAATTTGTGACATACTTTTGCCTCGGTGGATCAGAAAACACAACACATTATGACTAAAAGAACTGACACTGCGGGTAGGGATCATTTTCTTTATTCTCCCAGTGCAGCCACTTTGTATATGAAACTGTGATATTGTATGCAACAGTTTAGGACAAAAGATGAAGAAAGCATTAGTTCAAACATAAAGATATTTAAAATACAAACAAGATAATAACCAAATGAGAATTTGTTTACAAACCTCCATATCAATGAAAACAATAATAAATGAATGCCAGTTACCTTAGGCATTTTAAAATCAGAAGCACAAGAAACTTGAGATTTTACAGTTGTTGCATTTCTAGAGTGGTACCCATTCTTCTGCTGTTTTCAACCATACTGTTTTGTTTTCACGGGGGTTGAATGCTCTGGAAGCATAAGATTAAAATAGTCCTCTGGATGACATTTTTCTAATTTTCCACTTCTAAATTTGAAAACTCTTAGATGCCATTTATTCAGAATGCAACTAAATAATTTTTATTTTTTAAAAAAAATTCTCACAGTGTATTTTCTGCTAGACCTTGGACAATGTAAATGGTCAAAATTTATTTTAAAGTTCATATCTCAACTGTATTATTGTGATACTATGCCTTGTACTTTCCACCCAGACCAATGCAATCCATTTAAAGCCAGACCAGTTTCTAGCTTGCTTGGTCAGAAAGGTCCTAGAGATACAGATTAACCAAAACAGCAATGGAGGGTTTTAACCAGAAGTTATGACCCTTCACAGACCATTAACACCTGCTGAGGTGGCACACACTCCTCTGCTTTGTGGCACAGCTGCAGCTGTGTGCTAGCCTTACCCATCATACCACTGCCCCAGGTACTGCCCATGCTCCTGCTGCTATGTCCCACTTGCCCCATCTGGCAGTAACAGGCAATGCTTAGAGGTTTTATGTGAAGTGGATGCTCTAAGGGGCAGTGATTCCTGAGATAATATTTATGATAAGTACTTTACCACCACTACCACAGCAAGGAGATGTGCCCAGAGACAAAATATCGACAGCTGTGCTCTGAGGTTAGGGCAGCTACAGAAATACCTTTGCTCTCAAACAATAGTGTCAGTGTCAGGCTTAGGGTAGAAGCAGAAGAAATGTCAAAATTCACTGTAATTGAAAGTGTAAATTGTTTAGCTTTTGTATTACAAGTAGCATACCAGATTATCTAGAAGCTTTCCAAACCCAGCTGACTGTGGATGGCCCTGATCCATCATGTAGGCGTTCAGTTTGCAGGCACAACCCACCTCATCTACTTTACCTGCTGAGTAGAGTGGGAACTGCCATATGTTGTCTCTGTCTGAGAAACTCCTGACTGAGTCTCATGTCTGTGGACTGCCATCCACTCTCACCATCCCTGCAGCAGTTCAGGGAAACCCTCACCTCTTGTGGGGTTTTCTGAATGCCTGACTTCTGAGGGAACCAGCCCTCTCAGTCCCAGGGAGGTGGATGCAGCAGAGTTGATATACCTTTGCCTTGTGGTGATTATACAGAAGCGATGTCTGCACAAAAGTGGGAGGATGTGTGCTCTATCTAGTGTGCCTCAGGCCTTTTCATTTCCCAGCAGATGAGGAAAACGTTTAAATAATTTTTCCTTTCAAGGTAAGTGTCCCAGGATGCACACCCATCCCCAAATATTGATGTGTCTTGACCATACTCGAACAGGAAGAGTATTTCTAAAGACACCAGTGGAAATTATGAAAGTACCAATCATAAAAGTGTCTGGGATATGTTATCACTGAAACAAGGAGATCTGCTGAGATGGAGAGTGAGCAGTTAGAAGAACATGTACAAGGGCCTGACAAATCCCAGTGAGGAATAACATTAAAGACTGAAGACTGATACTAGTGGACGTCCCACTGTAAAATATAAACAAAGAAAGGACCAAATATACAATTAATTTTCCACATTTTAAAACCTGGAGAGACATTCAGCTCCAGATCACATGATTAGGAGTTAGAAGTTGCAGATTTTCAAATGGTAAAAGCGGCTACAGCTTCACAGTCTGTAGCCAGAGGCTCCAGTGCACAGGAGGATGTTATTTCTTTCTATTTCTCCCATCTCAGAATCCCGAATTAATTTCTAGAACTTAATTAAAACTTCAGAATACCTCTGTAGTATAGATATTCTAATCACTTTCCCCATTACACAGATTATGAACAGAAAGAGAATGAGATTTTAAAAAATACTTAGCATTAAGCTAATTGATTCCTTTGAAGTCTGTAGGAATATTACAAAGAACATGAAAGCCAACAGAGTTAAGCCAGCCCTAAGTGCCAGATTTTCAGAGATCTTATTAGCACTTGTTTAAAAAAAAAAAGATTTCCCTTTGCTTAGGAAATTATGAAGTTTATTTTTTGTACCAAATTGGAAAATAGTTTCAAAATTTCCCCTAGAACTAAAATTTCAACTTCAAAGCACCAAAACATTCAATTGTCTGGTAGTTTTTTAGTATTGTAACACAGTTATACTTGTTATCTAGCTTTTTATATTACTGAGTATGTAATAAATTGTCAAAATGAAATATAAGAAAACAGTAAAGTTCTAATTTGCACTTTATTTGCATGAAATATCGGCTACTATAATGATATAAGAAGATCGAGCCAATTTGTTCTCGCTTTTAATTATAGAAAATGTCATAACACTTTGACACATGTGGAATGCTTTGAATCTGACAAAAAAAGCCTTTTCAGGTGGAAAATCATTTCACTTAAAGTGTTTAACCATTTCTAGCACTTAGGTCCTCAAAGATGAAAATTAGTTACCCTGGGGGATCTGGATAAGTACCTGAACTGGCAAACTATGTGTCTTTCAATGAACTGTATGTCTGTTTACAGCTTCAGGTTTCTCAATAACTTTATAAAATACGGCCCTAATATGCTTAAACATCTCACCTAGGCCAGATGGCTACCTTGCACCAGGCCACTTTACAAGGAGGTATTGGCACCAATGAAACATGATTCAAAAGTCTACAGTCTTAACCATACAAATGTTTCTGTCCTTCCTTTTACAATAATAAAATTGAGATAATGTGAGTATTGTGTAGGAAAGGGCTATGAACTAGACTAAAAAGCGTGTTAGACAAATTACTTCCATCCTGGTTGCGTACCCTTTCAGTTGTCAATACTAAGGGCAGTACATCCTTCCCATGGAGCCAGCAGTCTGTGTAGGTAGCGGGAGTTCTCCTGCTGCTTTAGTGTTACACCAGCACCGTTTGATTTCATTTGCACTGATCTAGATCCAATGATTGTCATGCCAGTAACTCCTGAACTAGAATCTGTGCTTGAGTATTGCTTTCCTCTTTTTCTCTGGGTTAAATCTTATGAACTTCTCCCCTTTCACTGCCTCAGTTTCTCTAATAATAAGGTATACAACCAGTAGAGAAGTTAATATAAATTAATGAATATCAATTAACACACAGTGCAGAGGAAAACCTTACTAGTTAGTAGTATATTGCTCAGTTTTGCTTCTTGGATCACTCTCCATTTTTAATCTAAGTTTATTTTAGAATCCGTATGAGAATCACTTTGTTTTTTTCTTTCCAAATTTACATATTCATTATCAGTTATTGTGACATTGTGTATTTTCAAGCTTATGATATATTCAAAGTTTCTTTAAATAGAAATAGGATGTTTGTCTTTTGTCCATTGATCCCTCAATCAATGTATGTGCATATGCATTTCTTGTGAAAGATTATATTTAAATTGCTATTTAAATAGATAAATACTGTTCAAAGGAAAACTTCTTACAATGAGGTGAATGTGAACGCTCCAAGACAGAGCTGCTTTGTATTACTAGGGACAGGATGATCACCAGCTTCCAGGATTAAATCTATTTGTCTGAAAAGGACCTCAATAGACAACATTTCTAGTCCAAGAAATAGACAAAATCAAAAGCACATTTTCAGATCAAACAACAACAACAAAAAGCTAAAACTGTCAGTCTCAAGCTGTGAAGAAGTTAATGACAAAACTGTGATCTGCATCATTAGTTTTTGCAAAGAATTCTTTTTTATAGTTTGCACACTTTAAAACTGATCAAATTTAAATGTAGCAGTGTGTTGGGAGCTGCTTTGAAGAAACTGCAAATGTTACGGATAATTTTGATTCTAGCCTGTATTTTCCATGCCCTATGCATTCAAATTATATTTTGGGCTATTACACTGCTTTATTATTTTTCTCCTGTTATATTTTTCTCAGATGTGGAAAATCAACAAAAACTAGAGAAGTATAAGTTATGAGATGTATGCAAAAGAAGGCAGTGACATTAGTTCAGTCAGGAAAAAATGTGGCAGAAACTATCCAAAACTCTCTTAGCTTTAGAGTGTTTTTGAAAACAGTTAGCTCTACCATGAGTATTGTACTTGCTGTGGTGGTGCAACCCGCCCCTGCCATGGGCCACTTTGTTCTGTCAACACCACCCTACATTGTTTTTGTTTCAGTCAAGGGCAGTGGGTTGGGACAGTCTGGCACTTTCTGATCTTGTTTGCTGGAGTAGTGAGTCAAAGCAACCTGGTATCTTGCTGTCCTGCGTACAAGTGCAATGAGTTGGGGTGATTAGGCATTCCCTAACCACACCTGAAACTCCTTTTGTCTGGGAAATGCACCTGAGGTCCCTCCTGCATGGATCACAGCCCACTCTGAAAGTTGCCAAGATTATCTAACAAGAGCAATGGCCACAAAACAAAAATATACTGATGAAAGTCAATCATCTTGAGACCCTGCAATTACTGGTCTTAAGTGATGCCCTTTAGAGCTCTCCAGTACTGCAGCAGGCTGCTACCCATATTCACCCTGATTTGGGTTGCTTATACAGTAGATTTTACTGTCTGCTGCCAGACAATGGAAATAACTGTCTGCCACAAGCTGACAAGGGGAATAACCCTGATGATGCAAGTTGACAAAGGGTAAGAGTGAGGAATTCGTTATAGTTTGATTTCATAGCATTTCTAGAATCATTTGGGTCCCAAAAAATTATCAGAATCCACAGTAAAAGAAACATCTTGATAACAGGTTAACCTCTATATTTGTGCTTATACCTATATCTCTGTGTGTGTGTGCGTATGTGATATAATTTAGGGAACTCTGTTGTCTTTAACTAAATTGCTATGTAGATTATAACAAATTGCTGATTATTGACTGATTAAGTTTGTGACTTACTATAATAATGTCAATGAACTTTAATTTGTTGTTACCCCCAAATCACTCAAAACACATAATCATGTGTCAAAACTACAATGAAACCCTTACACCTAATCCCTTAGTTATAAACTACCGGTCAAACCTGGGACTAGGAGTGGATTCAGCCACACCTAGACTCCTCTCTGAGAAGGAGTGTAGAAAGCAAGGGGTTTTATTTTGAACCTCGTGACTCAACGGGATGGTCTCCCTTATCTTCTTTCCCTAATCCCTGTATCAATCATTCCAACTCAATTCTGACTTGATTTCCCCCATTCCCTGTGTGAATCATTTTTCCTGATCCTCATGCAAATGATTTCTCCCAATCTGTGTTGATGTATTCTAACCCAATTTTATTTTGATTTTCCTCTGTATGCTTTTTCCATTTAGTAAGATAGTGAATCTTGCCCTCAAACTCTGTTATGTCGTGCTTTTGCAAATTCACATTAAAATAACTTTTTCTAATATCTTTGATGGTGTTTCTTTAAGCAAACTTAAGTCCTTCCACTGCCATTTGTGACACTTGCCCATTAAAAGTAAAAGTTAGATTAAGAAGAAAAAATCAGTAATAATTGCATGAAACAGAGATGTAACATAAATGGATAATATGATTGCTTAAGTCATTTCATTAGGCAACAACCCTAAAATGAGGACTTCAAAAAATCATTCCAGGGAAGTCTATGCAAGAATACGTTGCACTTGAGGGAAAAACTGGTTCTAGGCTTTGAGGAATTCAGAGGACGTGGCACAAATCAACTTAGGTATGGGTGGTGTAGAAGTGTGATTAAGTGACAGAGGTAAACCATTTGGTATCCCCTAATTTCTCCCCTAAAATGCTCTAAAAATTCTCTTCTATTTTGATGTGATCACCTCCTGTTCTGAAACCAACTGCCAGCTTTTACTTGCTTCTCATTTTGTCACCAAACTCTTCAGCCTCCATCTTAAAGCTCTGCAAAATCTGAGGCTGTGGATGTCACACACCTCTGTGCTGCAGGTGTCTCCCCACACAGACCAGGAGCAGAGGCAGTGGAGGCTGGACCACCATGGTACACCATGGTATGTGGTGCATGGCTGCACCATAGCTCACTCAAGTGCTTGTCGTGCCATACGGTGCTAATGAGATTGCATGAAAGACCCTCACAGTCTCCGTTTTCCTACCAGTCAACCTTCATCTGTGAAACTCGCTTCTTCAGTTGCCAACACTCCTGCAAAAGGTATTTTCCTACTAGATGATCTTTTGAGATCCCTTCCAATCCCTAACATTCTGTGATTTTGTGAAGAAAGATTTATAAAAGATGTTTTTCAAAGGTGACCCCAAGACAATTAATAATTTGCCTAGTCTCAGGGAAGGGTATCTTCTTCTATAAATTCCACCCTCCTGTTCACAAGGTCAGTGTTTCAATTAATTAATTACAATATCAGCGATGCATTATTAATTTCAGGATTCAGAACAGAAGTGCTACAAATGGTGGTCTATTACATAACATTTTAAAAGTTTTTTTTTCTTCATAAAGGAATTTATCCAACAGTGTGGATCAGTAGTTATGTGTATCAGTGTCACTCTAATTCTGTGTAGTTTGTTTCTTCTCTGAGACATGGAACAAACACGTAGTGCTGTTTATTTTTTCCTGTAGTAGTAAATAATATCTTTATTACAACGGCACATGGCAGCTGATGTGTGACCTTCAGGCTGCAGTCTATCTTACTGAATCAATGGTACTGCTGGTAGTGTTGCAGCCTCTCCTTCCACTTAAAAAGACTGTCTTTTAAAAATATTTTACTGAGAGCACAAATGCAGGGTCTCGCTGTCCTAGTTTGTGCATGAAGTAAGCCTGAATTTAAATCATTACAACTCACCTTCTTTAATGGTGGACATTATCTAACGCTGATGTCAAAAATACTTCCTTCGAATTTCTGTCATGAAATTAACTCAATCTGATGCAGTCAAATATGGGAAATCTGTGTGGTCCCTGCCAGAGCTCTCAGTGGCAACTCTACTGCTGAGCTCACTGCGCACTGAGTCTGCATAAGCTAAGAGCAGGGCACCCGAGGAGGTGAAATAGGTGAAAAATGCACTTTTGATCAGGTGGATGAGGATGCAGCATGGGATGCTTGCTCCTCTTTGCTGCTGCCCCACAATTGTTCCTCTGGGCTAGAAGAGTTATTAAAATTCTCTGTAATGCTCCATGGGAAACAGTATAATATCTATATAAATATGAATGTGTATGTGTTTTTCTCTTTTGGCATCACCCTTCACCTGCTCCTACTAAGAGTTGTGCTCCTGAGTATGTTAAGTCAACTAGAGATCCTGTGGCTGATGGCTGCAGTGCCATTATTTCCACGAAGGGATACTTTAGAGGTAAACTTCCTCAGCACAGTTATATGGCAATGATTATACGGAGCCTTGAACACGCTGTTTTGTGATTCAGTGATAGGTTCCACAAAAATGTGGAAGTTTCTTTTAAGGATGCCTTGCTTTTTAAGTGGCCGCGTCCTTTTAAATAGAATAGAACAGGCATTTCAACACTGTAAAGAGAAAAGTTCTGAAATAACATAATTCAACTCTACACACGTTAATGCTGTTTGTAGATTCACACTCTTCTAAGTTTTGCTCTGGTTTTTTTTTTTTTTTTTTAAGCAGTAGACTATAAAAGACATCAGAAAGCAGGTGAGTTTCTACTAAGGGAAATTTATTTCTGGGAAAAATCCTTCTACATTTGCTTGCACACTCACACATACAGATGGAATATAGCATTATGCCATATGGAAGATAACCTAAAATATTAAAATACATTAATTCTCTTGCCCTGAAGGCCTGCTGGCTGATTACAGACAACTCACTGGGGGTTTACACTCCAGTAAATTCACTTAGTTTCATAACATAGGTATTTGCTGGTGCTGCAATACACTGTAGGGCAATGAGCCTATTGATCTGCTATTATTAGATGCGTTAAGGCTCCGAACCTTGTTTAAGAAATAAAATAACTGAATTCTGAATTTTTTTTCAAAAAGTTAAATATTAGAAAGCTGCAAGCAAGCAGCAGAAAGTTTGGCATGATGTTGTCTTATTTCTCTAGCTGGTTTAGATGTCTTTTTTTCCCTGAATTTCCTTGCAGACCAGAGTATTTCTTGGTACATCCTGTGTTTTTGGTTGCATCCATATGCTTGTATACAGCAGCATTACAGCATCATGACAGCAAAAGAGGATATGAAGCCTTTTCCAATCAGCTTCCAACACTTCTAGCTGCCTCCTGTTTGCGACTGGAACTTCGATTTGTTGAACTGGTACTTAACAGAGATCAAGGGAGGCTGTAAATCCCGCCATAGTGATGCTTCTTTACTCATTGCTGGTCTGATGCAGTTGTATGAATCTTGGTTCCCTTGAGGCATATCAGCTTTCAAAGACACTAAGATACCTGAATCCTTTCCACTGCAGGGATTGACTACTCACAGAGGACAATAAATTAGTAAAAATAATCAGTACTTTTAGTGAGTAGATATGAAATAAATTGTAAGCAGCATGTTAACATGAACAGAAACAAACACTCAGTTGGATGAAACTACCAGTGCTGCATCACATAGGTAGTTGTTTCTGAACATAAACATACTAGTGAATGAAATTTTAGCTGCCGCGATGCCTGTATATGTTGATAAAGTGGGCAGCAGAGAGACGATAGTCACGTAAAGCAATTGCCCTAGAGATACAGTGAGCCAGCTCTTTAACTTCTGTAAATCAATTTAATCTGACTAACTTTCCTGTAGGTATTACTGTTCAGCCTAGAAAAACTCTTGACTGAACTACTCAAGTCTCACTTCAGGCCTGTGTTTTATTTTCTTATAAAAACAGGCAGTATTTGTAAAAAGTGAGATAACCTCTTCTTCATACACTATCTTTCAGATGTCTGCCAAGTAGTATTCTCTTGTTGTTAGTCTTTGTTTCTATAGCAGACAGACATGACACATGCTATTTCAGCAAATTGATTTTTGTCCATGTACTATTTCATTTCTACACTGCTTGGGCCTGATCCAATTTGTACTGAAGTTGGTGTACTGAAAGACCTAAAGTCAGTGGGAACTACCTGAGGCCATTATAGTTGATTTCTCCATTTGGGAAAAAAAAAACCAAAACCAACAAAGCAATTAAATAAAAACACCAAAGAGAAATACTGTTTTGAACGTCCCTGTGTCAGGTCTCAATAGATTTATTCTGAAGAAGACTTAAATGTAATTAGATGGTGGTCACTGTCCATTTCAAAACTCTCCCTTGGCTTTGACGAACATTCACTGGAGGCAGCTTGGTTTTGCTTTTTGTCTTCACAGGTATGTGTTGGTCTCACGGCTGAGCACGGTTCCCTCGTCTGTGTCTGCATGCACTCCATTTGCATTTGGACAGGGGCCACTATGAGAGCCACGGTTATCGGTGTTGTCTACTATTGCCTCCTTCTTCTGCCACAGCCTCCTGGTGCCCCACTGCTCTTTGCTTGGTTACATAGTGCTAATGTCTTGGTGGCTGTGGTGGATTGATCTTGGCCAGCAGCGGGTCCGTCTTGTAGCTGGCTGGCATTGGCTGTGTCGGACATGGGGGAAGCTTCTGGCAGCTCCTCTGACAGAAGCCTCGCTATGCCCCCTGCTCGCCCCCCAAAAAAACCCTTGCCACACAAACCAAATACAGTGGGGCACTCAGTGTTGGCAGTGGTAAATTCTATGCCCAACTGCTAGATGGAGGCAAACAGGAAGTTACTGGAGCCAGCGAGACCCGAGGAAGAGCAGAGAGACCTTCCAGGAGCTGGCAGCTCTTGCGAGAGGGGCTGACGACACCAGGGTGTTGCTGAGAGCAACATTGGGGGGTTTAAAAGGCCCAAGGGAGCACAAACGACCAGGAGGCTGGTGAACAGGGTGGCTAAACTGGGCGTGGCACATCAGCCAGGGTGTGTCACAGCAATTCGGGGGGCAGTTGGTGCAGGCAGGACATGCAGGGGGGGCCTGTGACCTACTTGTAGCCCCACAACCCAGAGAAGTGCTCTAGGTCTCTGACAGAATGGTGGGCACTCGCCTCAGAGCTAAAGCTAGTGTACCTGCAGAGAAAGCCTGGGAGATGTCTGACGCATCCACCCTGACAGGACTGGTAAAGAAGGGGGCTTCAGTACAGTCATTAAGTTGTAGTGAGTGCCCAGACCCTTCTCCTGTTGAAAAGGTAAGTACCTGAGCAAGGTGTGCACAGGTTGGCTACCTGTTATGTCAGGTGGCTGAGTTGCATGAAACAGTTAAAAGGCTGCGCAGTATTAGACGGGATGAAGTGATGTAGATAGGTGGCTTCATAACCATGTTCCTGAAGCGGGGACCACTGAGAATGAGGCACCCTGTACCCTGGTGACCTGCAAAAGCAGAAATCCACTACAGTCTTCACCCACCAGCATCACAAGCACAAACAGATATGAAGTTTTAATAGCCATAGACTCCCACAAGGGAAGCTTGGTGAGTGAAAATGTAAGAGCAACACACAGTAGACACAGCGTAAAATGAAATGGTGAGTGCTTGTAGTGGGTGACTCTATGTTAAAGGGCACTGAGGCGCCCATCTGCCAACCAGAGAGGTATGCTGCCTTCCAGGAGCAAAGGTTCATGACATTGCTGAGAGGGTGCCCCAGCTTGTCAAGAAAATAGACTACTATCCCCTGTTACTTTTCCATGTGGGGATGAATGACACCAAAACTGTAACCTGGGTAGAATAAAGTAAGACTATAAAGCCCTGGGGGCTTGGGTGCCCAAGTCATCTTCTCTTCCATTTTGCCAGTTGGGCCAGACAGAAACAAATGTATGTTACATATGAACTCCTGGCTATCTGTCGTTGTGAGGGTTTCAGCTTTTATGATAATGGGAGGTTCTTTGGTTACAACCTGTTAGGAAGTGATGGAGTTCACCTGTCTGGAAGAGGTAAGGCTATCTTTGGTAGCAGGCTGGCCAACCTGGTCAGGTGAGCTTTAAACTGAAGGGCTCAGGAGGTGGAGTCCAAAATGGCAACAGTCACACCATCACGTCTGACTGGGGAATAAGCAAGAAACCTCCAACTACTTCACTGACATTCCTGTACACCCGTGCACGCAGCACGGGAAATAAACAGGGAGAACTAGAGATCTGTGTGCGGTTGCAGAGCCACGATCTCGTTGTGATTACAGAGATATGGTGGGATAACTCACATGACTGGAATGCAGTCATAGATAGCTATGTGCTCTTTAGGAAAGACAGGACATTGAGGTAGGGTGGTGGAGTTGCTCTTTATGTGAGAGAGCAGCTAGAATATCGAGCTCTGCCTAGGGGAGGATGAAGAACAGTCAAGAGCTTGTGGGTAAGAATCAAGGGGCAGGCTAATACGGGTGACACTGCTGTGGGGATTTACTACAGGCCACCTGATCAGAATGAGGAAGTTGATGAGGCATTCTACCGGCAGCTGAAAGCAGCCTCACACTCACAAACCCTAGTTTTCATGGAGGACTTCAACTACTCTGACATTTGCTGGAACAGCAAGACAGCTAGGCACGCACAGTCCAGGAGATTCCTCTGAATCACTGATGATAACTTTTTAACACAGGTGGTGGAGGAACCCACGAGGAGAGGAGTACTGCTAGACCTGGTACTAACTAATAAAGAAGGTCCAGTTGTGATATGAAGGTTGGGGGCAGCCTTGGCTGCAGCAACCACACGATGGTGGAGTTCAGGATCCTGTGTGGAGGAAACAAGGCAGTAAGTATGATTACAACCCTGGACTTCAAGAGTCAACTTTGGCCTCTTCAAAGACCTGCTTGGAGGAATCCCATGGGCTAGGGCTCTGGAGGGTAGAGGGGCCCTAGAGAGTTGGTTAATATTCAAAAAATACTTTTTCCAAGCTCGAGATCACTGCATCCCTAAGAGTAAGAAATCTAGCAAAGGAGGCAGGAGGCCTGCATGGATGAGCAAGGAGCTTCTGGAAAAGCTCAGTCAGAAGAAGGAAGTTTACAAAATGTGGCAAAAGGGCCTGGCCACTTGGGAGGAATATAGGGACATTTTCAGAGTATGCAGGGATGCGACAAGTAAGGCCAAGGCCTGCTTGGAATTGAATCTAGCAAGGGATGTCAAGGACAATAAGAAGGGCTTCTTTAAGTACCTCAGCAGCAGAAGGTAGAAAATGTGGGGCCACTGCTGAATGAGGTGGGTACCCTGGTGACAGAGGATACAGAGAAGGCAGAGTTGCTGAATGCCTTCTTTGCTTCAGTCTTTACTGCTGGCCCTCAGGAATGCCAGGCCCTGGAGGTAAGAGAGGATGTTCGGAGAGAGGAAGACTTTCCCTTGGTCGAGGAGGATCGGGTTAGGGACCATTTAGCTAAACTTGAAACCCACAAATCTATGGGCTGTGATGGGATGCACCCTCGAGTGCTGAGAGAGCTGATGGATGTTATTGCAGAGCCACTCTCCATCATCTTAGAAAGGTCATGGAGGAGGGCAGAGGTGCCTGAGGACTGGAAGAAAGCCAATGTCACTCCAGTCTTCAAAAAGGGCAAGAAGGAGGACCCAGGAAACTACAGGCCAGTCAGCCTCACCTCCATCCCTAGGAAGGTGATGGAACAGTTCATTCTGGAGGCCATCTCTAAGCATGTAGAGGAAAAGAAGGTTATTGGGAATGGTCAGCATGGATTCACCAAGGGGAAATAGTGCTTGCCTAATCTGACAGCCTTCTATGATGGCATGACTGGCTGGGTGGATGAGGGGAGAGCAGTAGATGTTGTCTACCTTGACTTCAGCAAGGCTTTTGACACTGTCTCCCATAGCACCCTCATAGGTAAACTTAGGAAGTGTGGGTTAGATGAGAGCACAGTGAGGTGGGTGAAGAACTGGCTTGATGGTAGAGCTCAGAGGTTTTAATCAGTGGTGCAGAGTCTAGTTGAAGGCCTGTGGTTAGTGGTGGTCCCCAAGGGTGTTACTAACTCCAGTCCTATTCAACATATTCATCAGTGGCTTGGATGAAAGGACTGAGTGTACCCTCAGCAAGTTTGCTGATGACATTAAACTGCGAGGAGTGGCTGACACACCAGGAGGCTGTGCTGCCATTCAGCGAGATCTGGATAGGCTGGAGAGCTGGGCACAGAGGAACCTGATGAAGTTCAATAAAGGCAAGTGTAGGGTCCTGCACCTGGGGAGGAATAAACCCTGGCACCAGTACAAGTTGGGGGTTGACCTGCTGGAAAGTAGCCCTGCAGAGAAGGACCTGGGAGTGCTGGTGGACAACCAGTTGACCATAATCCAGCAATGTGCCCTTATGGCCAAGAAGGCCAATGGCATCCTGAGTGCATTCAGAAGATTGTGACCAACAGGTCAAGGGAAGCTCTCCTCCCCCTCTACTCTGCTCTGGTGAGGCTGCATCTGGAGTACTGTGTCCAGTTCTGGCCTCCCCAGTTCAAGAGAGATAGGGAACTTCTGGAGAGAATCCAGCAGAGGGCTACAAAGTTGATTAAGGGGCTGGAGCATCTTTCTTACGAGGGACTGAGAAAGCTGGGTTTTTTAGCGTAGAGAAGAGAAGACTGAGAAATGGCCTTATCAATGTTTATCAATATCTAAAGGGCAGGTGTCAAGAGGATGGGGCCAGACTCTTTTCAGTGGTGGCCAGTGGCAGGGCAACAGGCACAAGCTGGAACACAGAAGGTTCCACTTAAATATGAGGAAAAACTTTTTTACGGTGAGGGTAACAGAGCACTGGAACAGGCTGCCCAGAGAGGTTGTGGAGTCTCCTTCTCTGGAGATGTTCAAAACCTGCCTGGATGCTTTCCTGTGCAACTTGCTTTATGTGAACCTGCTTTGGCAGGGGAGTTGGACTAGGTCATCTACAGAGGTCCCTTCCAGCCCCTACTATTCTGTGATTCTGTGAATATTCCCACCTTGACAGACCACGCTGTTAAAACAGTTATATCCACATCATCAGTCAGTTGTTCACTTGGTGCCAAACTGGGTCTGGTGCCTGTGGCCAGCAAGAGTGGATTGGGATGCTGTTAGGACTCTCCCTGGCTGGTTGGGGGACATTGGCTGGGCTGAGCACCCCGAGGTCTCTGTGCTAGGGCCCATCCCCTGGCTGACAGCACTGGTGGCTGCCTGCTGCGTCAAAGCAGTTAAATATGCATTGCTGTTTTCATTAGTGGCACTGCTGCAGTTAATTTTGGTATAAATGTTGTGTCTTCACACCCTTGGAGAAGGGCCATTTATACTTGCCAGAAATTCAGCAGATGATATCAAGAGGGTGGTTCTACTCACCTAACTTTTTTCCAGTATCAACTATTCTGGCACATGAAGCACTGCTGTTAACATCCTGTTAGCATGGTGTAACATGCACCCCTGGTGCAGCTATTTTTGATAAAATTATTCTTTTTATTCAGCCACTTTTTCCCTGGTGAGTGACAGTCAACTACTTGTGTTGGATAATCCACAGAAGATAACCAAAAATGCCATGGCATTTGTCACCACTGCATTTATATGGGTCACTTCTTCCTGGGTCTCAGTTTCTTTATTTACAAAAGTAGAAATAGATTATTTCTAGATGATTTCTGATTTCTATTTTTCTGTTCCTACTGGATCAAGTCCAGGGGAGGGCAACGAGGATGATGAGAGAGCTGGACCATCTCTCCTATGAGACAGTTGAGACAGTTGTGACTGTTCAGCCTGGAGAGGTGAAGGCTCTGGGGAGACCTTATAGCACCTTCCAGTACCTGAAGTAGTCTACAGGAAGGCTGAGGAGGGACTTTTTACAAAGGCAGATAGTGATACAACAAGGGGAAATGGCTTTAAACTGGAAGAGGGTAGATTTAGATTGGATTAGGAAGAAATTATTTCCTGTGAGAGTGGCAAGCCACTGGAACAGGTTGCCCAGAGAAATTGTGGATGCTTCCTCCCTGGGAGTGTTCAAGGTCAGGCTGGACGAGACTTTGAGCAATCTGGTCTAGTGGAAGGTGTCCCTGCCTATGGCAGAGGGGTTGTAACTAGGTGATCTTTAAGGTCCCTTCCAACCCTAACCATTCTATGATGAGTGCTCGTTTCTTGGATATCATCTTAAAAATCTTCTGATATAATATTTCTTAACCAGCCATATATCATTATTACTTGTTACTTTATAAATTTTGATATATACCACATGACCTTGCCGTGGTAACCATTTCATTTCTAATGACTGAACTTTCCTTGTAAGTCTGCTTCTACTAAAAATTGCCATTAGCTTATTATAGTGCTAATGGTGGCATTTTCACACACACACAATCCAAACAGTATGCACGTCCCTATTACACAGGTCAGATACCCACTGGCACACTGTAAGGTAGGATCTGCTACCCAGGTTTTAAAGCACTGGAGTTTCTTAAATAAAGGTCACAGTCCCTCCATACGCTGTCAGGAAAACTACTCTTTTTTAGACAACAAAGCACACAGTCAGCTAGAATGCAGCTGAAGCAGTGTATTAAAAAGAATCTCCAAATGTCTACAACAGCCTAAGATGTAAGGACAAAAGACTTTGATTTTTGGTGGTAAAAACTTTTCCAGTCTCTTGACTATGGCATTTCTGGTTTCATCACAAACCTTTTCCTGAGCGTGATTGTAATTTACACTATGGTTCTAGATCCAGAGCAATAAACATTTAGATGAGACTGGTGAACTCTTTCCTAAAGGTGACTTGACAGGATTTGATTCATGTAGGCAGTGAAAAAAAAAAAAAAAGTTTCCATTCTTCCCTGAAAACAATTGATCTACCCCAGAACTCTCAATTTTTTCCTGTAATACACTGATTTCTTTCTCAGGGAAGAAAATAAATTCCTTTGAAATAAAAAGGGTTTTTTTTTTGGGGGGGGGGGGAAAGAAGCTAAGAGCTGTTCACTAAAATATGTAGGATCTATTTTGGCCATTGTTATTTTATAGTTCCTAACCTCGAGGCCACATCAGCCATGAAGTTCTGCTGTGCAGCTTAAGCATGTTTGGGAAAAATAGAATTAAGAACAATGTGCCTCTGATGTAAAATTTTAAAAAATCCTTCAAAAGAGAAAGACTTCCAAGTCCTAAGGTATGTAAACATTTTAAAGAGATATTTCCATCATCCTCTGCATTTCAGATAATTTAAGACTTTTAAAATTAAATGTGACTCCTTTGTGAGGGTTATTATTTTTGTACTTGAGCGGAGAAAGACAACTTCAGATTCCCTGGGCTGAGTTGTGGCAGTCCTTCTGACACTACGTAGTACCTTTTACTAAGTGTTGTCCCACAGCCCCTTCTAGGTATAGATATAACATATGTTGGAGAGCAGCATCCTAAATGATGAATATTAAATTTGAGATAAAAGGCAGCCTCCTTTAAAGTAGTCCTAAGTTTTCTAATAGCATTTTGTCCCTGGGACAGGATGTGACTATGGCATCGTTCAGTTCTTTGATCCCGTCCCCCTTCTTCATCCCACCTTTCTAAACATTTTTTAAATCCACAGTTTGAAGACATTATTCAGCATCCTCCTAGTGAGAAAGACTGGATGAAAATATTTTCGAAGGCTTCTACCTCTTTCCTTAATAGTGTGAGGCGGGGTTGGTAAGTGATGTAAGGCATGACTTTCCCTAGGGACCAAGCGCTCAAAGATCCTGATTGCTTGGGGAACAAGAGAGCCAGAGGGGATCCTAAATCAAACCCTGCCTCTCACTCACCAATGCACCGATTGCTGCAACAGCTCTCTTTCATTAGGAACGTTTTCTTCAATTAAGGGAGGCATTGTCAAGTATTCTACTTTTAGAGCTCTTAATTTGTTATTTTATACTGGCAGAATTAGTAGTGCCATCTCAGAGTTCATGGCATCTTATGGGACAATATATTGTCTGCTCCTGTGCCATGACATATCACCATAAAAGACAGGTCTATAGAAGCCTATAATAATTTATGAGAGTACATTAGGTACACATGTATAATTTATCAAATGGGCATTATGGAGGCAGGACTATGCCTGCCTGACAAAGGTTACCTCTGTACAGGTGTCTTGTATAATCACACAGGGAAAAATACAGTAGCTGACATTCACTGAAATACACAAAGATTTTACTTCACGAACTGGGCACTCCAAGAAGTGAAGTTGAAGAGCATGAAAATAATTACTATCACTGATATTTTAACTTCAAATTGAGACTCCCCACAAGATTCAGATAGGGATTTCAATACACATTAAAGCTGGAGAAAGCTAAGTTTTTAAGTGGAAAGTGGTATAAAGACTATTTGAACTTGAGCCAGAATCTGGATTGGATTTAGCAAAAAAACTGTAAGACATGTTCAAAATTTATTCACATCTAAAGTAAGGAACCCATCAAACCTTTGAGATTCCCATTTCCTAGGACCTGCTAAGCCTACAGTAACAGCTTAGTCATGACTTCACATAGCTCATGGGGCTGAGCACTCTTCAGTTCTACTCCCACAGAACTGAATGTGAATTGACTCATCTTGGGGAAAACCTCAAATGCCATTTGGTTTGATTCAAAATAAAAGTCTGAATCTTATCCACACTGAATTTTTGTTTCCTAGACTGAGAAGTCTGAACAGATCCCCAAACAAAGCCTCTATAGCATGGTACTGTGCACTTGGCCATGTTATATTTTTTCAGAACAAAGTGTCTAGACTCTGGGCTGAGCTAGCAAATTAATTGCTGGCCACCCTGCCATAGCCATTCTTCTGGGCTTCCAGACCAGACCAGCAGCTGTGCTGGTAGTACAATCAATTGATCATAGCATCATATGTTCGAATTTTCATCCAGTCCTCAGGGAAAGGGAATTGGTTACAGCCTAAAGCTACCAAGCATGGCTTCCAGCTCAAAGTTCAGTGGCTGAGGCTTCCAGGTTTCTTCACTAAAATCTCTAATTTTAGCAAAGGTGGTATTTGTCATAAGAACTAATAGCAGACTGAAGCCAATAAATCCATTTAAAGTCGGCTATTGAGCAGATAAAATGCTTGTTGTGACTCTGAACTAAATTTGTTCATTAATTCAGGTCTGAAAAGACTCTAATATCCTTAGGAATCTGAATTTCTTGCACTAATATTATTTTCATGGCATCAAAATGATCTGTTTCCTCAGGGGAGGCAGATAACTCAGTGGGTGGGCTGTGTTCTGGGAGTTAGGGCGTTTGAGTTTTCTGCTTTGTGGAACCAGTTGAGAAATACTTTTAATGAGTGACAATTCTCAGAGTACAGTTTTGTTTCCTTTAAAATATTCTTTTTTTTTTTTTTTTCATCAACATAATATAATTCCATCTTAAGCAAAAGAAAAGAAAAAAGTGTTTCTGTTCTGAAAGCATGTGTTTTACTTATCAATTTCCTTTTATTACTTGTGGGCTAATCATCTTCCTTTCCCTGCTCCTCTTACCCTCCAAATTTTGAATGATGTTACCTTATTACTTCTTTTGGAGAATTTCAACCAAATATTCTTCTATCTACCTAGAAGTACACAGACATACCATCATCTGAGCCCTTCATGGTGCCATCATGCCTATCTTCGTAGTCTCTCTCTGGGGCAAACAAATCCTCTTATCTCCATTTTCCTGATGGGATGTTGAGACACAGAAGTCTAGGATCTCAAACCCATTCAGACATCCCAATTCATAGTAAGAATAACTGAATCAGCTAAACATTAAAGTCTAGATTTTTAGTGTGCTTAGGCATGTAGAAGGGGAAAAAAACCCCAACAAAACATTGATTCTATTTTCCCTATTATTTTGTGAAGACTTTTGTGCCCATCTTGAATGAAAAACAAGGTCTGGAAACACAAATATCTCTCCAGAATTGAAATCCCACTTCTTGCACATTTATAGGAATAATACATCTGTTATAAAACATATCACAGTGAGCCTAGCCTCAGTTGAATACAAATAATTAATAATACATGGAAATTTTCCTATTTCTTAAGTGCTAGCTGTGCTCTGTGGTCTACAAGTAGAGAAAATTATCCTGGCCATGTTCCAGCTGGTTTGGACAGTAACGCAGGTAGTCATCAGAGTTCAAACATGTAATGTTTGGTTGGTGGCATGCTCTCCAGGAATTGTGGTGTACTTTTGAAAGGAGTTTTGAGGTTCTTGTTGGAAAGCTTTAAGGAAGAAGTGAGTTTTTGAAAATAATGTAAATTGGTAAACCAAAGATGAATAGCCTGGTAAGAGAAGATACAAGTTCCTTGTGGTGTATGTGCAATACACTTTCATATTGTATGTAAGATGTAGCTAAGAGATTATGAATTGCATGCAAAAAGCCAACCAGATTTTTTTACTATTTAAAGGGAGGGTGGGGGGGAAAGAAAGCAAGGCCTGGTTGATGTCACCTAGAATTGTGTACACTTGTTTATTTTCAAAAGTTGGTTGAAGGCTTGCAGGGAACAGCAGGGTAATGGAATATTCATGAAGCAAATGCCCTTCACTTAGCAGAGGGCAAAGGAAAGCAGATTGCTAAACCCCTTCAAACTTCCCGTGCAAGAAGCTCACGCTGCAGAATAATGACGCCTGTGTTTGCCACTCTGCAGCGCAGTCCTAACCTGGCACCGCTTGGCTCTTTCACCTCTCTCTTGCCTTTTGACTCCTCCTCCTATTTTCAAGCACGGATCCCCATCACTGCTGGACGCTGCCCCTTTGACCACAGCTGCAGAGGCACAGAACTGCATAACCGATCACAGCCTCTCAGAAACCCTTCTCTTTTTCCCCAGAGCTGGCCTGGGAGAATGAAAAAGCACCAAGCTGCTGCTGCTCTGAGCGTGATCATCACCTGTCAATACCTGAGCACAGCTGAGGCCAGTGAGAGCCCATCACCAGTCAGCCCAAAAATACACACTGGTTTGCAGTTCGTTTCATGGGTTTGCTTTAATGAGTGCGAGAGCAACTGGAAGGAAACTCTATATCCACTATCACAGGATACAGAGAAACTTCGGGGCTCAAGCAATCAGTCTCCCACTGTACAAAAGGTGCCGGCCACTTTCAGACCCACAACTGCACTGCAACTTGAATGTCAGAAAAATACCCTACCAACCCCCAGCACCCCAGCATAGGCTGACACGAAGAGACACCCACCAGAGGAGCTGTGCCTGTCGTGACTAACAAAAGCCGGAGTGGGGGCAATGCCCTGTCCTCACGCGGGCTCCCTGGCCGTGGCAGGCTCGGCGTGGCCATGTGCAGCGTGCCGCTGGCAGGCTTGTGGGGTGCGATTGTTCCTCCCCGGCTGGCCAGATTGGTGTCAGCTGCCCGCGGCCCCGGGCGCTGGTCCCCTGGGGCCCCAGGGACGGAGGCGGCCAGCACACAAAACCAGCGGGCAAGAAGCAGCAGGTGGCCCCCGCGGAGGTAATCAGGATCACATTCAATGAGGGAGCCGGCTCAATTTTCAGCCCCGTGTCTGCCGAGGGGCCTGGAGCTGCCTTGTTAATGCTGCAGGGAACACGTGGGACACATTGACTGCGTTAATTGTCCCCACTCATTCAGCAGTGGATGAATTATAATGTTACCACTCCAGGGTAAAGCAAACACCTATCATAACAATCATGTCATTAGTGTGCAGATGCTGGCTGCTCTGCTTAACCTTTTGTATCTTTTTTTTTTTTTTTATGGTATGCAATAGGAACCTTTTTTATTGTTTTTCATATAATTGATTTTTAGGTTGCAAGTGTTGATAAACCTCGAAACAAGTGCAGCCGCATTGCTCAACAGCTAGGAATAAGCACACAGACTGGCAAAGCACAGATTAAAGTCCCTTTATAGAGAAAGCAAGGCTTTAAAAGTTTATGCTTGCTGTTCAGTTTATCCTTTGCAGTGTGACTGACACATTTGTTATTCACATAGCAAGCGTTCTAAAAAGACTGATGGTCCTAAAAAGATATAACAGCATTACAAATGCTTCTAATTTAACTACAGCTACTAGTGACCAAGGATTATATATGCCCACCCAGCCACACGCTACATTCTGGTTTGAAAATTAAATTTCACGTCTCTGGAGAAAATATTTTTGTTTGCTGTTATGTACACGTACATACACATATGACAAGAGACACACACACACACACACACACACATATGCGCACACATACAGATGTACATATGCATACATGTATGTATGTGGACGTTCCTTTTTGCCTATGAAACTTCATGTTAATTTAAGATTAGTATGCAAATTAATAAAATACTCTATTGGCTTCAAGTTGCATTTACTCACATATGCACCACAAAGCTTCTCTGAGTGTTGCAACATCAGTGTCCTGCAGTTAATGATCCCAAGCTGGTGCCGCGTTCTCATTTCGCTTTAATCGAGCTCTATTTTGTGTTTAGTGGGTATTCTTATATGCTCTGCCAAGTGTGTTTGGAACATCCCCGTGCATGTTCCTAAAGTGCTCAAGTGCTCTTTCAGATGCTACCTGTAATCCCTTTCCTTGCAAGATTTGCAGGCGGAGAGCCCACTCCCACCAGCCCTTTTGCATGCTGTTAACAATTGCTCATCTAAACACTCAAGAAAGCAAAACTGGCAGGTTATGGTTTGGCACTTGGTCTTGACTCTACACTGATGTCTTTTAAAACAAACCGACCCCTTATGCTTGTGCAGACCACTGCTGGAGCCAGTGGCCTTGCGTCACTTTTTGTTAAAGCTACTGATATATATTGCAACACCATACAGAAGTTAACTGTTCATTCATCTTCCATACATGAGCTTCTGCACACATTTTTTGTGAAGATGGAAAGGAGATGCTCCCTTATCTCCCCTCTGCCCCCTCCCATCACTTCTTTATACCCCTTTCATCAGGAAATGAACTGAGATCCCAGGAGCCAAATCCTTGACATTCCCTGCTGCAAAGTAAACCCAGAGGTTCAATGGAAATCACCACATGTTGTAAAACATGTCTTGCAAACAAAACTTTGAGTAATTTGCACCTAAAACCATGGTGCAAGAGGTGGGGCGTGTGCTTAGAGAATATGGGTGCACTATTTGTAGATGTAGAAATGTAGAGTTACATTATTCATTGTTTGGCATTATTATTGTGAGCTGGGTTTAGATGAGCTCTAAAGGTAGATTTAGTGTCATAAAGCAAGAACAGGGAACAGGGGAGGAATGATAGAATAGTATCAGTACAATTACTTATACTAAATACATGTAAATCTATAGCACGAGTAAGTGCAAGGCAGGATGAGGTTAAAGTTTTATGGTTATTGTTTCAGTATTTTTTGAAATCATTAGACGCCTTAGCTGACTAATTTTGTGTAGGTGCCTGTGGTTTGTGAAATGGAGAAGACATTTAAAATGGTTTAGTCACATTTTAGCCTTAAACAAGTATTTAATTTTCACATATGCATGTAAAACCATGTTGTTTATTGGTATTTCCACTGAAAATTACTGTGATTCAGCTCTTTTGGATGCATTTCAAAAGTATAAAGTGAATTTATGTTCCATAATCAGTAGAAGGTGTATTTTCCTGAAATCAAATAAGTCATTTTTTATTATGATGGTATATTCATCTGAGAATATAATACCATTTTCTGGTATGCTATATTTCTATAAAACCAGAATACAGTCTTACATTGCCCTTATAATGCTATATACAAGTACATTAAACAGTATAATCTTTTTTCCATACTTCCTCTTTAGATTGTTTGTGAATGGGAGAATTCATCTTTCAGACTTTCCTTTGCTTTATGTGTGCAAGTACACACTGTCAGACTAAAAAGTCTGCAGTTTTTGAAAAATGTTTTTATGAACAAGATAAAAACCTGCAATTCTATCCTGTTTGATCATTTTTTTCCTCCAAATAAAATTTGTGGTATGTTTTTTCAAGCACACATATTTGCTTGATCAAAAACAATGTTATTCAGTGGTATTAGGGTATCTGTGCATGTGTTTTTCCCCACTAGTAACCTAGCTAAAATCAACTTTATCCAGATGCTTTTTCCCCCTAGTCTCCAAAAAATTACCGTAAAAATGAACCCATATGAAAATGAGCTCTTGTATGTAAAATATTTTCCCACACATTGCTGCTGCTGAATGTTTTTACTTAGCTTGCTGAAAATGGTGTGTCTGCACAGATAATGAATGTGTTCTGCAATCACATCCATTCTCACATTTTCCTGTTTGAAAAATGTGTACAGTATGGACATGCTATAGATTGGGAAATAGGTTCTTTCTTTTTGCTTGCAACATATTCTACTGTAAATCAATAAAATGTTTGCTGATAATTTGACCCACTGCAATACACTGAAGTTTGATTACCAGGTTTTAAACCTATAAATATGTGTATTATTTGCTAACATATGTTCACATATTTATAAACACGAAAGCAGTATGATATTTTGGAATGTATATATATGGGCATAATACTGCTTAATGTATTGTTAGGCATATTTATAATTTACCATATATTTTTGCTAATCCCTGGATGATAACGAAAAATAAAAATCTAACCTAATGATGACTTGTATTACAGTTTGCTATAACAGTTGCTGCAATAATATTATTTAGACATTGAAACCACTTATGGGGAGAAGTTCACAAGTAAATAAGCTTATAAACTTAAATGCTGATTTATACCAGCTGAGGTTCTGCTTTCTAGGACATTTTTTTTTCCTTAGTAGTCATGGATTCTTTTATACCCACATAACTGGATAGTTAAAATAGCTTCTAGTTCCCCATATAATATTCATCATAATATTAACAACATTGCTGAAATGGTTTAAGAAATAAAAACTTTAAATCGGTACTGTTTTTTTAAACCTTTCATAAATATTTTAGAAACTAATTAAGAGACTACAGGTATGAATAGACCAAGTTTTATTCATAATTGAAAATCAGATGTCATATATTACCTCTTCTGATAGAGAAAAACCTTTAATTGTCTGTAATTAGGCAATTGTCGCCATAGTTTGCTAAAGTGGATTGAATTGGAATGAAAGTAGTAGAAATACATATTCATAGTAATAAGCTGAGTTTCCTGCATTTTCATTGTTTGTTCGATTTTTTTTTTACATGTTGGTACTGAACATGGTAGAAATAGTAAAATATGCATATCTTTCTTACTGATACATTAAATAACGGGAAATACCTTTCTGTATAATTTGATATAATTTGGCATCTGACCTTTGTCTAATGCCTCATAACTTTTCATGCCAATTATTTTGTCTTCCTTTACCAAAACATGAACAAAAACCCTGAACTCATGAATGACAATATATTCATTCAGCAGACCTAAGATATATTTTTCCAAAGTTGTAATTAGCTGTATGCTTTTTACAATGTGGAAATGAAGCAAAAAAAATTAGATTTTCCAGAGTCCAAATTCTTGGAGGAAATTACGGTTCAAACAAACACCAGAAACATTGTTGCTCAGGTATCTGACCCTGAAGTACAATGCGTGATATGCGTGCATGGTCTAGAGCGGTTCCCAGAAGGTGTGGTGTTGGCTAAAATTTTTAAATCTGCCTTCTATAAGACAGGTATTTACATATAAGCATCTAAATACAAATGACTTAATTTCCTGCAGTATGAACATCTGCATATTTTTCCAAACTCAGTAAGGACTACATATGCTGTTTGACAGTTAAGACAGTTTTAGCATGGATTCTAAGTCCTGTAAAGACTTGCACACGTGCTTTACCTGGCATACTGATGGCCTTTGAAGTCATTGGAACTTCTCACAGAGTGCAGAGTGAAGCCTGCAGAAGTTATTGCTGTGTTCAGGCCAAGGGTCTGGCTCTGGAATATTCTTGCCTCTATTCTTACTAAGTGCCTTTCTAATCAATACAATATTTCATATTGGTTTGGAATTCTCAGCTAAAAGCCTAATCGGACTTGACTCTCCCTGGATTACTAGGCATGCAACTTAGCTCACAGCCCTGCTGAGCCATGTCCTCGGATATGATTTGCCAAATGCTGGCTCTCACAATGTCTGCACTAGGTATGTGCCTGCTCCTTCAAAATTAAGTAATAAAGCAATGTTTTAGTTATTTAGGACAAAAGCCTTTCAAGGTATTTGATATCCTTCAGTTAATCAGACTTTTCTGTTCAAGTTCAAGTCAATTATTAGACTTCCTTTGGAGTCCTCCTTCTTTCTCAAATACATCTATGTACTTATAAATATGTATATATATATGTATGTACACTGTTGCCTATCCAGCTTCTGGATAATAACCCTTTCTTCTGCCCTGTCTAATTACTCTTTATCTGTATACTTTCATTTGGCCTCCAGGGTTTATGATCTAGGCTTTTGGCAATACCCTGGATTTTTCTGTTGTTTTTGTGTTTGGGTTTTTTTCCCTTTGCCCTTTGTAGCTCTTGTAACTTTGGGTCTTTTGTACTACAGCTCTTTAACATTTGCTGTTTAGCATTGGCAAAGACTTTAAAAGTAGGTCAGACAGGATGCCCACTGCACATGGTTGCTAGCCATGTCAAAGGACTGTACTGAATGCCATAGGTCATTTCTAGTCCTGTGTTTTCAAGTCTTTGTTTCTTTGACTCTGGAGAAAGGATTCTTGAAGCCTGCCACTCACACCTCTGTATTAGCAGCGTGCCCTGCAATGTCCTTGCCTTCATCTGTCATATTGCTTTCCAGCTGGCATTTCTTAACACCCTTCGGCAATACAGGAATACTAAAAATACTGTTAAGAGGCAGTTGCTAAATGACAAAGCTACCTTCCAGCTGTGGCTTTCCTATGTTGTTCAGAAAATTATTACATCTCAGTTATTTATGTTATTTGTCTCTGTTACACTAATGTCTCAGAGACAGCGAGAAACACAGTAACAGGTTAATTTTTAAAGTGTTGCCAGCCACCTTCCTTACTTGCTACACCCCAGACTTGGAGTTCCTTATAACCCGTCTCAGCAGAACAAGAGATGCTTAAGGAGAGGCTTCAGGATAGTATATGTTAACTTTAAAGATACTTGTTGTGACATTAATGAATTACTTTGTCTTGGCAACAAATTATCTTTTACAGGTAGGATATGTCTCAGCCTAATTTTAGCCATCTAACAGTGGGACAACCGATCTCAAGTGGTCATGTAGACTTCGTTTGTAGTCACTGCAGGGAGAGGCATACATACATTTTGGAGGCAGTTAATTCCACCTATTTTAGATGCTTATTTTGAGGATCAATTGCCCTCTACAGGTTTACTGCTCCTTATAGAGACATTACATGTAGCCTAGGTGACCATCTTAGACTGGATTCTCAATTTTTCTATAGCTAAAAGTTAAATTAATCCAACTTTAGTTTTGTTGTATTTGTAGAATTGAAATAATTTTATTGACAGCCTATTAGATAGTGCTCTGAACTAGAGTACAGGGTCAGATTCTGTATGTCTCATTACACTTATTGTAGGCAAAATTTGACCCTCCTGCCCACAACTAAAATTAAGATTCTTAATTAGTCCTTCCTGTAACTGTTTGAAATCCAGATATAGCAATTTACCATCTCTAGATAAAACAAACTGATGTTGAACTTTGGAAGTGGGAGATATGATCCAGTGTGTGTGTCATATGTATACATGTACAGAAATATATATTGTTATACAAATACATGGAGATGCACACTTACACACACACAGTTCTGTAGATAGTGTTTAGGTTAAATGTATGCGTGCATGGTGTGAGTAAAGGTAAATGTCTGGGCAGCTCAGTGAAAAGAAATAAAGACCATGAAGCCATTAAACTTTACAGACCAAACATTAGCTTGCCTTAAATCAAAGAATACTGTTGATGGTCTCCCAAAAGAGTCTAATATTCTGTATTTCACAACTTATTACAATCAGTACTAGAACACCTGTAAGAGTTAGTCTGGACATGAATAAGTTGCCTGTGTTTTATGAACATCAAGATTGGTGAACAGTTAGGCATTAAACCTTTAGAAATATTTAAAGGAGACTGACAAGATCCTGAGGGCTTATATACGATTTACACATGTTCTGTAGGACATCTTCACTCCGTTGTGCTCTAAGCAGTGTGGAGGCAGTAATGAAAACTGGAATAGAAAGAAAAGACACCAAGCCAGTTTTGAATGGAAAGGTTGTCTTCTGAAACTCTGAGCTCACTGTCTCTCTTAGATAGGAGTCATGACTGGTTACATTACGGTTAAGCCTACAAAGCATTTTGAGGGACTTGGCCTAAAGTTGAGGTGACCTCGGCAACCAAGCCTACAAGTAGCTGGGCTACCTCCAGCACTACTGTAACCTACCACCAGGAACGTCTTGGGCCATGTGTGCTCTGGCATGTCCTAATGGGTCATTAAAGTGTGCTTTGTAACTTAAACACGAATGCTGATGGGCTGCTCACAGGCTGTGGGCTGTTAGTAAGTCTGCTCTATGTGTAAGGGAGGTGAACAGAGACAAACCTTTGAGACTAGCAGAGGTACAGCCTCTGATACTGTATTTGTCAGCCTTCTGCATAAAGCCAGTCACAGCTGATGGCAGTCAGTGTGGAGGCTTCAACAGGAAAACCAGTGGCTCAGAGGTAAGCCCCAAGTCACAGCCAAAAGATGAGGTGTGCAGAGGCTTGCTGATCATGTAACCTCATGCATCAGGTCCTCCTTGAGCAACCCAGCCCCTGCAGAGTGTTCCCTTGAACTCAGTGTAAATCATCTGTTGTTCACTGGCGTAAAGGGGAAGTCTATGTCCACATGAACCAATCTGTGAAATGGAGCTGCTGGGACTGCATCCGCACAAACCTTCCTCCCCAGCTGAACCTCTGCAGTGGTAAACTATTTGAGGTTTAGGGCTGTTGAGTCTAATGATGCTGCTGAGATTCCAAACAAGGTGGACATATTTTAGTACTAAACTTTATGAATACCTGACTCACAGGCTTTGGATCCTGCTTCTTGAAGTATTTCAATACTTACCTAAATTACAATAATCTAATTTTAGTGTTATTTTACACATATCTGTCTAAATTACACATATCTGTCTAAATACTTATTTACATATATTTATAATACCCATGCACACACACATATGTTGTTTATATGCACGTTATTAATAAATCAAGCTATAGTGAAAATCCTTGTATTTGAGGAAGAGGAAAGTGTTTTTCAGGATTCCATTGTTCTAATGCTTTGACTTTTATTCTGAATTTAACAGGATTATAATAGATTTCAGTGCAAAATAAACAATATTTTTTCAATGCCCATATGATATGCTGTTTCTTTATAAAAAACATGTTCTGCTTAATTTCTAGAAGATTTGTAGACTATGATCACCCATAGTTAATCTTTATAGAAATGCATCATATACTGCGATATACCAGGGATACTGGTGCAGTATTTGTTTTTCCATCTCTGCAACAAAAGTGCTCAATGATTTTGTACACGTTTTTGTTTGTTGTTGTTTTTTTTTTTTTTTAATAAGGACAAAAACATGATGCAAGTCTGTAAGCCATGATTCTGTGTTTTTTCAGAAGACAAAGTATAAAATGGCAAGTCAGCTTTCAAGGAATCTGCAATCTGTAGAACAATATAAAAAGGCAGTGATAGTAATTAACCTTTTTAAAGAATTGCTCGATCCTTAAGCACATTATGGAAATTTATAGTACACATCAAATGTCTGTCTGCGTGTGTGGGGGGAATGTGCATGTACGTGCATGTATGGGTAAGTGAGAGAGTGAAAGAGAGGTTTCCAGCAATCTTTGCATGACTGCATTTGTAACTGAACTGAAATGATGAAGCAATTTTTAGTGGTGCCAGTAACTCCTCGGGGGATGCTTACTGAATGCATGTCATTAGGTGCCACTCAATTTGCTTGGCTTGTTGTTCACTCTGTGACACCAGTTCGTGTTATGTTCTTAAAGTTTATAACATTCTGCTCTTTAATTTTAGAGGTATTAATGTTTGGTTAATCTTAACTAATCCCAAATATTCCACCACTCCCATCCTACCACTGGCTGCTCAGCAATCAAAAATCCTCTTTTTACTCTTTGCCAGACTGTTCTCACTCATCTGTTGCCATGATTATATTAATCAGTGACACATACCAGAGGAGAATAAGGTGGAGGGGTGGGGCTCTTTACCTACTTAAGTATTCTTAACTTTTCACTGTATAAAATTAAAATAGCATGAGACCAGGGGATTGACTTCCAATTTGAACTACTGCATACACACAAGTTTGCTGTGCATATAGTAGCTGTTTGTCTAGCACTTTTGTATACCTTGACATGTGATAACTATGAACCAGGAAATCAGTTTTACAGAAAAGGTTCTGGGGGGTCCTGATAGATATCTCAAATATGAAAAAGCCATGTGCCATTGCTGCAATGAAGGGTGAGGACATCCTGTGCTGTGTTAACTATATTGTTACCTAGCCACAGGTGGAAGAAATAGTATTTCCCCTCTATCTGGCACTTATGAAGTACTATGCCCAGTATGTAACAGAAGTCCCATGAGTGGCTGCCAAACCAGTTAGGGGCTGGAGCACGTCATGTGAGGAGAGGCTAGGACAGTTGAATCTGTTTCAGAGAGGGCTTCAGGGGCATCTAATTGTTGTCTATAGCTACTCATCACGAGAGAAGACGGAGCCAAACTCTTCCCAGAAGTATGCAGGATAGGACAAGGGGCAACAGACACTGCTTGAAACACACAAAAATCTGAAAATTCTTGATGTAAGTAATTTTTTTTGGATCAACCATCAGATTAGTCAAATACTGGAAGAGGTTGCCCAGAGAAGCTGTGGGATCAACATCCTTGGAAGTGTTCAAGATTAAGCTGGACATAGCCCTGTGCAACCTGATCTGAATAGACCTGTTCTGAGTAATTGTGTGATGGCCTGATTCAATAACTGCGTCCCTTCTTCCCTGTGTCCCCCATGTGCAGTTTCATACAATATCCTTCAGTTTAGAAAATGAGACTAACATATGGCAGAAGTAGCTATAGACTGGGAGTTAGGCTGTACATCAAATTCTCACAGGCGGTGTGGAATGCAGGTCTTCTGTGTCTTCTGTGGTGCTTTAACTAGTGGGTTCTTGGATAAAAAGAGGGGACCATATCCTTCCTTCTGGGATCTAGTTCTTGGCTTCATTTGCTTTTATATGCAGTGCCTCTAAATGAAGTACTCTGTTTTTGATTGATCCAAGCACTTTTTTTTTTTTTAATTTCTCCAAGAAGAAACAAAACCTGTTTAATTTAGTTCAGGCTGAGACAACTTTTTTAAAAAAATGCTTTGGTTTGGCAGCTGCATATGGGTGATTCTCACTGCCCTTAAGAAGGAATAGAAAGTTCAGTGGCTTCCTTCCCAAATTATGGGCCAAGACAGTGGCCAGGAAGGATTGTTTTACAGCTTTAGACTCTGGTCCAGGGGCTGAATTTCATTCCAGTTTATCCTTTCCTTCATGCTCACATTACATCCAATCTTTACAATCTTTTTTATAGAGATAAAACCATCCAAAAATATTTTAAAAGATTAAAGTACAAATCACCATTGGCAGCCTACTTAGCACTTAAATAGCAATCTCCCTCCTTTGATTGTTTTACACAATACAAAAAAAAAAAAAAAGAAAAAGAGAGTAAATAAGACATAATTTCTAAGTGAATTCCAGACTTCTAGTTGTGATTGTTCATAAATTTTCCAAGAACAGTCTAGAAAATTAGATGCTTTTTTTTCTGTGTAAAATTATAGAAATGTCAGTTCCAGCATGATATACAACAGTATCCAAATGGCAACAACCAGCACTCTTCTTTCCTCCAACTTGCTTCTATACCAACAAACAGCTTTTTGTTAAAGGTGAGCCAGCAGGAGAAGTATCTATAACATGGCCCATTATTACTATTAGTAGCAGTAGTAGTAAAAGTTTTAAAAATGAAGAATTAGAAACCAAATTAAAACAATAGAAAGAGTGTGCTACATGGACATATGCTCAGATGGGAATTGAAGAATATCTGTTTCTTGTGGCTTCAGCTGCCACAGCAGGAAGCCAAGCAACTACATGCTCCATTTCTGGCAGCTCAAGACTATTGATTTTATTTTTAAAAAAGATGTAGCGAAGATGCATTGAGAAGAACTCCTTTTGGGGAAGAAGCCAGAGAGATGTATATGAGAGTATGTGGCCTCTCTGCCTTCATACAAGTGCTGGGCCTGAGGTGTATCTTCACTGCTTCCAAACGGAGCTTTGAACCTAGTACAGTGGGACTTAACCTAGCAGTAATGGGTACTAGACAGACTTCAAGTCTGGCACTGTAAGAGTCTAATTTGATGTGGCACAAACTGTGTAACAGCTGAGGAAGGTACAGGTAGCAGCGGGAGTAGCTGAGTTGTGAGGACACCATTATGTCTTGACACAGCTCTGCTTATCAAGATATCTTGGGGTATTTACTTACAAAACTGTTGAGGTTCTTGGTGAGTCCCAGACACAAGTGAATCAGAGATTTTGGGCAGGCTTCAGTACTGTAAACTGAAATAAACCTTCTGATGAACTTCTTTGCTTCTCATCAGTTTCCACACCTGTGAAAGGCAAATATGGTTACTTATCTTCCTTGCACGAATTTCTGAGGTCTTCAGGTGTAAAGGATTTAATAAGTGGAACATAATAGTATTTTATGGCTGCAGAAGGATATTTTACTACTCTGGTAGATTTTGGTATTATGTTTAAGCAAAATACGTCCTTGACAAACTAGAGTTAACTTTGAAAATAAAATAAAAAAACCCAGAAACAAACCCTGCACAAAAAGAAAAATAAAAATCCTTTCCTTCTATTTGTTCATTTTATGTTAAGAATTTATGTTATTATAATCAAATCCCCCTACTCTCTTCCAGGAGAAACCCATCTGAACCTTCTGACCATGAATGGTGAAAGTGATTTTGACTGGAATAAATTTTGTAGAAATTTTTCCAGTGATGTTGTAGGATTTCTTTTATTCTGTTTCTTCTAAGGATGCTATAATTCTGTGGACCTTCCATGGGAAACTGCTGGTTACTTTCCCATTCCTGACACACACCAGACTTGGGAATATAAGCAAAGTGTGATGTTGTCTCCTTGCATCATTTCACACCACCACAAAGAAGCCACCAGTAATGTGAGACTTTAACTACTATGAAATATTTCATTTATAATTACCAGTAGTAAACATGTTTTTCTAAAATTTGTGTTTATGGTGATTAATTATTCAGCGACTGCATGAAGTCTGAATATTTGTGTATAATGGGTTTAATCTTTAAAAGTACTGAACACTATTGCCAAGTGTATAATCAGAGTTTGAAAAATGGGAAAGATCCAGCTGGAGAGCATTTTAGTATGTGTCTGCCTTGAAGTGCTGAAGCCTGTACTGTGCTCAGCCAGGCTGGGATCCTGGTGCTCAGCACCTTGTTAGATCAAGGCTTCAAGAAACACAGATTACCATTAATGCCTTCCTAGTAGGAAGGACACCGTGTCCTAGCTGCAACTGTATAGCACTCTCTGCCTGGCTAAACCTGTCCGGCCAAACAACTTCAGGCTGTGAAGATACTTGGCTGAACAACAGAAATCTCACACCTGCTTTTCTTCATGGCCGTGTGGTGCTCCCTCACTGCCACGCTGGCGCCAGGGCTTCCTGCAGCCCTTCCATCTCTCTTTGCATTTTCTCACCGGGGGAAGGTGTGAAGCAGGCTCAGCAGGAGGTGCAGTGGGCTGCAGCCCTGTTGTAGCCCCAGCCAGGCTGGCGGAGGCTTGGCTGCCAATCACCCCTCTCTTTAAGCTACTCTACCCTTGTTCAATAGAGGTAATGGGTCCAGTGGGCAAGTAATAGGTCCAGTGGGTCTATTACACGTTTTTATTGAAAAGCAAAATAAATAGCCCCGTAAAACTCACACACTGCCCCAGGGCTGCAATAATTTATGCACCTTCTTACACCTTCTTTTTCCTTCTTTTCCTCTTGGCCTTTTCAGTGTTGCTCGAGTGAACTTTTTCAGCATGGCAGGTCAGAGTTTTTGTAAATTCATCACCAACTGTTTGAATAAGTCAGAATTTGAAAATACTGCATGTTGTTATGTAGAGAACTGTGGCAGGCCTTTACTACTTGATTATGCACATGTGTAGCACCAAAGGAGATCACATTTTACTCAGACAAACTTGTTTAACAGAAAGGGTATAAAAATCAAAGTATGTGTACTATCAGATTTGCTTTCCAGAGAGAGTGGTTTTTTCCACAAAACTAAGGAAAGGATAATTTACCACTCAAACAAGCTGGGAAAAAGGAGAACATTCTTTTCTAAACAGCAACAATTATGCATTTGGCAGGTGGTAATAAAAGCAATTCTGCTTCCCTTCTTAGTCTATAGTAAATCTGTACCTAGGACTGATAGAGAACAACTGGAGAGGTGCTGCTTTTCTTTTCAAGGTCTACCAATTAATTTTTCTTTTTCTTTTTTGTTTTGTTTTGGTTTGGGTTTTTTTTGTTATGAACATGTTTTATCAGTAGAGTTAAGATTGTCTCACTTCCTTTGTGGTTGTCTCCCACTTAGTCTTCATTTATACAAATATAGTTTTCTTATGAGTCAAGGAGAAGAAACCCCAACACCGTTGGAAAGACAGGATGATGAATCAAAGTCATGATAAAGGAAATAATCCTGATAGGAATTCTTTGAGACCTGCAGAAATCCATACTTTCTTGAGTGTCATAAGAGCAGTATTTTGAATTATGCTTTGTCTTTTGCTAGTCTAATCCAGATGATGCAGCAGGATATGAAAATGCTGTGCCTTTAAACCCTAAAAACAGTTTTGGACAAAATCTTAATAAGATAAGTGTAGCTTTGCTGTACCAAACCAAATAATTCACTGCTTTGCTGCTCTGTCTCTGGAACCAGTATCTTCACAAGAACATGGCTGTATTAAGTACCTTTGGAATAACCTACTTTTGCAGGGATGTAAAAAACCTTAACTTCCATTAGTTAGTGGGTAGCATATGCCTAAGGCAATGGATATATTTTCTAAAACTCTTTGTTGACTTTTATCCCTATTGTTAATAATTTGGATAGTCTCATTGTCAGGTGGCTGTTCTTCAGGATGATTTTATCTAAAAAAGCTGTTTTTCTTTTTTTGTTGTTTTTCCGTTTTTTTTTTCTTCTTTTTTTACTTCTGAGACCAAAACAACAGGAAAAAAATCAATTTAAAATAAATAAAAACCTCTTCCGAAAATCAATAGAACACTAGAAGAACACTTGAGACAGATGTTGAGGAAAGAGGAAAACACAATCTCTTTATGATTTACTCCTTCCCCTCCCACAAAATTGCCATTAACACCTAAAAATTGGGAGACAATAATAATTATTTCAGACTGTGAAACAGTGAATAAAACTTTATAGAAAAGCTCCTGGTAGGATTAGTGCTCAGCTGGAAACTGAGACTGCCATGTGGAGAATGGAGAATGCCTTGGCATAACATGGATGAGTAAGACACCAGTGAGGAAACTAAACAGGTATTTGGCACAAGGGAAATAAAGAGAGAGCCCTGGGGCTGTATAAGGTTAAGTTGTTGTCCTGGTTTTTAGCTGGAACAGAGCTGGGTTTATTTTTCAGTAGTTAGAATAGTGCTGCGTTTTGCTTTTCAGCCTGGGACTTGTTAGGAGAGAGACACTAGTAACATACCAGTATTTGCATTTTTGTCACTGGAAGTGAGGAACTTTGTGTTCTGTTAGTCTACAAGCATAAGATTTAAGGGGGTGAGGAATATTTCAATTAATAAGCTAAACTGGCATTTAGAAATGCCAATGGGATAGTCCATATCATATCACATAATGTCTAGTATATTAGTGAGGGGCTCTTCCTCTTTTGTCTCTCTCTAGCTTTTGCTCAGGCTTTCACTCTTCTGGGACTGTGGTTTTGGTTGGGGCTTGTAGCTCCTCCAGGATCATTATCTGGGAATGGGCTGGGCTGGGTCAGCGGGTGGTGAGCAGTTGCACAGTGTATCACTCGTTTGCATATTTTGTTACTGTTATCATTATCACTACTATATTAATATTAGTATTATTTTAAGTTTTATTTTTATTTTTAAACTGTTTTTATCTCAACCTTCAAGCCTCCTTATCCCTGCCCCCCAATCCTCTCCCCTACCCCCTGGGGTGGGAGGGAAGTGGGTGAATGGCTGTGTTGGATGCTAGCCAAGAGCTAGCCCAGTGAAAATATCGCATTTTCTTATGTGTGATAGCTGGCTTCTGCTCATGCAGCAACAGCCTGGGATAGGCAGCTAATGGTGGAGAGAAGAATTGTGGGCTACTAAAACAGACAGTGTTGAAAGCTGGTTACTCGAGGTTAAACCAGAAGACAAAGACTAATAAAGCACAGAGGAAAGCTTCCTTATGATGTTATTTTTGTAAAGCGTTTCTTCTTCATATTTAATGTTGTGCCTCTGAAATCTACCAAACCAAGAATCCTGGAAGTCAACATGTCCTAATGTTTCTTCTAGGGAACCTCCTTGTTTGGGCCTTTTTATGGCTATTTAGATGATCAGGAACTTCAGAAGCACCTTGCTTTCTCTGTTGGTGGGAAACACAATGGGCCTTCATGGAATTCAGGTGAGATAAATCCATCTCTATGTCCCTATGCTCATTCAGCCCAGGAAGCCTTGGTGGGGGCAGCGGTGCAATGCAGGTGTTCACTAGGACCTGGATTGGACTGTCAGTGCATTAATGTGTGAACATGGAGTAAGCAATCTGGTTACCTGTTGTGGTTCTTTACAGGTCAGATTTCCTTTGGTATAGAATAACGAGTGTGCACCACTATTTAGGAACAGTAGTGAAGTTTAAGCAATAGCAGTGCAGGCAGGTAGAAGGAAGTCCCCTAAGAACAGAGGACTTACAGATGGACTAGAAATTTTCAGGTCTAACGTCTGGAGTTAATTTAATTTTTATGCTGTTGTTAGAGACAGACTGGAGTTTCTCTAAAGAATAAGCAAAGATGCTGTCTTTTTACACTCCCAGGAGCATAAACTTAAAAAATGTCTTCACTGTTTTTCCAGTGGCTACAGCCTCCCATCACATTGTGTTACCCTGTATAGTGAGGACATCTGGGGAGGGATTCAACCCTCTGGCTCCAAGTGAAATTGGTACAGGTTGTCTCTCACCTTCCACTCTTAAAAACACTTGACAATTTGACATTCTCACTGCTAAGTGGAACTGACAGAGGCTCATCAACAATAGGACATTGTTATCAGCCCTGGCAGAAATCATACCAACAGCTTTATGCGAAGTGATGACTTGCATTTACTTCCAGCAGGATGAATGCAATTGGGTGTCAAGTGTTTCCAGTGTATGACTAGGGAACAGTGAGGAAGTTACTTAAAGAACTTGTGTTCTTCCTGCTTCCATCTCAGTCATCTTGGAAGTAGATTGCAAATTGTTTAAACCTTAAAATGCCGCAGAATAAATGTTTCATTATTACACTGTAGTTTGATATGGCTTGGAAAAAACTCCTAATATGCTACAATGATTGTTTTCAGATGTTGAGCTTTATCAGGCCTAAGATACTGGGCAAAAGATGAAGGCAAATTGTTAGTACCACTCTGCTTGCCAATAATTCTTTCTTTCTTCCTTTCTTTCTTCCTTTCTTTCTCTTTTTTTTTTCCTTTTTTTTTTTTTTTTGATGTGGGGGGCATATCTTGTGGTATTTATGAGACTGGTTGTGCAACACACTGCACTGACCTTTCACATCTAGGATAGCCATACAAACCCTGCCTTCACCAGAGTGATGGAAAACAATTCAGATCTGAAGGCTATAAAAGGCAAAGCTGAAATGAATTCTGACAAGTCGCAGCTGAATTCTTCTTGCAGAGAAACAGTCATTCCTTTCCCCCTACCCCTGCTGCCTGGCTCTTTTTAAATGGTCCAGAATTGGCTGTTTAATATCTGAGAGCTCCAGAGCCCAAGACTGTTGGGAATGGAAGAGTTTTATTGATGCCAGCTGAGGTGCTCTCATCAGGTGAACAGAGGTGTGTTGACAGCCCTCGAATGTGTGAGTGAGTGACATTCAAGTCCTGCATCCAATAGTGACCTTGGAGAAAAGTATACGAAGAAATTAACGGAAGAATTTCAAAAGGGTTAGGTTTCCATCCTTGTCATCTTATTTTGTGATACTCACTTAATAAATAAAGAGATAAATTAAATATTTTCCTCTCACTGCCCCATTGCTGTGCAGACTTGTTGACAAAAATGAGTAATGTGATATTTGACTAAAAAATACTGAATGAAAGTGGAGCCCACTCTACTTAAAAAGAATCATTATCACACTGCATAAAATAAAATGCTGTAAAAACCTTAACTTAGCTAGGAAAGGATTTACCTCTTCCTCTTTCCTAGTGGGAGGTTTTGTTGTTGCTGCTTTTAACTCCTCATTTACAATGCATTTCTCAAAGAAGGGGACATTAAAGGATACCTCAGTAGGAGGAAAACAAGAGCCAAAAAAGACCCTCCTGAGGAAGAAGTCATCCACTCACAGGTTTTTTTTTTAATATGGAAATAGCAGTGAAGGCTGTGGGCAGGAAAGAGGGGATGAGGCCTCCAGGTTTGTCTTTTGCCATGGCTGTAAGTCCCATTGGAGTCCACCAGCCTAGTGATCTATGCCAGGAGACTCAGAAATACAGAACCAATACGTTCTCCTTCATTATCTTGGCATTCACCAGGAGAATCTAGAGCCATGCAAACTCAAATAAACAGCTGAGGGAACACCTAACTGTTGCCCACTTTATCCTTTATTTTCCCTTGTTTTTTAGCAGTGTGGTGCTGTAGGAAACACCTGCATGAGACTCTGGTCTCTTTCCACCCAGCTGACTTTTTTTATCCATGCACTGGCTTGGGGTCAGCCCTTGTGAGCAGGTGTTTTCCCTCAGAATAGCTTTCTTGTCTGAACCCAAGTGGATCACAAGGGCCGAACTTCACTGCCGAAGGTCACGGGTCAAACACGGCAGCACGGGGTCCCCTGGGTACCGCGCTTACCAGGTGTTTAATATTATCAGAGGTTATTTGCTGAAACTGTGATAGAGTGTTCTCAGCCATTCAAAATAAATTTAACGAGAACAGTTTTAAAAGCCCCCACATTAGAGGATGTCTGTTCAATGGACAGAGAGGTTAAAGTTAATTCGATCAGGCATGTGTACTTTCTCCAAAAAGGAACATATGCACTCAGCGGCTTGGCCCCATTTGTTGCAATTTTGGGTCTCATTTCCATTTGCAAGAAAGATAACTACTTGCATATGGAAGCAATAAATAAGAGAAGTCATTAAAATTTCTCTAATTTAGGGAAAAAAAAAAAAAAGTCTTAACAAAGTAATATCTTTGCCAGGGCAGACAGAAATGTAAATTAGAGATTGGAAGGAAACCTATTAAAGGAATTGCTATGTTGCTAGTCTTTTTTAATCTAATGAATTTATGAATTGCCACTTGTTAGGTCACAGACTTTGTTAATTTCCTATGTGTTTAGTTAAGCAGAGAAAGTGTGGGGCAGGAGGAGGGAGGGGTGAAAGGAAAACGCTTGTGAACAATGAACCTGAGCAAATATTTTTGTACAATGTGTTAAGGCTATTAGGTTCAGAATTTTTGAATAAAACCCGCTATATTTAGAAAATCTGAGAAATATTGGACTGCACATCTACTAAACAGGATGATATAAATTTCTAAAACTTTTCCTTGTTTATTTTTTTTTTTCACTTTCACAAACAATACCCTTTAAAGGTGTAAGGGGTTAAAAGGTCATGACATTTACTGAATAATTTTATTAAAAACAAGAAAAATTTTAAGAAAACAACATCAGCTTATGGTACCAATTTACTAGTTACACATGCATGGACAACACTGTCAAAAGTTATAGCTAATACGATATCTCTTGGGCTTTCATTGGTTCAAAGCCTGAAGAAGAATTTCCATTCTCTCTTTTCTTGTGCATCGCAGAAGCTAAAAACCAATGCTACGTCTTGGTTCCACTTTTATTCCTGGTTGGGATCTGAGTTGCTGCTGAAGTGCACTAGCAAATGTTCATCTGTGAACCCATGTTGATGAATGTTGAAGTGGGATTCTCAAGTGTCTCAGTAGGCAAAGGTGGGAATTTTTTCAAACATTTTTTAAAAAGCCAACCTTTATTACTGAGGATGTGACAGAGGAGAATAAACACAAAAAATAACAGAGGAAACAACAAAAAAATAAAGTCCTGTTATCTTTCATACAAGTATTCAACAGTGGTAGGCCAGGTAGTGATCTGCGCAGTGGATGGCATTTTGCAATCCCATGCTATCAAATACAATGAAAAGGTAATGGACTGGTCCTACTTCCATAGTTTATTGCCAGCCTTCCCATAGTAACCTGTCCTGGCACACAAAGAGTGAACAAATGATGCCAGTTCAGTGGCTTTTTAAAGTGTATGACTTAGAGATAAAAGTGCTAGGGACTGTGTCAGCAATTGTTCCCTGAACCCTCAGCAGCATTCCCTCCCAGCCAGGCAGGTGAGTAAGCAGCGTACTGAACCTGGCCATGACAGGCCTGGGTGGCCGTGATTTCCTTCACTTTTGGAGGCAACCAGATGTTGAAAACAATTTCTAAATGGACTTGATTCTTGATGGTTAGTGAAAAAATTTCAAAGAGCAGCCTGTTGGGATTGGGGTACCAAGTGGCTACCTTCTAATCTCTGGGGACTGGAGAGAATTAACTGTAACAGTATTCTCTCTGAATGGGCCAGCAAGTATAGACTAAAAAATAAGTTACATGCATATGCGTGCATACACAAACACACACATACACTCAGAAATTCAGACCAAACCTTGATGAGTTTTTGTAAGTTCCCTGCTGCACTTTGCTTCAGTGTAAGTCTGTGCTCCTGTGTGATGCTTCTGGCTCCATTTGAGCTCTCAAGTCAAAAAAAACCCCAGACAACTCAAACCCAAAACAAAGGCCTTTTTTGTTGCATTTCTGGCATAAAAGGAAACAGAAACGAATGGAAATCTAACTAAAGTGTCTGTTCTCAGGAGGCCCATGTCTGCATTCTTGAGGGTTCAGATCGTTTGGATAAACTCTGCACAAGTATCTGAACTTTTTGGTAGGTCTCCAAATTGAACCTCTGAACTTTCTGAGGCTCACAGACGGCTAGCCACTTTTGTGCTGCGGCGGGCTTGGACTCAGTTTGCTTTCTCAGGCCCTTGATACTGAAAATATTTACCAGGTAGTTAGTAGAATCCAGTGAGAGAAGTCATGAGCCTGTCTTTTGGGTTTCATTGGCCACTACAACGGAAAAGTTTCTGCTAATGAATTAGTAATCAAGGGCTGAAATAGGAGTTGATTTGTGGTTCAGGTACAAGTCTAGGCCTAAGAAGATCTAGTCTCTGTTCCAGGTCCTGCTATTGACTTCCTATGGGACTTAAACAAGCCACTCCAAACCTCAGTGACGTGTTTGCTAAAGGGGGATCTCTGCATTACACAAATAAACTTGTTATTTTTCAGATAGTATGGAAATGAGCACATCAGAAAGCCTACAAATCTACTAAGTAATTCCAGAAGGATAAGTAGACTAGTGTGGTTTTAGTTGGCTGGTCCCAGGTACAATCCAAGAAGGAAATTCTTAGGGAGAGTAATGGACTTCAGTTACTAATTTGTTTGGTGCTCAGTAATATTTAAAACAGCTTGGATTTTAAACCACATGAAAAATATGCCACCCTGCTGTTCCTACAGGCATGAGCCAACAACTCAAGAAACTACAACTAACTCCTATGCCAGTAATACATTTATTATTTATGTTTTCAATTACATTTCCATACCAACCTCCATGTGTAAAACTGAAAAATTTAAGCATACACCCTCAAAGAATTATCCATGTTTTTCTTACAGCAAGCACTGAGTCTTTGAAGAGAACACTGTTCCCCTTAACCTAAGTGGTGTAATTCCCACTAAAATTTGCATGGATCAGGGTGAGAGTCCTTTTCCCATCCTCAAAATAAGCATTTTACAGAAAAGGCTTCTGAAGCTGTATAAAGTCAGAGTCTCAGCTGGTGCTGCAGTCGTTATTGAGTAGCTTGAGGCAGATGACTATTAACACGAGCATTGGAGCCAGTGTGATGTCCTGGAAATGAATGAAATATGACTGTGTTTAAATGAGAAAGGAAGTGCATCTTAGATTAGAGGCATTTATGAAAAATGTCCTGGACAGTGAAAGATTTTAGTGACCAAATACTCAAAATTTGACAACCATCTTTCATGTAACTTAGAAGACACTATCAAAACCATCTAAATCTAAAGCCTTAACTTTACTGTCCTACCTGATCTTACATCACATGATTTCTAAGGAAGCTGGGCCAAAGGCACAGTAGAAAAGCCTCTGTGGTCTTTTATACTATGTCCTAAAATTATTTGTGGAGCATTACAACAGCTCAGAATATTTTGGCTTTGTATTCTCATTTGGACTTCAGGATGAGTGACCCATCAACACCGTAGTTTTAAAGGTCAGATTTACCCCAAGTAAGCAGAATTTTGATGTACTAGTTAGATTTCAAGCACTGAACTTATCAAAACCTGTCATCTGTCACCTATCTTCTTACTCTGAAAGTAACGTATATTCTATATTTAATATAAGAAAACAACTGTTGCACATATGCTAAGTATATGTGACAATATGCAGATGTATTTAAAAAATTGTAAAATTACTTTGTTTTTCTGTTATATTTTAAAGTATTTCATGGCACAGTGTAGATTATAAAACATAACAATATATCACAATCCTAGTGTTGTGCTCTGTATATTAGGTAACAGTAACATGCTCTGAATCTTGGGATTGTCCTATGCAGGGACAGGAGTTGGGCTCGATGATCCTTGTGGGTCCTCTCCAACTCACAACATTCTATGATTCTAACACTGACAACTTTTGTAGTATTTTATGAGTGTATTCTAACTGATCATATCTTTTCCATTTATTGCTTCTCTAGTACCCTACAAAAAATATGAGTGATAAATGTATTGATAATCCCCTTTGACTACAAGGTAAGCAAAGATACCAAACTAGGGAAGCATGCATTAAATACCTGTTGTTTCAGATGGACTCCTGGCCCAACTTCCCTCAGCTATCAGGGAGTTCTTTCCAGGCACAAGAAATTGCTGGTCTTCATGCTGCTGCCAAATTTTTGCCACAAGATTAAATCCAGAAAATATTGGTACTTTGGCCATAGAATCATAGAATGGTTTGGGTTGAAAGGGGCCCTAAAGATCATCTAGTTCCAACCCCCCTGCCATAAGCAGGGACACCTTCCACTAGACCAGGTTGCTCAAAGCCTCATCCAACCTGGCCTTGAACACTTCCAGGGAGTGGGCATCCACACCTTCTCTGGGCAATGTCCCAGTGTCTGACCACCCTCACAGGGAAGAATTTCTTCATAATAACTAGTCTAAACCTACTCTCTTTCAGTTTAAAACCATTGCCCCTTGTTCTGTCACTCTCTGATTTTATAAAATGTCCATCCCCAGCCTTCCTATAGATCCCCTTCAGGAACTGAAAGGTTACTATATGGTTTCCCTGGAGCCTTCTTTTCTCCAGGCTGAACCCAAACTCTCTCAGCCTGTCCTCATACTAGAGGTGCTCCAGTCCTTTGATCATCCTTGCGGCCCTGCTCTGGACTCTCTCCAGTAGGTCCATGTCCCTCTTACGTTGGAGGCCCCAGAACTGGACACAGCACTCCAGATGAGGCCTCACAAGAGTGGAGTAGAGGGGCAGAATCACCTCCCTTGATCCTCTGGCCATGCTTATCTTAATGCAGCCCAGGATACAATTGGCCTTCTGGGCTGCAAGCATGCATTACGGGCTTATGTTGAGCTTCTCATCCACCAGTACCTCCGGGTCATTTTCCCCAGCACTGCTCTCAATCTGTTCTCTGCTCAGCCTGTATCTATGCTTGTGCTCTGCCATCACAAAGATATTTTAACTATGGGCTTAGATTTAAGTGTGCAAAATCACTAGGATTGTTCAGTATTTTACAGGAATTTACAGGAAACCTATAAAACTGGTTTTACTTTCTTTTATTTACAGAGTGCCAGGCCCATTTCTGATATCACATAAATGACATCACAGAGCAAAAGTGCTCTTCTTGCGTCAGCTGAGGTGGTTCAGTGACTACAAAGAGTTGCAATTTGATTTGAGAAATCCTATTGTCCAAACTTCAGTAAATGAAAGAGTTTCTAATAGTCTGGAACAAATAATTCCTAAATTGCCACCAAGACAGTAAGAAGCACAACTCTATTGTTCATTTCTTTATCCATAGAACTTCTAGAACTGTTTTATGTTTTTATGGTACATCATAGCATTAATAGCCTTCTCTGTGAGGACTTTTTACCCCTCCCTGGTCATTCATTAACAACTGTCCAACTGTCCTCCATACAGATTGTTGTACAGTATTTATGTATGTTTACATGGTCCCATTTCCTGTCAATTGATTTCACATTCAGACCATACCTAATGACTCATTCATTAGTTTTAGAGTCTCCTTATTTGCATGAACTACTTGTATCAATATCATTAGCCTTAAACAACCCCGGTAATCCTGTTCATGGCCATGAGCTTTTAAGTTATAAGCTAAGTTCTTGTTAATGTTCAACTGTTAAGTTTTCAGTCAGTTCTAATTAGTTTCAGGTAAAAAAAAAAAAAAAAATAGACATAACACCAAAAAAACCCAGCAATAGTGATACATTCTTAGTGGCCATGGTTTCTTCTTTGACACATACTCAGACAAACATTTCCATGTCATTGGTACTTGAGCATTTTACAATGTCTGAAATGCTTCTAAATATGAATTGCATATCTGAAAATTATTAATGACATTCTTGGCATTCCATTAATGTTATTTATTATTTATTGTGTGTGAGACGGAACTGCCTAGAGGCCTTTGCAAAGGATCAAGGGCCCGTTGAGCTAATCTCTTGCTAGGCATATCAATCCAGATGGATGAGCAAATGCAGGAGCACATGGTAAACAACAAAACCTCTTTGTCAGTTCAGCATTTCAGCCAGCAAAATACAGCCGTAGCAGAGAGGCAATGGCACAGTTTTTACTAACTGGCACTATCAGCTGTCACAGCTGAAAGGACATGGACTGAACAAAATTGATCTGGTTTTAGACTTGTTTACTATGAATTGCCTCATCTGTTCCTTGGCCTGAATGATCATGTTTTCTTAAACAGGTTTTGAAGGTAAGAGGAAGTATATGGTTCACTTTTGAACCTGTGATACAGGATCTGAGAGTGGCTGAAGAGCACAGACTGGGAAACAGGAAAGTAATCCTTTGTTCTGTATTATTAAGCATAATCTTTCAGACCTGTTAACCCTGGTGAATGAGGAAACTAACCCTAGTGCTATGTTGTACTCATTTGGTGTATCAAGTGGACTCTCTTTGAAATAAGTGGTATTAAAAAAAACTCCTTAGGTCTCCACCAGCAGAAACTTTTTCCACTTGCTGTTGATAATGTATTCACCAATATTTCTACTTCAAATCCTCCTTCTCCACCTCCTCCCCTTTGCACTATCAGAAGGAATAGGACTAAACAGTTAGGACCTACTCGGTAACCAGGAAGAGTTGAGGTCGATAATTTGTTCCGTTACAGCTCTCTGTCATGGGCCTGAGTCATTTGTATGGGCTTTCTCAGCCTTTTTTTCCAGTTTATTTTATGGAGGATGATATTGCCTTCCTGTGGGGCCATGAAGATTCATAAACTTATTATTGATAAGTGGTCTCTACTTTTCATCTCCTGGTCCCTCACATCACTTCTTTAGCTACCTCTGCTTCATGATGTCAGGAGAAAGAAGGGTTGGGAGGCTGATGATGAAAGATGCCAGGAGTTCACGGGTGACAGCAGGGCTGCTATGTGAGGCTTGTGTTAACAGCCACAGTCCTTTATTAACCGTCACAGTTTCTACTTTTAGATTGCTCGTGCTCAAAGGCCTCTGAAAGCAGCTCAGAAAGTACAACAGTAATCAGGAAATTTCCAAACGGTAACAAGGCCCAATAGCCAAACAAAGTAAACGAGCTGGCATAGGAAATCCTTCTAACTTGCCACCCAACAACAATAAACTAACCCTACAACACATGAATAATTAAAGGAAACAAAGAAACCTTTTAATTATTTACAGTAGGCTTATTGTGGCTAGGTAAACCTTGGACAAATACTTATGAAGTTAGCCTGAGTAAAGTGGTCTTGTGCAGTCATATATAGCCTGTACATTTCACATAGCCAATTTTTTAACCAGTTCCAGCCTAGCGTAAATAAAACCTATCTCCCAGCAGAAGGACTGTTGAGAGATGGCTTTCCAGTTACTAGTTTTACAGACTGCAGTAATTTTATATTTAGATAAACTTATTAATTTTTGTCTTAAAGTGGGTAATCATGGAGATTTAGAGACAGAAAATAGTGTGCTGGCAGAAGAAAGCCTTCAAGGGTGAGGACAAGGTAGCCCCACTGCACCCAGAGGTTTCTCCTGACTCACTGTTCTGTGCTCCATGGTGGTTTTTCATACCTCCTGGGAACACTTTTGTGTCTCTGCCTCCACCCAGAAATGCCTTGGGTACTGTGCACCACCCCAGGAATGAGGGGCGTGTGAGACCTAATGTCTCTGACATGCTGTGTGAAGGTAAGTAAGGCAGGGCACTTGGATCTAGTGGAGCTGGGCAGGAGGGAGAAAACAAGCTTGAGCTGATCCAGTAGTTCTTCCCACAACCCATATCTAGTAAACAAGCAAGTGAAGAAAATAACAATTACAAATGTATGTATTCATATGTATATATGTATATGTATGTATGTGTGTATATATATATAAATGTATGTATTCATTTATATATATATATATAAAACATGATGAAATAAACTCTCAAATTGAGGAATTTGTGTGTAGTGGTGCGGCAGATGAAGAAATGACCAACACTGAGATGTCTTCAGGCATCAGGCATCAGCACTTTATTGAAGCTTTGTGCTGCTCATATGTCCTTTTTTCCTCCTCCACGCCGCACGCATGCATCATTCTTTCACTTTTGCTTCATTACCCTTTATCACACACACATCTAAACAATTGACATGATTGGATAATTCCACCTGTTCACCAGTCATTCTTTTACTTCTGACTGGTTACTGCTTACAGCACAGACATCAGCCCTTATCTTGTCTCATATATGTTCTTGTTTTGTTTGCCTACTTTTATTTTTCACTCAAGGTCAGGAATTAATTGCTCAAGGCTGAATCCACCTGCAGCTTCAGGTCTTAAAGCATCAGCATAGTGAAATTAATGAAATCTGTGTATTTTTTTTTTCTGTGAATTTAAGTAAGAAGGCCCTTGACACCCCTCAGTATTGTGTAGGGCTTCATCCCATTCCTCCCTTCTTTCTCATTCCCTTCCACCTGTCACCATCCCACTCAGGTCCGTCCTGCTCCTCCATCTCCAACGCAGCACATAGGGTGCTGTGGCCCCTCAGGACCCACCAACCATCCTGTGGCAAGAGGCACCACTTAACAGATAGTGGTTGAGTTTCTGTTAATGTCTTTCCTTCAGTGATGCATTATTTCAATTCTCCTCTACCCAATCCCCAGGTCTTACAAGATTTTGCCATCCTTGAGACCTCCACTGTTTCTTGAATTTGGTTGAAGTCAACTATAAGTTACAAAAGGCATTAGGATGACACTGGCAGACAGAAAGGCATAAACTTTTGGAAAATCAAGTTACAGCTGAAGGAAGATCACAAATAAAACGTATGCACTCTACTGGTGACTGAGATTATGGTCAAGTAAAGTACTTTTAGTCAACTAAGTACATTCAAAATTAACACTCCAGCCAAAAAAACATTAGCAAATCCCATTAGTGCTAACAGGTGATTTTGATGACAAAGTCTACAGAAAGTAAAGAAATTTCAGAGCATTTGACAAACACGTACCAGAAAATGGTTGGCCAAGGCTCGATCCTCCCAGTCATTCTTCAGCAAGATAAAGCTGTGACTACAGTGTTTCCAAAGACTTGGTTTTGGCTTTGGCTAGAGCTTTAGTGAGGAGTGAAAAGTGTTATTACACAACAAACTCATTTTAATGCATAAGGCAGAGGAGTGTCACTAGTTCTGCCTACAAAAAGTTTGTCTTCTTTTCCCATAAATGAATATGTTTTGATTTTTTATTAGAAATAACATATTGTTCTGACCATACTAAACTTTCCCAATAGATTGTGCCTTATTTTGGATCAGAATCTTCAGCCTTAGCTTTAAAGCTCTTTTCTGACTTCCTGTTCTCCAGTGCTCACTGCTCTTCCTCTTAATCTTCCACTTGACCAGGTCCCCTTCTGGTTGTATCTTCTGTGTTCCCTAAATAGTTGCTGTCCTCCTCCAGTGACTCTGAGTGTGATGTATAAACAAGTGTTTACCCTATGTTCCATTCAGCTCTCTTTTTTTTTTTTTCAGAACATGACTTTCTGCAGACTGAGTCCTGATTTCCTGTCTGCTAGGCTTAAAGTTATAGTCTGTAACGCAACAAGGTGACAAGAGCAGCTCGCGCTTCCTCCGTCTAGAGCAGAATGATTAAAAAACTATGGAAAAGGCAAGATAAAGCTAAGAAGTGTTGCTTCATTTTGCTGCTCGTGGCTTTTGTAAGCAGCATCTGACCTGTTAAGCAGCCAGTTATCACAGGAGACAGGACATAATGCCTTGCAAATCCGGAACTCAGTATTATGTAACAACATAAAAAACATGCAAGCATGGTTTGAATGAAATACAACTGCTGAGCTACCAAACAGATAGGCAGCCAGGAAAGTAATTACAAATACAGATAGAAAGGAAAAAAGAGACACTAGGGAAATGTCTTACAATATTTTCTGTTAATCAGTCAGTAGTTTGTTGTCCTTAACATAGGTCAGAAAAAAAATCCTACAGGTTAAATTCTGTTGGGCTTTATGTTATTTTTTTAATAAAAAATAATTTATACAAAGCCCCACAGGAAAAAAGTCAACAATATAGTTACCTTTCAATATATTCAAGTGATAATTGTTATTTGGAGGGTAGGATATGCCAGATGGTATCACTTCAGTAGTTTATCTACTTTCCAGTAACAGCCTATGTAAGATACTGATCAGAGAGTATTTCTAACACCCAACAGGGAGTTTATCATAAACACTTTTACATCTCTTAATAACCTTTCTCTTAAATAAAATGTCATTTTCAATGGGTTTATTTAGCACTGCCGTTGCTTTGGCGAGCAGGAGAGGAGAAGTTTTTTTAAAAAATAAATGTTCATATACAGGGAAGAATTTCAAGGAAATCCTTGTAGAAACCACTCACTTTGTTGAAAGGAAATCTAATGCAGAAATACACTTTTGATCAAATGAATCTTATCCTTGTTCATGTTTTGACACACTTAATGAACTTCAGACAAGGCCTTTTCAAGGAGAAAATGGTCAAAGTGAGTTAATTTTCTTAATATAATATTTTAATTTCAATATAATTTATTGGTTATCTTCTGAAATATTGAGGGTGTTTTTCCCTCAAGGCAACTTAGTAGCAAGAAAGATACTTTTCCACCCCAGTCAATCAGCATTGCTCAGTGGTTTCTGAGTCTGGTAGCAAAAGCTGGTTAAATCAATATTTTTGTAATAGGTGCTTATTTTAAATGCAAAATTTTGCAGTCTTTCATTTGAAAAATGGGCAGGATGGATACAGGCCACATGTATTGCAAGAGGAATTAATTTTCAGAGAGAAGGCTGCACCATAGGATACTCCCTGGATCAGGGACAACCACCTTTTCCCCTGGGTGTACCAAGAGTCGTTCACAGGAATAAGGAGTACAGCCACCATCCACATTCTCCCGAAAGACCAGGCCCTCAGAAATCTGACCCAATTGCTACCAAAATGATACAATGGATATGCGCTTTCATGCACAGTCAAAGAGAAAGGGATTTTTTTATTGTTCAATTTTGTTCTTTGTGACTGGAAAGAGCAACTGCAAGTCACACTAATGCTGCTTAGGAAAGGACAATATCTGAAGTCACTCAAATGACAGCAACCATGTCTCAACACACTGTGCCAAGCAGCACATGTTCTTGACTCCAGTAAATCCCATGTCAGTGGATGTGAAATGTAAAAGACATGCATAAGCTCTATTAGGAGCTGGATCCTCAGCTGATTAAAAGAAAGAAGTCAGTTCACTGAAGTCAGTGCAGCTGCAATAATTTATATTAGCTCAGAACCCAGCCCTAAGCTTCTTTAATGCATGTGGTTTTATTCCTTAATAATTTATTAAGCATGGTTTAAAAGACAAATCATTGGTGGTGATTCCTGTCAGGGAGAAAGCTTTCATGCTAGCTGCATTGTGTCTGACAAGGCAACACATACGGTGGTCCGGCTTCTATTGTACACAAAGAACAGGATTCAATTGCTTAAACATTGGCATCTGTTGCCACTTGACACATCTCAGGCGACCCCACCTGGTCTCCAGCTGCCTGTCTAGAAGGACACGGGTCTCTTGTAAGTCCTGTGACATACCTGTCAGCCCCATGCAGATGTCTCAGGTATCTTGTGGCATATCAAATGGCACTAGACACTTATCTTCAAGCTACAGAATCCCTCCCAAGGTCAGAGAGGATAGCTGAAATAGCATGTATTGCACAGATCCTCTTGATTTGCTGCTTCTTTTACTGTTTTAAAGAACCTTGGCTACCAGACTCGAATGCGGTTCCAAAATAAATAAATAAATAAATACAATTTCTAAAGCAAAGGGGGTTTTTTTGCAATGCTTTACCTTTGCTGGGGATAGGCAAAATATTAAATATTATGCACCTCAGTAGGTCAAAAATAAAGCAAACAGGTAGTTCAGCTTTCTAACCCTGTGGCAGACTATTGTCTGTAGAAGCAAAAGCTTGCTAAAGTGACAGATTTTACTTACAAGCTTACTAGAAGTTGTAATTAATTCCCCCTAACTTTGAAAAAAAACATTCAGCATCAGACTGCAGATATCTAAGAACCAAATACAAGTATGTACCCACATCTGAGACAGGTATGAAAGCTCTCTGAAGTAGTGGATGGGATCTACAGCTCAGTTTATACTGCATGAAGTACCATATTCCACCTGCTACCAAAGGGTGCAGATCTTCTGCAGACCCATGTTACATCTGATGGACCATGTTCTCATGTATTTTAAGTCATCCTTGGCTGCAGTAGATACTTGTGTTTGGGGAATCGTAACATGTCCAGTCAATAGCGAACGGAGTCTAGACAACTGCGTGCTCATCCTGAAGCTAAGGTAGCTAAGGCTGGAATCACTCACAGGAACCCAGTAATATTTTATGTGTCCTTTGGTGTCTTAGACATCTACAAGGGCTGGAGGACACGACACAGGGCTTTCAGATTAGTCCATGGCTAGGAGTCAGTTTGGATAACTAGTAATCTTAAAAATCATTAGACATCATATTTAGTCAACTGTACTAAAACACTGCATGTGGGCTAACCACCCTGGGCATCCCTTGCAACCAGTGGACAAAAGCAAGCACATTCAGGGTTCGGTTCATCAGATGTATTAGAGATGTGCATATTATAGTAAGGTAAATCATGCCATTACAATGCTCATTTTCCCTCACTGACTGTAGAACGGGTCTAAGGTGACTAATGGATACATGGACATCCAGCCTTCATGGCTGAACATGGTTAGATGAATCCCTACATTTCACATTTTTAAAAAAGTGGTTAAGCAACTCTTTTGATCTAGTCTTGACTTGCATATTAATAAATAGATTTGCTAATGACATTGTGACAGCTTTGGCCAAATCTTTTAACAGATTAACTGTGAAGACTAGAAATAGTTCTGCCTATATCTGTAGAACAGTTTTAAATACTATTTTAAAAATAGGATTTGCTTTATAGGTTTCATGCATCATTAATATGCATTGTACGTAATCATCTGATACTAATATTAGTCTGGTAGTTTACATTGGCAAATTAAAGTTTCATACTGTGTATTGTGGAGATCCCCTCAACCTTAACTCCAAAAGCCACTGGGGGAACTTTGGAAGATCTTCTCTAATCCACTCAGCTGTACTTGATTTTCTGCTGGTATTTTATAAGTTTTGTAAACCTAGATGGGATAATATTCTGGCTCTTCTTTTGACTGCCTGCTTTTCTTTTATTGTTTCCATTTCTAAGCATAAAGCTTTCATTGCTCCTTGAACGGAGAAGGTTCTTAGAATCATCAAGGCAGTACCTCTGTGCTCACCTAATTACCTTTCTGAACAACTACAATTCTCTAGATGATTAATGATTTTTGAATATTTAACTAATCTTCATATAACACTTTTCCATGAGTCCAAACTTCTAATATTCTGGAGTCATCTGTATATCTTAGTGTAGCAAAATCAAGTTCAAATTGTTGTCTTAATAAAAAAAGTCAGTACAGTTCTTAAAAAAATTTTGAAGAATTCCTGTGGGTTTGCCTTGGAAGAGGTACTGGATTTAAATATTAAAGACTCAACAGTATTAAAGGCTACAAAACAACAATATCAGTGAATTGAATAGATTCTAGGGAGCATTTTGATATATAATTTATATATGTAAATTATTTAGTACTTATGCAAATTAGTCTATTATGAAGCACCCCTGTGCTGTGAATGGCACTTCAGCCCATGGACCCATCAACTGGTAATAAAATAAATATTGAGATAAAATTTTGGTTTAGTTTAAATTTATGTATACTGATGGCATTAAGCAGCAGAGAAAGTTTGAGAGCACAATGCTTCCTTCTTTTACTGAAGATTTAAGACAAAAGTAATCTATGCATTTAATGAAAAGTCTTTAATAATGTGAATGTTCTGAAATAAATCTCAGTCAGAATTACAATTTATATCAATATGAGCTCCAACTGAACTATGGGGATTTTTTGTAGCTAGTGTTGTATGTAAGAAGTACTACCCTGGAGATCTGGGCATCTAAATGGGCAAAATAAAATAGTAAATTCTAGTCCTCATTTAAACACAAGTATCATGATACCAGATATGATCAGAAAACAAAAAACAATCCACACCCCCTGCCCCCAGCAAAAAAAAAAAAAAACCAAACAAAAACAAAAATGCCAAAACACCAAACAAGATGAGAACCACAGACCATTCTTCTCTTCAAAACAGTAAGGAGAAGTGTTATTTTGCCTAATTAAAAGAAAGGAAGGAAAGACAGACAACACTAAACTGTCATTATTACCATGGATTTAGCTAAGTAATCTCCTGGTTCACTGTTTTAAAACAGCTGTCTGATTAGGATTTTCTGTCCTTTCTACTGGAATAATCTTTCAAAGCTATACTAGAACCTCACTTTTGTATCAGGACTTTTACTCAATGTTATTCATTGGTCTGAAGAATTCTTCTCCCTCTCTACTGTGTGTTTCCATACATACATTCTTCCATTTCTATTATTTAGAGTAATCACATTGTCTTTACACCTCCTCTCCACTAAGCTCTGCAAGTTGCAGTCTTTCTCTCCTAATCTAACTCTTCATCCTCTGACCATCTTAACTGACCCTGTTCAAGCTGAATTTTTTGCTTTTGAACACTGCTAAGTAGTTTGGCACTCTAGGTGGGATCTTACAAAGCTTTGGTACCATAGCAGTAATGGTATTCTTCCACAATGGAAATTTTTTGACAGCTCTAATAGAAGGTGGCAAATTCCTTGCTTCTCAGCAACCTTCATAGCATATTTTCTTTCTTTTACATATGATCAAGAAGATGATCTTTCCCTCTCATGGAAATGTCCCCATGATGTAGAAAGTAAGCTGGACTTTTTGGTTGAACTTTGCTTCTACTGCAATTTCAGAATGAAGGATTCAAGATAGCCAAAGATGCAAAAAAAAAAAAAAAAAATCTGACAGTAGCTCTGTAAAATAATTATTTAATCTAATTCCCAAACCTACTCACAACACATATGAAACTGAGCTTGAAATCACTGCCATAGCAATAACAAATACAGTGTTATGACCCTTGTAGGCATCTGCAAAATGCTTGTTGGAATTTTTAATGCATGAGCACCCAGAATCGTTTGCAAGGCAACATCAGATTCACAGCCCTCTAGGAAATCAAGGAAATAGTGCAAAAATGATAAGAAGAATACCTCCTGGGAAGAGCTTTCAATGACAGCTACTTGGTTTTGCTGCCAGTCATGACTATATTCTTGAAGCAACTGCACTAACTCACGTAGATTGCAATTATCTCTGGGAAAGGAATTTAATTCAACATATTCAGAGGTAAATCCAGCTCATACTAAATAATCACTACTGTCTATGCAGCTGAAGGGACTTCTGTTTCAAGACAGAGTAGAGAAGGAGGAACTTGTTCAGACAAATGTCACTGAATAAAACCAAGGGACTGTTTGAAATCTTACAATTTTACACTCCCTCTTTTACAAAACAAGCACCCTAATTGTGCTTCCTTTCTTTTCAATCAGCACCAAGGCAGGAAACAGAAGTGTTAAACTGAAGTAACACTGCAGTTTTGGCAAGCCAAAAGAAGATTAGGATGACATGGAAATCCTGCGAAGATGACTGTACTTGGGCCTCTTTCAGTTTCCTTTAGAAGATGCAAAGTTTTCAGGCAGGAGATGAAGGATTAAAAAATTTGACTCCTTCTCTCTAAGAAAATAATTTGTAAAAGCCCAATTGTGCAAGGTCAGAACACTTATAGATTTACATCGGACAGTGTCTTGCACTGTTTGATATTCAAAATATTCATTAAAAATCTAATTGATCCTGTGGGAAAGTGTAAATTAAACTAATAATTATTAATGTTCATAAATGTTCCAATCACTCTTTTTGGGTTGAATTCTCATTCTATAATAGACCAACACTTTAGAATGGAAGAAATATGATGGGATAAATTTATTTTTTAATATTGACCACAGTACAGAGTATTGATGTTTATTACCTTTTTTTTTTCTCATAGCCTTAAAATTGTGATATTGTGGGATAAATAATGCAGAAAATTAACTTATGTTATAAAACTGCAGTCCCAGCTGTTGACTACTAAGTCCAGTGATAGTCTGGTTGTGTGAGGAAGGTGGGATTTCACAGCAGTAAGTACTCTGGAATAATATAGCTTGTGATTTTCAGACACTGTGATATTCCCAGTAATATTGACCTCAGAAAACCTCACCAAATTGTAAAGATTAAGGCAAGAGAATAAATAATTCTTATAGTACATGGGAATGTGAGGTTTCATTACCATCATTTTCCCTGTGTTATCTATCCTCTCTTCAGTCAGCCAAATACTGGTAGCAGCTTTAGGAGTGAGAGCTCTTCTTTGCAGCCAAATTTAATGCCCATGTGCAAACTGATTTTCCTCCTAGAACAATATTTCTGAAGAACTAAAATAACACTCCATTTTATTAGGAGTTTATTCTTTTGGTACTAGGAAGAGAAGAGAAGAGAAGAGAAGAGAAGAGAAGAGAAGAGAAGAGAAGAGAAGAGAAGAGAAGAGAAGAGAAGAAGAAGGAGGAAGAGGGAAAGTGATATGTCTTTACAGTTGACATTTGGGCCCATACTTTTCCTGGTATAAACCTAAAGCCAAGCTTAAATGTTTGCCTGAGATCCAGAAGCTATAGAAAAATAACACGAGCCAGGAAATGCACTTGGAGCCAACTGGAAGTCTTTACAAACTCACTGTATACTTCAGTCTGTGTTAGTTCTTCTAAAATGATGGAACTAGATGAAAGGCATGTAAGAATGAAAATAACCACGAGTTAGTACAACAACTAACGTCTGGCCATTAAGGATAAATTACCATTTACAATGCATGTGCTTAGTTTGGGGAATAAGCAGGAGGAGTTAGAAACCTGTGTTTGGTCAGGGGATTATGATCTGGTGGCAATTACAGAGACATGGTGGGACAGCTCACATGACTGGAATGTGGTCATGGATGGCTGTGTCCTTCTCAGGAAAGACAGGCCAGCAAGGCAAGGTGGTGGAGTTTCTCTTTACATGAGAGAGCAACTGCAATGTATTGAGATCTGTCCAGGGGCGGATGAGGAGCGAGTTGAGAGTCTGTGGGTGAAAACTAAGGAGCATGCTGGTATTGGTGATACTGTTGTGGGTGTCTATTACAGGCCACCAGATCAGGGTGAGGAAGTTGATGAGGCTTTCTAAAGGCAGCTGAGAGCAGCCTCACAATCACAGGCCCTGGTTGTTGTGGGGGATTTTAACTACCCTGATGTTTGCTGGAGGGAACACTCAGCCACCCACCCACAATCCAGGAGGTTTCTCCAGTGCATCAGTGATAACTTCCTGATGCAAATGGTGGATGATCCAACTAGGAAAGGAGCGCTGCTGGATCTCATCCTCACTAACAAGGAGGGTCCGGTTGAAGTGGTAAAGGTTGAGGACTGCCTGGGCTGCAGCGACCATGAGATGGTGAAGTTCAGGATCTCATGTGGCAGGAACAGAATTCCAAGCAGAACTGCAAGCCTGGACTTCAGGAGGGCCAACTTTGGCCTTTTCAAGCAATTGTTAGGGGAAATCCCATGGGACAGAGTACTTGAAGGTAAAGGGGCCCAAGATAGCTGGTTAGCATTCAGGGACTGCTTCTTCCAAGCTCAAGATCAGAGCATCCCGATATGTAGGAAGTCAAGGGAGGGAGCCAGGAGACCTGCTTGGTTAAACAGGGGACTGCTGGGCAAACTCAAGTGGAAGAGGAGAGTTTACAGATCATGGAAGGAGGGGCTGGACACTTGGGAGGAATACAAGGCTGTTGTCAGAGGATGTAGGGAGGCAACTAGGAAAGCTAAGGCCTCCTTAGAATTAAACCTTGCCAGAGGGGTCAAGGACAACAGAAATAGCTTCTCCTTCAGGGGGTTTGGACTAGATGATCTTTCGAGGTCCCTTCCAATTCCTAACATTCTGTGATTCTGTCATTCTGTGAAATTATATTTCCCTTCCCTTCCCTTCCCTTCCCTTCCCTTCCCTTCCCTTCCCTTCCCTTCCCTTCCCTTCCCTTCCCTTCCCTTCCCTTCCCTTCCCTTCCCTTCCCTTCCCTTCCCTTCCCTTCCCTTCCCTTCCCTTCCCTTCCCTTCCCTTCCCTTCCCTTCCCTTCCCTTCCCTTCCCTTCCCTTCCCTTCCCTTCCCTTCCCTTCCCTTCCCTTCCCTTCCCTTCCCTTCCCCCTTCCCCCTTCCCTCTTCCCCCTTCCCTCTTCCCTCTTCCCTCTTCCCTCTTCCCTCTTCCCTCTTCCCTCTTCCCTCTTCCCTCTTCCCTCTTCCCTCTTCCTTCTTCCCTCTTCCCTCTTCCCTCTTCCCTCTTCCCTCTTCCCTCTTCCCTTCCTTCTTCCCTTCCTTTCCCTTTACACATATAGTACAAATTTAAGGCATTAAGACAAAGAAGAAGACTGTTCACATCATCCTTGTACTAAGGCTTAAATTTCCAGCTTTTTCAACTCCCATTGGGCAAAAGCACGAAAGAGAAATAAATCTTTACAAGTTGATACAAGTACAGATTGAAGAAAGGAACTAAAAATATGCTAGAGATCTAATGCTGTCCATAAATCACTGGAGAAGAGGAGGGTCCATTGTCATATGCCTCAGGCATTATTATAATGTAGTTAGAAGAAAGAAAATCCATCCATATGGTAAGTTATATACCATTTATAGTGTTTAACTTTTTTTTTGTTGTTAGAGAATTTCCCAAGTACTGCACACAAAAGAAGGTAAGATGACAATAGAAAGGAAAGAGAAAAGCAGAGATAGCAGAATCTTATCTCAAGAATAAAGGACTGGCTTTCCAGGCTTCATTAGCAGTTTGGGCAGTGGCCATAGCATAGCTATACACATGCACAACATCATAACCTAGAGCAACAATGCTGAGCACTGGCATGACCTTTTAGGGTCCCTCTCTGAGAACAGATTTAATAACATCCAGTTGTTCTCCTGCCACCCAGAGGGTCTTGATAGGTCTTAACACTTCTCAGTGGGATTCACAGGCAGCAGGAGTGACATGGAACAACTAATTCAGCCAGAAAGAAATGTCAAGAACAAAGGAATGGCTTTGATTTAAAACTTTACGCTATCCCCTAAACTTGTTGTTTCTATAAAATGGGGATCTGAATTCCCAAACTCTATCTGGAGGCAGAGGGAAACCAGTATGCTGAGTCAAAGTACTGATGGAGACCCATCTTAACAGCCAAAGGTCAAGTGAGACCACCAGATACAAATTTTTCAAAACTATCAGGGTTTTTTTTTTTGTCCTCAATCAAACCAAAAACATACCAAACCAATTAAAACCAAAAAATAGGCCACACAGAATAGTAAGTCATGGAAGAATGCAATGCTTGTTTCTTTGCTTGTTTATTAGTTTATATAATATAACCAGCTTTTGCTACCAGACTAAGAAACCACTGAGCAAAGCAGATTGACTGGGTGGGAAAGTATTTCTAACTGAAAGATGAGCAGGATGTTGGGACTAAAGGGAATTTCTCCCACTGCTTGATTTTAGATTTTTGTTAAAATACTGAAGTAGTCTTTGGCTTTATAAGTCCCAAATAATTCCCCAAACCTGGTCTTGATTGTTTCCAAGATTAGAGAAGGGCAGGTGGAATAATACAATGGAAAACCTAGGGATGAAAACCAACCCATATAATTTAGGCTGATAGGATAGATATCTGCCTATCAGAGGCATCTGCCTCTGTCTGCTGCAGCTCTAGAGAGTTTAGGCATCAGGGATATGCATCGAGAAGAACAGTTTGGACATATTTTAGGTGCTAAATTTAGTTGCAGTGGATTCCACCCTAACTGTCTAAAAACTTTAAGCATCTGCTGTATTTCTTGTGAGGAAGAAATTTATGTGAGTGACTGGTTTATTCATTTTTTACAATAAATTCTCAGTAACTTTTGTAAAAAAAACACACTTTGCAATAAGAATTATTTTGTTTCTTTATCTTTTTATTGGTCAGCAAGATATTGGTGTTTTAACCTCCCTTTCCCTTCTCCCTTTCAAAATATAGGTAGCATTTCTTCGAGAGGTATATGCTTTTATTGTTATAAATGGAAAATGAAATGTATACACTGCAAATGTAAAACAGTATTGTTACCTGTAGGAAAAAAAAAATAATAATCATGTTTACTGAAATGACTGTCAGGCAATGGCAGCTGTCAGATCAAGTATGACAGTAGAGCAGAGATATCACATGGATTTGCCAAAAGCCCATTCACATCAGCATTTAGAATTACACTTTTCTGCAGTATTTATGTGTTTGTAAAAAATTTTAGGCTGAATAGCAATTTCATTTTTGACCCATTACACTGTTGCCTGTTGCTCTGCTCTCCAAAAAGGGAGAATTGGCTTGGAATAATATTTAGCTACTTTTCTGAAGAGAGCTTTTGTTTCATTAATTGGTTCTTATTAATGGATGAGGGCTCAGACATGAGCTCCCTGAAATTTATGTGTGAGCTACAGCTCAAGATGAGTTAAATGCCCCTTGTCCATGTGTGATGCATGGAAGATTTGGGTCTGTTGCTGTCATCAGGTTTCTGTAACGACATTTTGTGATGGAGGACTCTCACTCTGTTTCCAGTACATGAGCTAGGTGGAGCCTGCTATGTCACTTTGAGATATTCCGAAGTGTTTGATATGCCTCACATGTTGTGGTCAGATATGCTATGGTCTGCCAACCTGAAGAAGATACAAATGTGTTGCATACTCAGCCTAGACTTACACCAAAACCTCTGGACACACTATGCTTCCCTCCTTTGCTGTACTACACAAAAGGGAGACATCAGGTCTCCAAGAGAGATTTCACAGGTAGAAGATGCTTTCCTCACTGAGCAGCATACATATAATTCAGGCCACAGTGTAAAAAAAGGAATCACGATCAAGTCTTGCAGTGTTTCCATTGCTGTGCAGGTGGATAAACCGTAGGTTACTGCCACCACAGTGGTCAATACAACCAAGTGGAGTGGAGAAAGAAATTCTGTCAGAAAGCTTGATTAACTTTTTCCTGCTGAGAAATGAGGAAACAGCAACTGAACCATGACTTTGCTGTATTTTCTGGTAGTAAAACAGTGACAAGTCCACAGCTGAAGTACAGCATTCTGAGTTCAGGAATTTTTGAAAAAATACAATCCATTTTTTTTTCCTAATTTTCAGAACAGAAAAAAAAGAGGGGTGAGGAAATAATAGGAAATGTGTCTTGTTAATGTACTAGTAAAGTGGAACACTTTAAACCTATGAAAAATAGTGCCTCATCCTAGATATTCTCCTACCAGGAATTGTTGAGAGAACAAGCCCTATCACAAGTCTTCTTACCATGCAAAAAGATGTTTGGACCTGATTCACCAAAAACTTAACTCAAGGTTTGCAGAGTAAATTAGTTATTTTTGTTGCCATTGGGCTGCTGTGAAAAATTGTGATCATGTGAGGGTGAAGCCAGATGCAAGTTCCCCTGCAATACTTGCCTGGTTCTAACAACTTATCCTTCCTCATTTCACTTTCCACACTGAATTATTTACCATCAAAAAGGGATCTTATACTGTATTTGGATATGATTACATTATGATTTACTGAGCCATGGCCTGATTCTACATTAAGTAAGTTTTTCCTGATTACATCATAAGCTACTCAGTGTGATGTATGCATTTCTTTGTCCTGCATGTCAGTTATTCTTAATTTCATAGCAAAGGATATATAAGAAAGAATAAGTTTACTCAGTGGTAAGTGAAAACTAAAACTTGATGTGAGATGTTTTTGCATGAATCAGAGCAATTATTTTAACTTGTTTGTCTGTCTTCAAGACATACGCTAGACTTCATTCTTTTTTCTATTTAAGAAGTTCTGTTCCTAATTTGAGGAACAATGGCTTATGCTTACGTGTGTTTAATCTGAGTAAGAGAAACAGCTTCTTTAAATTCAACTGCAAACTATGTTTAAATATCTATCATTCATATCAACTGAAAATTGAAAAAATATGAACTGAAAAGAGATTAAAAATACACCAGGGACTTCTTCAATGCAAATCTGATAAATACAGAACTGTAAAGAACATGAACCAAATGTCCAAAGATATGATACTAATCTGATTTTAAATTTATCTGATGAATTCTGGAAAAAAAATAGAAGCTCAAGTTTAATTCAGTGATTGCATCCTCAGCTTTATTTTCCAGATTCTTCTTAATAGGATGACAATAACAAAGCCTAGAAACACATAAACTTGTATACCAGAATGATAGGCTAAAAAAGTAAATTATTGTATATAAACTAAGTTACGGGAGTTTTAAAAATGTGTTTGGAGTTATATATACAGAACAATATTGCTAGGAAATAATTTTAGAAGCTGAGTGTATTTTTTCCTTTTGCATGATAACCATTTGCAAGACAAGCATTTCCTTTTACAAGACAAGTGTACTTGTCTGCCTCCAAAGTTGGGAGTCAATAACCTAAATGAGATAATTTTATAAAATATATCTAATTTTTCTGATTTACAGTGGAATTAGACTTACTTAGGGCTGGTCTTGGCTTTTTAAAACCCCATTCTGGTGACTGATCATCTTGTACTTCCAGAATACCAATAATTCTTTTACTATGTTAGAGGAATTATGAAGAATGTAACCATGTCAACACTTGGATCTTATTCTGAACTATCAGAAATTACAAAAAAAACCCAAACCAAACAATGCTTAAATTATTTTCTTCCCAATAATTTGTATAGGTCCTTGAACCCTGCAGGCCTCTTTTGATATACTATGCATAGCTTAGTTACCCCTTTTTCTCCATCATATAATCAACATGTGCATATTCTTTTATACTAGTTACAGTGCTAAAATGTAGAAGCAAACTGCTTGGAAACTAATGTCTAATATGGTTCCAAATCCTTCCTCTCAAATGGAAATTAAATAGCTCAAATTCATCCCCACTGGTTTCAACAGAGCTACATGAAGAATTAATTTATCATCAGATACCTAAATGGAGTTATTAGTGGGCACTTAAAAATTCGTTTATCCATTTCAAAGTAAATAAACACTCCAGTCAAAATTCATGCTGAGTGTAATTTAACAAAAAATTATTGGAATTTGCTAGGCGTGAATCCAATCTCCTACTGTCTCTGATTCACTTTTTGAGGTGAATTTAAGTCAATGATCAAAACTTCACATGAAAGTTCATGGACTAAAAGAAGTGATGAAATAAAGGGTTATATAAGCAGCCCATTTAACCCACAGAAAGCAGCAAATTAGAATACACAGCTTTTATTTACACAGATTTTGTGTTTAATTGAAACTGAAGACTTGAACCTTAAAAAAATGAAGAGTGTGTGTAGTAAGAAAAGATAAGTATAAAACAAATGAGGTCCACAATTTTTTAAAACTTACATCCTCCCTGTCTGTAACATTTGCACTGACCTGCTTGGTTGTTTAATGGAAGTTTACATAAGGATAGTTTTTCTGGACAGTGTAGTATTTTTCCAATAGGAGTTGCCAGATGCTTATCAAAGAGTTTCAAGCAGACTGTAGGTACAGTAATCTCTCCCCGATACAGTTTTTCTGTTAATTAACAGTTTAGAGACTTCCTGAGACAGAGACCACACAATCTCCATGACACTCATAGCCACCAATGAACGCACCCTCCAGGTGCCTGTAGAACGTTTGAATGCATATATATTTGGCTTACCTAGTGTCCTGTGCCAATGCCTTCTCTGACAAAATCATGTTATATGTGAAGACAAACTGAGTTTCACAGCTTTTCAAAACTGCTGCTTCATCATTGCCTGCCCCCTCAGTCATGCACTGTGGTTAAAATGCAATGTGATAACTGTTTTTAGAAACAGATCGTGGATTTGGGACAAGACTTGTAGGTGCCTTATGCAAAGTATTGTACCTCACCTTCTTTCTTAGTAAAATGGTACTGAGTAATATTTACTCACCTTAGCAAAGCAGTTTAAGATGTACTGAGTAGTAAGAAATGTAGCTAAATACACACATTTTCATGCTGTATAGGAACATTTTATAATTAAATGAAGGTCGAACATACTTGTGAAATTCAGTGATGTCCTTGTGGAAGTGGAAGATAGCACAGGCTGCATAATAACTAGCACTTGGCATGACAGCATTGTACAAAACCTCAGCAATGAACTTGAGCTCGTCTCATCAGGAGAAAATAATTTTTAAAACATCAAACAACATGTATAGAGTTAGCACAATGTTGAAAAGCTTTTGTTTCTCATTAATTTTTGAAGTGCAGTGCTTGTAAGTGAAGTTTGATGGCTAAGAGACTGGTTACTGAGCTCTGGCTAGGCATGGATCAAGCATGCAATATGTTGATGTGAGCTCGTAAGTGACTTTGATTTACTAAACTGATGCACTGTCTTCAGACTTTGGGTACTTCTCTAAAATCCTGTGTAAGATGGATGACTTGCTTTCACATTCACTTAAGGAAAGATGTTTGGCCATGTTTAATTTGCTAAAGTAATTTCCAGATGAGTAGTTTCCTCCAATTGTCCATTAACATTAAGTAAGATTAAGGGAGCTATTAAATACTGATTCTTTTACTCAGGAGATCTTTATGCCTAGACAGCTTTCCTTCTGATATTTATGAGAAGTCTTCTGATATACCTCATATGCTAAATATTTTAAATTCCTCCAAAGAGGCAACGCAGGTGGCTTTGTACTCATTACAAGGAAATCTCATTTTACTGTCCAAATTAGCTGTGGAACCAAAACAACATAAAATGTACACCCATCTCCCTGATAAATGTTGACAGAACCCTCTTGCCAAAAAGACATCCATTTAAATCCAAAGTATTATAACTATTTCTGTTCATACAGCTTGTATTTACAGTGGGGAATTCTTTGCAATGATCTCTGACAAGCTATCAGACTATGATTAGTGATGGGTGAACTTCGAAAATACAGTTTAGTAAGGCAAGTAAAACACTACTTGTTTATCCAGGCTTCGCTAAACCTTTTTAGTCAGAATATCTGATAAGATCTGGCATTCTCCTGAGATGTTCAGTACCTGTAAATTCTGGCTGAGCTGTGCATGAGAAATATTAAAGAGGCTTCACTAGTGTAGTTTTGGGTCAAGGAAATTCAAGCTGGTGCCCAATTTATGACACTCGTGTTGTGTATGCATCTAGATCTTTTCAAAGCCTCCTGGAAAACAAATAAACAATGATAATAATTGGTTTGAGCACAAAGAGTTATGAATCCTGATGAAATTATTAAAAATATTTTGCAGCCTCTAGGCATTTTGGAATGCAGACTCTGTAGACTGATTTTAGTTAATTACCTTGCAATATTTACTTCTACCTGCAATTCACTACATTTCTATGACTACGTGACTAAAAATATATTTCCCTTCTTTTCTTTCTCTGCACCTACCATTACAGTAAAGGTGCCTGCTATATAAAGTGCTTGATTTTTTTGCCCTATGGTTCTGACATCTTGAGCGAGAGGATCTCAAGAGCACAAGGCCTGGGTTGAAATGGGTGGGAAGGAGGTTGCTAAGCACACCTGCATCCTCAATAGGAGGTGCAGAGGCAGTGCACACGGGCAGCTGGGTGTGTGTCTCGATATGCCTGGAGGATGCAACCTGCAGTATAGGAGGTACCCAGAGCAGACCCCATTTCAAGAGCACTGTAGAGGGGCTAGAAAGCAGGCAGAGGTTCCTGCTTCTGCCCAAAGTTGTGGAAGATGTCTGGTACATGGGAAAAATGGGTCAGACCTATGCTTGCTGTTAAGCCATCAAGTTGGACCAGGGGAGGTTTAGATTGGATATTAGGAAAAATTTCTTCACTGAAAGGGTTGTCAGACTTTGGAACAGGCTGCCCAGGAAAGTGGTGGAGTCACCATCCCTGGAGGTATTCAGAAAACATGTAGACTTGGTGCTTAGGGACATGGCTTGGAGGTGGACACACAACGTTAGGCTTATGGTTGGGCTCAATGATCTTAAAGATCCTTTCCAACCTAAATAAATCTATGATTCTATGATTAACTGTGGTGTATGGAAGAAAATATGTTGTGCAAGGCAGCTCCTCTCTGCAGAGAGGGCAGTGTGGCAGCTGTCGCTGTTTGGGAGCACAGTTGTGTGTGGGCACTCTTTCCAAATCTGTCCTGACACACTGCTTCTTGGCAGTCCAGAAAAGTCTTCTTTTGCATGTGGCTTACCTAGGTGATTTGCTGCTGTGTGTCTCTTTGGAAAACTGCAGTAGAGACAATGCACCACCCTCCCTGTTCTCTGCCTGATAGGAGGAACATACAGGCAAGTAGTGGAGGGTTACTGGGGGTACTATTCTTCCCAGCTCCACTGAGGGGCTTCCATGTCTGTAGGAGCCCCTTTTCCTTATTTTTTCTACTTGTCTCAAGAGAGTGTGCAGCCTTCCAAGGAGGAAAGTAAAAGATGAGTTTTCTGTAGCAAACCTGGGAACTTAAAATTGCCATGAGTATCTGATTCTGGGCTTATTAAGCACTAATTGCTGTCTGATATCAAACGGTTGCCCTTAGTCTCAAAAAAATGGACCTCCTCCCTTTCTCTGTGTTGAATTTTTATGAGAATTTCGGACTTTTTTCTCCTTTCCTGTGTGTCAACTGTATTTGCATTTGTTCTATTCTAGAATGGATTTCCTGAATAACTGCCAGTTTAGGGTATGAACCTGCTGGTGATGTTTCTAACCTGAAGCCAGCAAATCACTAATGCTTAGGTCCTTCTGCTGATGTTGGTTATATAAACATAAATACCATTTATTCTCACTTTTTAATGATAGTTCAGACTCATTTGGATCTTAGAACTGGAAGGAAATCTCACTGATTAATCTTTCACTTCCTGCTGTAACAAAATTATTTTTTATTTCACAGCTGATGCTGGTAAGTGATCCATTAAGTATTCAGTTTACCTTATCATACTCACTTGCATCAATTATAAATATGTAGCTAAAAAGTAAAAGTAGCTATTCATAAAATTAAAGGGGAAATGATGTTCCCCTACCATAAAAATTCCATGACATTAAGAAATTTCCTATTTCCATTCCAAACCTTTCAAAATGTTTCTATGAGAAATGAGAACAAATCACACCAGAGCAGCTACGCTTTGAATAGTCCAGGTGACTCGGAGAGAGACCTATGGCTGAGTCCCTGCTCCTGTCTAGAGTTATTCTTTGTGTTGGATCCGCTTGGTTTGTACAAAGCAGAACCTCTAAAACTGGCTTTGAACCCAACTTATCTATATATGTACCCTAGATGAGTACTTCTTTATTTGGTCTTTGTATTTCTACTTAACTCATCTATAATAGTTCATTATTTAATGGAATTCTTCAAATCTTAATTAACTCTAGTTGTTCCTGTACGCAGTTCTCAAGACAGAGTGTAATACCACTACATCTTATAGTGAAAAATCTAACAGTAGGTATAATTAGGTGTACAGAAGGTATCAGAAAATGTTGGAAACCAGAGCACTAGCATCTGGGGCATGATTCTATTCTCTTTTCTGCCAGTGCCATTGTATTTGCTTTAGGGGCATAAATATATATAAATTTTATCTATATCAGGGTCTTTGTCTTTAGTTCCAGCTCTCTTAAGGCACAGACTATATAAGATTAATTCATATGAATTATCACAAACTATTTCAAAGTTATGGGCCATTAACTCTCATATTCTTCAGACAAAATTGTTACTATTCCAAAGGTTAAACAGAAGTTGACGACAAGATATCCCTTCAGGATGGTTTATTTGAAAAGAAAAAGCGCATCAGATGCTAAAGGAAAATTCATTTTGTAATAGTCATTAAAGACTTTGAAAGAATTACAATGTCTAAAAAGGAGGGCCAGCTTATTTTTACATTTTATTCAGATAAACAGATCAATATATGGACACAAATTCAGCTTTAGGGAATGTAGTAAGAACAGTGAAGCTCTCATAGTTATGCTTTCTTATGCTATATAGTGAAATGGAAACAAACAGGCACTGAGAGATCACTGTTTGTGTGACCTGTTTGAGATGCCAGAGAAGAATGAAACACCTACTTCTTTCTGTTTACTATAATGGAGTAGCTAACTGAGATGTAGACATCTACATTGTTTTTATTTGCTTAGGTAAATTTTCATCATCAGAAATGCTTTGGCTAAGTGTTATTTGTTCAGGTTAAAAAGTGCTCTCTCATGCTTCAGAAGTGCTAGAAAATACAGCATGGTTATAATTATTAATCTAAAACATGCTGACTTTTGTAACACGATGCTCTGATTACTGTGGAATTTGAATTATTTTTAAATGTTGTCTTTTCATGCTCTACTTGAATTCATTAAGATTACTTCTGTGACTTATGTTTGTTACTGGTGTGTAAGAAGGGAACCGTGGACAGATTTGATCTTAAAAACCAGCTCTTCTTCAGATGTGCATTGACCAACTTCTGTTGACTGCTGTAAAGCTACAGGAATTGACATTCCATTACTGTCGGCTCAGCCAATAAACGCATGTCTTGAATTACTATGGAAATTAACTAAGAAACTTCAGTACTGCTGATCATTTTTTTCTGGAGAAAATAATGGTTCAAAATTAAATAATTGAACTATTATAGTAATTTTACGGAAAAAAAATCCTGATATTTACCATTCTATGAGATTAACTACTTTCCCATGCAAAATAATGGTACCAATATTAAGGGAATGAACTTTCAGAGTACCTAAGCTCAATCCTGTGAACACTTAAGCACATCAAACTTGATTGTTCTTGCTGACAGAATTATATAATGAGCAGATGAAAGGAATGCAGCAGAGGTCATATGTTTGGAATTCAGCACAGCATATGTTCTTGTGCCTCATGACATACTACAATGAAAAGTTATTTACAGTTTGGCTATAAAAGAAATTGTAGCATATATGAATTAGATACCATTACTTTAAATAGTCTTTACTCTGCCTTATGGGATTCCCTCTTTTCTATTGTTTGCATTCGTACATTTGCACAAATTACTGAGCGTGGTTTCTAGAATTTAGACATCATACTTTGATATATCCTGAATATTATGTAGGGTAGAGAGCAAGGACAGAAACTCAATGTTTTCCTATTGTCTAAGAAGATTTATGAGACTCTCAGGACTTCCAAAGGTCCAGTCACTCTACAGATTAAAAGTGTCAAGAATGCCAGCTGTTGTGCAAATGCCAGAATCGTGTGAGAAAAGGGCTATTTCTGATTTTATTTTGACTGATCTGTAAGTGCTTCTTTCACTCTTGAAAACAGCTACTTCTTAAGAATTTGAAATATTTTCAAAAAATATTCAGTGTGAAAAACTGATATTTTTCTATTCCACTAGAAATTAGAATAAACCAAAATAATCCAGTTTCAACAGCATTTTTGAGGTTTGAATTTGCTTACAGCCTATGAGTTCACATGTTGTTCAGTTGTCTCTAGTTGAACAGAAGAGCACAATCACAACTTTCTGGATCAGATAAAGGTCCATCTAGTCCACTGTCCTTATCAACCTGTAGCCTATAACAAGTGCCTAGGGATAAATCCTAGAACAAAACAGATATATCATTACAGTTTTTCAAAATATCCTTTCATCCTTCCCTAGTGACTTATGGCTCTGGTGCTCCCCTAGCCAGAGGTAATATCTTTGTATTCAAAATTGTATCACCAACTTTCATCACAGTCCTAGTATACATAGAAATCTATGAAGATCACTAATTATTTAGTTTAAAGAATCAGGATCTTCTTTTTCAGTATTTTCTATGAATGCATCAAGAAATTCAGACAATAATGTCTCAAAAATATTTATTAATTTTTAAAAAGAGCTAACATTCATTTTCATCTGGGTAAATATTTCTATTGCCATGTGTAGTTATCTCCATGTCATGAAAAGTCTTTTACTGAGTAGAGAATGAATACGTGAGCCCTTTATATCACTGCTTTCAAGTGTATGTCAACTGACAGTGTGATTTAGCTATTGGTCACAGCTCTTTTTTGTTTTCAACTATCACATAGATATCTTACTCAGGAGCTGTAACACTTTTTTTTTTTTTAATTCTAAGGCATAATAAATACTAAGAAAAAAATTATGACAAAAATCAAACAAATAAATGTAGAATTTGATTAAAACCTCTGTAAGTGTCAGAAAAAATGTGAAGGTTTTTCTGATTTTTATTAGATACTGGACTCTTTTGTCAGCTGGTATAAATCAGTCAGCTTCAATTTATGTTAACAGAAACTAGTCTGACTTCTACCAGTTGAGGATCTGACTCTTTCAGCTCCAGCATGTGAAAGTATCTATGTTAAGTCAATCAAAAGATTTTCTATGACAAATGAGGAAGGTATGATAGGAACTAGATGGCAGGGAGTTGTGTTATGTAATGTATTTTAAAATTCAAGGTCAAAGGTATATATCCTGTTCAAATCACAATGACTGAGTTTTGAACATCCAGACATTTCCTTTAGAATAGGGAATAAAAAACAGAAAAAAAAATCTTGTAAAATATTAAAATAATTTGAAACTGTCTGACCATCTATACACTGTTAGATTGCCTACCTGAAACATCACAAGAAAACGATAGCTCACTGCATTTTAAGTGAAAAAATTGTCACATAAAAATGTCATTCCAATGTCTAATCTTGTCATCACGCCTAGTGAAGAGACCAAGGTCTAAATGGATCACAGAAGCTAAACTGTGCATCTTTGGAACCTATTCTTCCAAAGCCAGAGTTAAAATGCATTGGTTACATGAATGAACATAGTCTGAAAGACATTTATTTAGCTATTCAACTATTTAGCATGGGATTCACTTAACTATAGTCTTCTAACTCTTAAGGTCTTGTCTCACTTGTTCGCTGTGCACTCAGTAACGTGAACAGGCAGTCCTCTTTACAGTCATTTATCACAACTGCCTGAGGAGTAATTACTTTTTTATGATGAGTTGAATCTCCTTATTAGTGGATTTTGTGTTTCTCCTTGAGTACAGAAGGAGTCTAGATGAGTGCCCTAGCCTGCCCACCTACTTTTTGTAGAATAGGTGGTTAAAACCTGGACATAGAGAGCAGATGGGTTTTCTAAACAGGACTTATGTTGGTGTACAAAACACATCTCCTTGCCATGAGGGTGTGGTAACCTCACAACCATCTCAGGTAAGAGTAATCACTACCACTCTTTTAGAGATCAGCCACAGCCCACATGCAAAAGTCAGTGGGCACTTTGAGCTTTATGAGTAGCATATCCATCCAGGACAAGGGCAGCGTTAGGGTCCAGATTCAGCTCCCCAACCTAAGAGCACATTCTGCATCAGACTGTGAAAAGCAGACCTTTTGGGGAAAACAACACAGTTCCAGTCTCTGCACTGGGTTTGCACTGGTAATCCCAAGGTTCTACGTTCCTGACTGGCCAGGATGTGGAATTAGATCCTCTCTGAGCCCAAATGAGTTCAGATGCCATTACTTACTGCAACAAAGGGAACTGATGTATTTCTGTTTCACTAGCATAAAATAGGGAAAAAAAAATTCAAAAATAAAGAAGAAAGAAAAAAATGTTAAATCTTTTTTAGAAGATATCTGTAGTTGGAAATAAAAAGATATAGTGATTGCACTGTGGGAGGATGGAGAACAGTTCATTAACAGCAGTTATGAGAAGGATGTGAAATTTTTTAATGCTGTTTTCTTCTCCTGGGCAAAAGGATCTACTAGCACCTCCCACAACCTCCCGCCTTGTCCATTAGCAGCATTCCAAATGGGTTTAATGTTTATATGGATGGTAATAGTTTATTGCTAGATTCTAAATATGTTACATAAAACATGTGTTCTGATTTTCAGTTGATCATGCTGTACCAGAGGGGAGGAAATGCAATTAAAATAAAAACGACACACTAACTGGTATTTCTGAAGGCAGTTTTTAGAATTTAAATTGTGACCTCAGTGTAGACCATAAATATAAAATTCATATGTGCTCTGCTTCCTGCATATAATTACCTATCACAAGGTTCATAGTTTAAATGAAATTCTTTATGAAGCAAGAAATAGTATAATAGTGTTTTCTGGCTTAGTGCCCTACAGGATATATCAAGCGAAGATACTTTTTCTAATTTTAAAGAGAAATAAAACCATGTGGAACATATGCACTTTTGATTCTATAATCCTATCAGAACATGTTTGTTTTTATTAAATTTTCCTCATTGAATGCTTCCTTTTCTCAGTGCATTCAGGGGGTGACACTACGTTGCACATGAGTTTAATAGTTATGTGAGCAGTCTGAAGGATCTTTTAGATGCTTTTTTTTCTCCCTGTTTATAAATACTTGAAGCCTGCAGACTGCCTATTGGTAATACTTCCTCTTACTTTGGCACAAAGCCTGAACAAACAGGATTTGGGTAGGTGAATTGTGCGAGGGTTGAGGGTGGACAGGGAAAAAGGATTAATCCTGCCAGACTGCAGGCAGACAACATAACTCTGCCTAATGCAACCTCTGGGCTCACTTAATTGCCCTGTCCCATTGTGCAGTAGGTTCAAAACACGGCATGTGCACAGGTATGGATTCATTTCTCCATCTCAAGAGTCACCATCTTTCTGACTGTTCATCTCTGTATGTTTGTGGCCCTGCACCTTTGAAAGCTGTGTTTGAGGACACTTTACTGCTTTATCCCTAGCGCAGAAACTCAAAGATATCCGTGTTACAGCTAATGTCACTCTTGGGATTTAAATGGTATGGCTGAACCCTGGGTTTATCTTCCTGTTTCTTTAGACAAACGGGTTAAGCTGATCAGTGTGGTTCACATGATCAATTCATGTGCAGTACATCAATCACTTCTGTTCTGAGGAGCTCCTCTATATTTTCAGACTTCAAGACTTCCCACAAGCCATCAAGTCACCAATGGGCACATAGCATAAATGTCTTTGTTGATCTTGGCCACTAAGAAAGCTCATTTTTTGCTGTGTTATTTGCTAGACTGGTCATTGCTTTCAATCTTCCAAAGCTTTTCTCTCTTGAGCACAGAGAAGTGCTTTGGTGGCTCCTACAGTCTTTATTCTGAAATCAGGAAACTCAAATTTAAAATATTTACAGATCATATGGAGTTTTTCTTTCAAATAAGTTTTGCATTCTGTCACAACTTGCAGTTTAAATTGTGTTCTCACTATATGTATGAGTATACTGGAGAAAAAGACACGTTGAAAAAAGTATTTTCTCTAAATGTTTGTCATGAAAGTTGATCTTCAAAAATCTTTTAATATGCTACAGCTATGTTTTTATAAGAATGCTGATCTGAATAGATGCCTATGACTGCGTTAAAGGCATCAAAGAATCAGCAAAATAATAGTGTGTGATAAGTAGCAAAAGCCTAGATATAGGCTAGAATACTATTTGTGCTCCCATAATGATTATAAAGTTCCACACACATTTTGCATAAAAATCCCTTCAGTTAAAATAGCACCTTATTCAACGTAATCTTATTCACATGTGTTCTAAAGCTAACAGGTGATCTGTTTTGTGTTGTATGCTCAAGGATGTCTGTGGCTGTTTTGTGCACGTGAACACACAAGAAAATGTGGCAGGTAAAGAGAAACGTGTGAAACGTGTAGAGATGACAGCCTACAAAGATGGCAGTGACAGATGTTCTTGTTGCAGTAATCTGATCATGGCAGAATGACACTGATAAAAAACCAGGAAGAAAAATGTTTAGGGAGCACAGAAATGCTAGCAGTTCTACTATCAGTAGAACAAATAAAGTTTAAGCTAGGTTTCAGGACTTATTTCAGTTGCCTAAATATATTTGTTTAATGCCACTGAAGACTACTGCTATTATAGCCTGTGAAGATCTAGTCAACAAAGGAGTCTGAAGATAAGTTCAGCTCTGTATAGACACCAGTGGAGTTCAGCTGCATAGCTCTCCAGACTATGGAGGGGATTCACTAGATGTTCATTGACTATCTTTATTGACAGGAGCTTAGAAATCTTTCTTGTATATAGATATCTACATCTGGACACAAACTTCTTGGACTCTTCAGTTTGAAGGTTGTAGGGGTTTTTGGGTTTTTTTGTTTGTTTTTTTCTTAATGAATTAGCTCCTTGTGGTTGTGTTCTCTAGTTTCTGAAAAGGTACAGCCTCTTGATCAAATTACAAGCTCTTCTCCCATGGTTTTAACATTATAATATCTTTCTCCTGTGTGCATTCAGTTTTCTGACTCATCCTATATTTTTTCCCTGAGCAGGGTTAGTGCTAAAGGATCTCTGTTATCTGAACACTTATTTTAAGAATGTGTGTTGATACGTAGTATCTTTAGAAATATTACTCCCTGTCAAGTAGGTTGAAACTAAGAAAAAGATCTTGGAGTTACTGGTAGAGTACATGGGAAGAACAAACAGAGAAATAGTGTGATATAATAAAAATACAAAATGCATTCTCACTTATTTTTGCAGCCTGATAACTCTTGTGACACTGATTTCTGCATAGGCTTAGAAACAGTTTTGTGAGTTAAGCTGTCTTTTCCAAAGCAGATTTTGGCAGCACTGTAAGCATGTAGGGGTCTCATTGGTGGTGTTTCCCTATTATACTGCCCTATGTTTTGCAATTCTAGAAGGAAAACATTTTCCTTTTTTTGATGCTTGTACCCTTCAAATGTTGTTGTTGTTGATAATCATAGAATCATAGAATGGTTTGGGTTGGAAGGGACCTTAAAGATCATCTATTTCCAACCCCCCTGCCATGAGCAGAGACACCTTCCACTAGACCAGGTTGCTCAAAGCCTCATCCAACCTGGCCTTAAACACTTCCAGGGAGGGGGCATCCACAGCTTCTCTGGGCAACCTGTTCCAGTGTCTCACCACCCTCACAGGAAAGAATTTCTTCCTAATATCTAATCTAAACCTACCCTCTTTCAGCTAAAGCCATTTCCCCTTGTTCTGTCAATAATAGCTGCACAATGGTTTTATTTGTTTGGTTTTTCTAATCTGTCCTTTTAAGAGTTAGCACCTCTGTGGCCATCTGTGTACATTTTGTAGATTTCCCTAAATTTCTTCCAATATGCCACTAATATGAGCAGTGTATTACCATCACTCAACTAAGATGCATGTGACTGAAGAGTGTTACATTAATGCATGCACGTGTCCACTTCTAGATCTTGTGTCTTTTAGTAAGATGAACAAGATAATGTTTGTTTTTAATTTTCCAGAAGAAGATGCAGGCACCATCTTGTTCTTGTATGCCAGTATAATGCATAACAAAGATTGTTGGTCAAAGTTAGAGCATTGTGAATAGATCAGTACCCCAAATCAGAGCATCTTTTGGCCAGAACAACCATATACTCCTTACTTCTCATTTTTTTTATTGGTAGCCTTTATCATACATGAACGGAAGATTTGTGTTAATCTCCTTCAGTGCTGAATGAAATCATGTTGCTTGTTACTTATTGAAGAAGTAAATCTTTCTCTTACCTTTACTGCTCTTCTTGATGGATTGTTTAGAGAAACAAAGCTGTTCTTTTCAATAAAATTGGCTTGCCCGAGTCTCAGCTTATTCTTTTGTATATTAGATATGTGTCTTTTTCTTTTCAAATGCGAGAACTAAAGGAAGGTGCTGCTTCTGTTATTCTTCTGTTCTAGAGTCCTTTTAAAGTTTTTATTTGGGTTAAGCACATTTGAGATTAATCAGTCCACAGAAGGCAGCCCAGGTGCCCATCATGTCAGACTGTTGATATTAATTTTTATTTCAGTCCTTCAGATATCTGTATAAACCACTCTATCAAGAATCAAGCTCAGCTATACAGTACTGGATTTTTGCTGCCTGTCTCGGATTTTTGCTGCCTTTCTCACATTTTTGTCCCGAATTTTTCTATTATTTTCAAGTGTTTGACTGATGCAAAGTTGCTTACATTTGGGTAACTTCTGTCCGGAGGGGACATTAATAAAGACAAACATTCTTCATTCAGTGAATGTAATAATGTCTGGAAGTCTCCACGTGTTGTGGAGTGATCCCAGGCTTTCCAGCCATGGAGGTATCAGTTGAAAAACCCCTTATCTCCCTCAGGGAGGAAACCTGGGATCCATTTATGTGTTCTTTGTAGTTGATAAAAAGATTACAAATGGCCAGTTAATATTTCAAGATTATTCTAAATTACTGATTAGCATGGTAAATTTCAAAACATTAAAACAAATGAAGACATGCTTTTTAAATATATTTCCTTTAATACTCAAAGCTTCTAGGGCAGTTAGTTATAAAAGGCCAAAGGTCAATCGATTGGTTCCAGTCTGGAAATTTAGACGAGGGAAGTTCTTTAAGGCTCCTGCTTTGGATCAGGAACAATTTGAAAGAGCAACAAGATTGCTTCCCTGCCCCCCGCCCCCACACACACCTTGGAAATGGATTAATTTCTTGCTTGAAAAAGTAGCAATAATAATAAAGGAGGTCCTTATGCCCTACCATGTGTTAATTTACATCCATAATGTTTTCATTTGTCTTTTCCTATTTCTCAGAAAAGATATAATAGTAGGGTAATTTAAATTAATGAAATAATGAAAACCTAAATGACAGCTGTCAAAACTATTTTTTATTATGTTCATTTTATTTTTTCTTAATTATAGGTCTAAAACCTCAAATAACTACAGAGGCATTTGTGTGTGATTCTATAACATAGGTATAAAATAAATGTTACTTTTTAACTCTGATGAAAAGTAATGTAGAAGTTCTTCCAGTACTGAGCATTAATATCCTAAGTTCATATATGAATAGTTTTCATTCTTGTAAAGAATAAAATTTTGTCATGCAATCTGCCGAGGATTTTCAGTTTTGAGTTTTTTGTAATTTTGCTAATGAGCTTAGTGTCTGTTTAGTTCATTAAAATGAGCACTTTAGAGCACATCAAGAAGAAAGACACTGACCATCCTACTTAGATGTTCATTCAATAAAGAATTAGCCTATCCTCTCTACAGCAATTGCTGACCCTTTCACCTCTTTTATTCTGTTGCCTCTCCAGCCTTCCAGGACAATATTCTAGCTGACAGGGAAATAACACACGATGTTGCTGAAGCTTCTATTTAATCTCTATCTGTTGACCTTGTTGGCAAGTAATATCATCTTTCCCCACCCTAAATCTAAATTATTTCTAACTAATTGCTCCCTTTATATCTTCTCTTCATCTCACCAGCTCACTGGCAAGGGTCTGTTTGAATGTATTGATCACCTTTTCTCAGCCATAGGGTGGAGGGCATGCCACAGGCACTAACTTACTTAACCCCAGCAACAAGAGCAATTAACACCACAAGGAGACGGGTTCTTCCTCCCCTCTCCTCTGCCCCTCCAAACTCAAACTGAAATGCAGTGACACAGCTTCTTTGTCCCGATTCTCTACTTATCTCCTGCGTGGCTTTCAAAGGAGTTTATTATTATTATAGTGCTTGTTGTCAGAGCCCCTTCTTCTGTCTCTTGAAGTGCCTCCCATGGTCATTGCTGACTCCAGGGCCCCTTCTTGTCAGTTTTTACATTAATGACATTCCCAGTGTACCTGAAATCTGAAATATTTATGTTTGCAGATGACAATGTTCCTCTGTTTGCAGCTAATGCCTCCTTCTCTCCTTTGAAAAGACATATGTGATCAAGTAGCTTGCTTAATAATATACAGTACCTCTTTCCTTTCTTCCCCTCTCTCTTGACAGAAATATGGTTATACTCTTTTCCTGCTCACAAATTAGTTACCCTTTCATGCTGCACAAACTTTACAGTTCTAGAAAAGTAGCTTATCTGCTTCCTTAATAAGATACAAATGTTTTGAATCTACAGAGGTGATCTCTTCAGGTCAGGGCTGAGGACTGTTGCCTCAGTAGTACAGGAGGAGACGTGCACTGATTTGGCTCTCTGGCACATTTGGCTTTTCAAAAAGTCTATATATATAAATGCATGCAAACATATGCAAATCTATAAGTGTACCTATGTACACAAACAGATGTCTTTCTCCCCCCTGCCCCAGACTGTACTGGAGCATCCAGCCCCTTGCAAGAGTATGGCATTCATTTGGGGAAGGGGGTGAGAGGAGAAAAGAAGGCTTATTGTCAAATATTATGACTACTTCAAAGGAATAGAGTCCTAATCTGTTTAAAATATGAAGCATATTTGGATAAGCCATATAAATTGACATTAATTTGGGGAATGTTGTGAGTAGACAGCTGAAAGTGGTGGAGATTGTTGAGGGAAATGAATTAGAAGGGGGAAAGCAAATTGGGAAATTTTTAGCTAGCAAGAAAGAAGGGAACTTTAAGCACTAGAATACGTATTTTTGCTATGAAAATAAAAAGACAACCAGACAAATTGGTGGACAAAACTGTATCTCTTAAAAAAGAAAGGGAGTATAGAGAAATGATAACTCACCTCTAAGTCGCTAGTTCAAATGCAACCCAGGCAGTAAGAACAAGGCACCCTTCCCAGCAGTCACTGGAGTATTGAACAGAGACCTGAATGGAAGTTAACACAGTGGTAGTATTTCCAAAGTTTATTTGATGGCTGCTTCCAGGTAGCTGCAAGGGGGCATACACAATAGGCATAAGGTAAATAAAATAAAAGGATAAAACCAAGAAATGCATCTGTGATGCTGAGAGAAGGCTCTTTTTGCTTTATGAGAATGAAATAGCCCTGAAGACCAACCATGAAATGAGCAGGAGTGAGAGGTCTCACAACATCTTCAACTCTGTCATTGCCCAACTCCTGGACTTTTTGAAGAAGTGAGAAAAAACACAGTGAAGTGCTAGCCCTGTCTGCATTCTAGTTTTTTATTTTCTGTGGTGTTGTTTCTATAAAATGTCTCAAGACTGTACTTAAAAGCTGTTTGGCAATACAGGCTGGAAAGAGCTCATTCAGCAACATGCAAGATCTACCTGGAAGAGTGCAGTGCTGTGCCAGATACCTGTTATTATAAACACCAGCAGCTGTCTTGCCACATGAGTGCACTAGACTCTCAGTGAATACATCCTTCTCCCTTCCTTAGCCTGGACAGAGCACTCTGCTGATGTGATGACTGCTCCCACCTCTCTGCAGATGTTCTCAGAGTCAAAACGGAGGATACAATATTAACTCCAGACTCAGAATTACAGTCCTGTTCATTACAGAAATGAAACATTGCTGGAACAATGGAGGGGGTGAATGACTCATCCTTAGAAGCAGACTGAAAGATGGAATTGATGTGGCCAGTCCTTCTATCTGTAGAGAATGGCTTCACCTACAAGAGCATTTGTGCTCTTCCCACAGGGTCCTTTCTTGAATTAACTGTTCCTGTGCCTCTGAGGTCCTCTTGCCTATGCCAGGTGCTTTGTACAGGAAATCGCTAACCAAGCAGATAGAACACGTGCTCAAGTGCCCAGGATAGGCAAGTAACTTCTTTATGCATCTTCTTTAGGGTGGCAAATTATTTTGGTAAGATAGATCACATGCAGGAGCATGCCTACTCTACAATATCCCAGGTGACACATGCATCTCAGGCTTACACAGATGTTTGATTTTCTTTTTAGCTCTTGGATATAAGTGACCACAAAATGAAAATAAAATATCATATCATATCATATCATATCATATCATATCATATCATATCATATCATTAATATAACTAAAATAAATAATATAATCATACCTCAAAATTCCACCTGTAACTCACTAGAAGACTGAGCTCCATCCAGTTCATCACAGATCTGACCATAAATGTCAATGAATGCATTTGTGATGTTAAGGTAGAGTTCTTGAACTCATTTTAACTTGGAGAGGTGAGACAAATTGCTGCAGCTTAATCCACACTTTTTGGGGGGAGTTGTTGCTGATGGGAATTAGCTCTTCAATCACCCACAGCTTTTATCTAGGGGAAGCTGGTACACCCCTGAAGGGTCAGAGAGTGACCTAACAATGAAGTGATGTAGAAGGTGAGGATCAGACTCCTCTCTGAGAGTAGTTTGATCCTTGGCCCTTTTTTACTCAGCAAGATCAGTGTACCCAAAGTAATTTTAATTTTTCACCCTCAATTGACTAAATTATAGAAATTCTGCTGGATATGGAAGATTACAGGCATTACATTTCCATCAAGGTATAAGACTTCCCATGTCCACCCATGTGTCAAGAGGAGTTGTTCACATTTAAATATAGAAAGAGTGTAATTTAACTGTGAACATATGCTATTTTGATGTTTGTAAGGCAGATTTGCCAAGCATGATGACATCTTTGCAAATGTTGTGATTTGTGATTGCTATAATGTATAAAGAGGAGGAAAGAACTAAGGAAGAAAAAATAGAGATAAATATTCAATCCTTCCCAGACTTCTTAAATACTTGCAATCAAAAATATGGGCAAAAAGTGCATTTCAGCAACAAAGATTCCAAACATTGTCTCAAAACCAAAAGTTTATCAAAACATGACTAATTTTTACATATGTCTACTGTAAGACTATCTTTGTATACAGCTTTTGAAATTATATAATCCTGAACTGTGCCCATCCAAAATTTCACCCTATATCGCATTTGTCATAACTTGGTATTAGAAAAGCTGATGGGCCAGTTTTATGTAAAAGCACATAAGGAACACTTACTCATCAGATGTCTAGCTAGACATAAATCTAATGAATCACATCTCAGAAGCTCCTATTTCCACTGAAGATCAGAGGGCCTACAGAGAGATAGCTCAGATGTATGTATATACACTACCACGTAAATTTGGATGAGATTAATTATATGTTTCATGTACAACTCCATGCTACTAATTCATCTGTGTTTCCATAATAGAGGTAGAGACATTGAAGTGATGGGCAGAGTTTGAGGTAACAGATAGCACCTATAAGTATTAAAATTTCCAACAGAGTTTAAATTATGTTATAGTTTTGAACTTGTACTGCTGGCATTTTGTCCAAAAGCCAGTCAGTTTTCAACAGTTTCTCAAATACCAGCTAGAGGTTACTTAGTTCTTACTCCCTTTTCTTCCTCTCTTTTCCTAATCTGTTGAAAAGTATTATTTTCAACCGTTGAGCAGTGATTGAATTTGAGAAAATGCTTTAGTGGTGGATGTAGGGTATATGGCTTTTTAATCATTTCAGGACAGGCAATATTACTGTGCATCCTTTGTGGAAGAAACTATTAAATAATTGCTAGGGTACCTGCTTTACCTTATCATAATTGTAATTCTTTTTTCCTAAACGTTTGCTTTGAACTAGTTTCAGCTTCTGCTACATAGAAGGTTTTTAATCTTGGTTCTCACCCATGCATATTTACCTGAGGCTGTCAAAGAGTAAGCACACTGGTTTATTAGCTGCTCTGCTAACCCAATCAGGCTGATAAATGTAGTCTTCAAAAAGTAACAATAAATCAGAAAGCATTTTGGATAAGATATTACTTTGTCCTGTTCAATCAGGTATGTTTGAAATCATTATATTTGAATATATGCACTGTTGCTGATACAAGAAACTGTTTAAAATGAAGGTCAGTGAAGTTTTCAAAGAGCTGACAGACAACAGGAGGTGAGAGCAGCATAAGCTTAGGTCAAATATTGCTGGTGTTACACTATGGCATAATAAATTGAAAGATAATTTATGCAGGTAAGAAGGAGCAGGAGAAAGCATGTCCATAAAATATTCTATACTGGAAGTTTTGAACTAAAGATATGGGAAATAATGAAAATTCCTTTCCCCTCTGACTCTGGGAGAATCACCTCAAAAGACACAGTGTTCTGCTTTAATCATTGCTTAAATGCAGGCTGCAAAGCTTAGAAGCAAAGAGGCATGTGCAGTAGGTGTTCATCTGGATTGGGTAGACATTTGTTGTATGAGAGAAAAGCATGAACACGCACTCTAGAAATGGTGGTGAATTGAATCCTAGCATTACATCCCTAGGATGCTGAAAGTCCATCCCATGTCAAGTGCTACCTTATTTGCTCAAATAAACACAACACTAGAATAACAGCTACGGTTGTCAGTTTCGTGCCCCGCCCCCCCAGTGTAGAATTTGTATATATCCACATAAAGTCTGTGTTGTCTTTTTTACATCAGATTCACTATAAATCTACCTAATCTTTTGCTCACCTTGCTATCTCTTTATGGCTATTGCTTTAGAATAACTACTTCTGAACTAGAGATGATGTTCTGAAATGAATATAGTTCACCGGGAACACTGTGTTGTGCATAAACAACATCCAGGGCTTTTGCGTGGTCTCCAGTGAGCCTGGAGCATGAGAGCAAACAGAAGTCTACTCTGCTGTTGCTGACTTTGTACAATGAAATAATAAAGAAAAAATAAATTTAAATAAAGAAAAAGGAGCAATATGAAAAAGGAATGTAAAAGAGGCTTGGAGAACCTTACTGTACCCAACATAGACAGCTGGCTAGTAACTGTAATGGGTTCAGGTACTGTATGAACCTCTGGGCTGGAACGAAAAAATCTGAAGAAAACAGTGGACCTTTTTTGAGTAAATACACCATATAATTGAAATCTATAGACCTGGAGGCATTTATGATTGCAGGATGTATGAATTTTTAAAAAAATATCATTTGTTTCTACTTTGTAAGACATAATTCTGATAGTCTGGAACACAATATTATTTTGTGTTTTCCTTATTACTTTTGCTCATAACAATTTCATATGCAGTTCCAGTTGCAAAATGCACAGTCAGATTTTTCTGAAGAGTGAGATTTCAGGAAGCTTGTATTCATAGCTTCAAACAGTGTTAGTCTAACATAAAACATGCTGTTTCCAAGATAGAAAACCTGGAGACCTGGTCATGAGAAGCTGAACATCGTAGTGGCATCTGATTAGCTTTTCAAAAGAGAAAACTTACAGCCCTATGGTGAAAGCCAGGCAATAAATAAACCAAATATTGCAGTCTAATCTAACATAGGCTAATGCTTGCATTTTTATGATCTTGCAAAACACATTTAGAGCTGTACCCTTGTGTTGTTTCAAATTTTCTCCTCTTTGTTTCTCTGTGAGAAATGCACACATACAAATTGTTTGTGAAAGCTCATCTCCAACACCATTTATCTACTTTCCTTGAGATATCTGATTTGCCAAAAATGAAACCTTCTTTTATGGTATATGAGACGCTTCCTGACAAAATCCCCATTTAAGGGCTCGAGACGGTGTGTCTCTTGAGGGTTGGTAATGAGATACAGAGCAGAGTTCTGCAAAAGTTCAAAACAAAAGTATAAGCCATGTGAATCACGCCTGGTTTTGTGCCTTGCTGGAAAGAAACATTTCATCTTTCTGTGCAGAAATCAGACTCAGCTTGTCATGTGGTCTGGTTTGGATATGAAATAAGATGAAAACTGGGGTTTTAGCAACATTTCCCTTTTAGAATGTAGTTGGACAAAACTCAGACTGTAATTGAAGAGATATCCTATCAATGTATAAGGAGTATACAATGAATTGTTGTAGAGCACAGCAATGTACAACAAGGTATATAAGCTGTTTTAATATGACTTACAACATTTCTCAGATGCAAGTGCTAACCCAGGGCACTTTTGCAGCAGTGAATGGAGCAGCATCTCAGGGCCTTGTGCAAAAGTTGTGTGCTATCCAAAACAAATTTCAGCTGTGGGCAACTTGCACACTCTGAACACAACACAGAGAATGCTGTGGAAGGGCTGAGTGCATCATCTGAGGACCCACTAGTACTGTACTGCTTTTGGATGGAACAGAGTATTTTTTCTTCATAGTAAGTTGTATGGTGCCGTGTTTCAGATTTGTGAACAAAACAGTGTTGATAACACAGGGATGTTTTAGCTATTGCTGAGCAGTGCTTACACATTATCAATGACCTTTCTGCTTCTCATGCTACCCTGCCAGCAAGTAGGGTGTGGGTGCACAAAAAATTGGAAGGGGACACAGCTGGTACAGCTGACCCCAAATGACCAAAGGGATAACCCATACCATATGAGGTTATGCTCAGCAACAAAAGATGGGGGAAGAAGGAGGAAGGGTGGATGTTCAGAGTGATGTTGTTTGCCTTCCCAAGTAACTATTAAGTGTGATGAAGCCGTACTTTTGGATATAGCTAAACACCTGCCTGCTAATGGGAAGTAGTGAATGAAATAATTATTTTGATTTGCTTGTGTGTGCAGCTTTTGCTTTACCTATTAAAATGTCTTTATCTTATTCCACAAGTTTTTGCACTTTTACTCTTCCAGTTCTCTCCCCCAACCCACCACAGGCAGGAGTAAGCAAGTGACTGGGTGGTGCTTAGCTGCTTATTGAGGTTAAACCACAAGTACATAAGGGCTCTAGGCTTCAGGATGCATGGGATGGAGAGTGGGCTGCTCTGGAGCAGCCCTACAGTCCTTCTGTAGGACTTTAAAAACTAGTCCTATCTTCTCTGCATCCTAGTCTAGTAATCTGGCATTTGTTTTGTTTTGGGGCTTAAACTTTGTTTCACAACCAGCCCAGGTATAACAATAAAGAATGCTGGACGTGTCTGTGGAACCTTAAACTGAAACGGTTTCACAACCATGTTCCACAGAGTAATCATCATAGCTGCATGGAATGGTTTGGGCAGGTTTGATGGGCACTTTCCCTAGAAGTGGCTCAGATGCTTATCTTGTGCATCTGAAAGGCCCTGACCAACATGTTCTTTTTAGAAAAGACATTAATGGATGTTCCTCAAGTGTTGCTTCATAGCCACTCCTCTTCAGTGTTATATAGGATATGTATTACTTTTTCCTTTGACTTCCTGTAATAAGATACCACAAATGGAAATAAAATTTGCTTTCTCAGTTTCATGTCCTCAGTTTAGAAGATCCTACTTACAATCAAATAATTCCACATCACTGCCTTTTCATCAGTCTAGTTACAGATTTAATTCAATTTCAATAGAAAAGAAAAAGAGAGATTTGGGGCTTAGGGAAAAGCAAACAAATTAAGAATACAGACCTTGGATGGAAGCAACAAAGCAGAAAGCAACATAAAAAAAAAATCACATCTGCTTCCAGGAGAGACCCAGACAATGCAACATACTAGACACATAACTAGAAAAAACAAATCTTGCAGTTGGCTTGCAGTCAGACACCTGCTCTGAAATCCATGACTCAATGGATCATAGTTCATTAACCCACTCAAACTATTTTCTAATTATTGTCACATTTTATTATTCAAAAAATTGACCATTTCCCAAGAAAAAGGATCATCTTGGAAAAATGCTCTTGAATCCTACTGAGAGGAAAAGAAAGAAAATATAAGAGGAACTTGGGGTAAAACCAAATTATGTTGTAGTATTGACAGTCAAATCCCCAACCCCGGACATGTCTACATTAATTATGACATTCATCCTGAATGTGTAGTTCAGTGCAGAATGGTATTTGTGACCAGAGAAAATAAAAAATCTTTTGTCATTTTTTCATATCTTCCTGTTCTTCAAGGATCTTAAGATAATTACGAGAATTTTTGGTAATCAAAACAAACAGTCCAGACTTTTGCTTGCCTTTTTCTAGGAAATGATGTACCTCCTATAGTCACCTACATCCCTTGTGGTTTTGCCATGAGGTATGATGGATCTAATTGTTAGTTTTAGAAGACAATTGCTTAAGAATTCCATCCTCTCTCTCCCCGGTGGAACATACCCATAAAATTCCATACAAACTCTGAGATGTAATACAATATCTAGAGAGAGAAAAAAATTCTTAGATTATCAGAGACATATCACTGTCTTTTACTGTTCAAAACAAAATGTCAGAGAAATTTATACCTTGTCCTAAGGTAATTTTGCTTTGATTTTGCTCTAGAGATACCAAAATTCAGAATGATCACTTATTTCTAGGCTTTTAAGTTTTGTATATTGGGCACCTTACCTACCACAAAGTACTTTGACTTAGGGAAGTAAGAATCTCACTGTCTGTAGGCTACATCACCTATCAAAACTGTGTACAAGTCTGAAACTTTGCCCAAGGGTCTGGAGAGGTGTAACATGTTTATTGCAGTCCAAGCACCCTGAAGCTGTACTGCCAGCACTGAACCCAGTAAAAAGCCTAAGAGAATGATAGAATTATGGAATGGTATAGGTTGGAAGGGACCTTAAAGATCATCTACTTCCAACACCCCTGCCATGAACAGAGACACCTTCCACTAGGTCAGGTTGCTCAAAGCCTCATCCAACCTGGCCTTGAACACTTGCAGGGAGAGGGCATCCACACCTTCTCTGGGCAACCTGTTCCAGTGTCTCATCACCCCCACAGTGAAAAATTTCTTCCAAATATTTAATTTAAATCTATTATCTTCCAATTTAAAGCCATTGCTCCTTGTTCTATCTCTACCTGCCCTTGTAAAATGTCTCTCCCCAGCCTTCCTGCAGGCCTCTTCAGGTACTGGAAGGCTGCTATAAGTTCTCCCTGGAGCCTTCTCTTTTTGAGGCAGAACAGCCCAAACTCTCTCATCCTGTCCTCATATAAGAGACGTTCCAGCCCTCTGATCATCCTCGTGGCCCTCCTCTGCACTCACTTGAGTAGGTCCATGTCCATCTTATGATGGGGCTCAGAGACCTGGACATAGGACTCCAGATGGGGCCTCGCAAGAGCAGAGTAGAGGGGAAGAATCACCTCCCTTGACCTGCTGACCACAATTCTCTTGATGAAGCCCATGATATGGTTGGTCTTCTGGGCTGTGAGAGCTCGTTGACAGCTCATATTGAGCTTCTCATCCACCAGCATTCCTAAGTCCTTCTCCCCAGAGCTGTTCTGGGTCCATTCTCTGCCTACCCTTCATATGTGCTTGGGATTGCCCCAATCCAGGTGCAGGACCTCGAAGGGATAATTTCTTTCAAAAACACCACAAAAGGAGAGGCTGCCTGTCTTTTATTCATTGGCCCAACAATTTACACACTCAGCAAGAATTTGGGAGACATGGGCTCATTTTCTCCTGCTGAAGGTAGACAGTTATTTACAGGAAGGGAGAAATCGCAAAATGTGGAAGGTGAACAAGAGCAAGGCTGAGTGTAATAGAGGGCACAGAAATCGAATTGGTAGAACAGGACCCTACTCCATGGAATAGCTGTGAATTTTGCTTTATCCAGAGATAGGATTAAAGCAGTTAATCCAAGGTAGAGAGATTAGACTCATTTCTGAGAGAGCGTCCCAAATACTAGGGACAAACCCTGAGGTGGCAGGAGCACTTGCACTCTGGAGGGAGGTAGGAGCTGAGACGTGTCAGTGGTCAGCTGCTGGCTTGTTGTAAGTAGTCTCATGTCATTGTGTGGAATCATGGCAACACTGACTGTCTGAGGCACTGCTTGATTTAGCTGATCCAGGTTCCTTGGTGATGCTAGGAACTCTGTTTTGATGCAGCATAATGTCTGTATTAGATGTTTGAAGTAGGCAACTAAGTTCTGAATCTGGTCATTGTCCTCTTAGGAGGAAAGATTTTCCCCCAGAGCACCTCCAAGTTTATTGTAATCCATTGTCATCTTTCAATAAGATGGCACAGCACGTTTAAAACTTATCTGGTAATGAACAATGCATAGCTCACTTATTTTCTACTGATGAAGTTAATCTATGCTCAAGTAGCAAAAAATAACATTGAACTAAGGCTGAGTCCTCTAGAACTTCCAATCTACAGACACAGGAATAATTCTTACATAAAGAGAAAACATCAGCCTGGTGACAGGAAATTCTTCCCTGCAACTTCTATTTTAAAATAACAGAGATCTATGTAATTTTTTTGATTGTCTAATTGTGTCAGCATGCTTCAACAGCTGTGATAATTTTAGACTTCCATGCAGCCCAAAATCTTGTCAGTACCCCTAAAAATGACTGTTTAGAATCTCTCAGGACAAAAAAGGAAATTAATCAGAAAGTTAAGCTAACTTTTTTTTTAAAAAAAAACAACTAATAAACTAATAGACTTATTCTAAAATAAGGTTAGAATAGAATTAATCAGTGTTAGTTGTAAATAAATCAGTTTGGTCTTTTTTCATAGTAGACATATTTTCCAAACATTTTTTTAAGTGTATAGGAAAAAAAAAAAAATGTCTGAGATTTGCCACTAAAAAGGGTAGGTATAAAATATAAGTGTAGGATTGTTTATAGGAGGAAAAATAAAGTAAACCAAATCTCAGTGAGACTTGTATCCATGAATCCTACAGGCAGGACAGTGACTATCCCACAATGGAAGAAGAACTCAATTTAGGATCTACTCCCTTTTTATTTCATTGCAGCTTTCAGGGTACTGGCAGACTAACTCTTTTTTATTACTTTCCAAAGAAAATAACATATTCCCCTACTAGTGGAATTAATCACCTTTCTGGAATCTTCAGCTTTGAGAAGGGCGGATTTTTTCAATTACTTTTGTCAGCCTCAAAAGCTAGGCAGGGCATATTCTTATTCCGAGCTACACTTCCCCTTACATAATATTGGTCTTTATCTTGGAAAGTTTTGTTCTTTTTTAAGATTCCTCCCCCCCCCCCCCCACCCCCCCCCCCACCATTCTGATAATTTATCTTTCTCAGAGAGCAAACCCTGACCTATCAGATTCTGCAGAGTAATTTTGGATTTGTCAATAAAGATTTGTAGTGCTTGGAAGGGAAGAACTTAATAACTAACCTTGCAAAGTGTCTCATTATTTCCAGAGTGTGGTTTACTTTGAGGTGAGACAAACGGAAATGATTAAAGTCATATTTTATTGAATTTAGTAGGGGAGTGATATGAGAGAAGATAGTATGGAGATGATTAACTGAAAAACAGTCACGTCATGTATCAGAAATGACTGGAATAATAAAAATATCCACAAAACCTCTCTCCCAATATATCTAGAAAGAGAAAAAAAAAATCTTACCATCAAAAAGCACTAAGTATTACCTATTAGAATCTTTTACTAAGGCTTTTGGCACAAGAGAATTGTCTTACCACGGCTGGAGTTGCTTTAATCTGTGGAAAAGGACAAAGGAACCCCCAACCAGAATGCTCTGAGCCCTCAGTCAAAATAAGATAGGAGACACAAGATCTCTGTCGAGACACCATTCAACATTACTCATCTGCCCTGAGTTTGCATGCAGTGTACAGTTGTTCACCCCTAGAACGTCACAGCTCCAATATTGTTAATGTCCGTTTTTTGTCATTTCCAAGTGTAGTCAGGTGGGCTGGTCCATGAGGGAGGCAGAGGAATTCACAAAGACGCACAGGAAAATAAATGCACCTTATGTAGGATACACTGTGATAACTGAAGCAAAAACAGAGAACAAACTCTTTGCCTTAACAGTACAGGTCAATTTGCAAATAAAATCAAAGCTGTCTCTTGAGACCTAAAAGAAAGTGAAAAGAGGTTGGTATCTGAAATTAGCCTAAATTCAACAAACTTAATCTGATCTTTACAAAGCCACTAAATGTAAATTGTGAGTAAATGACTGGACAAGTCAATTCACTGCTGGGAAATCCTCATGTTAGTTGTCAAAACAATAACCTCTTGGGAAAATATGTATTCAACATGTGTGGGGATACATAGTCTTCTGAAGCATATTTACCTAGAAAGGCAAAGGAATGTTGCAAGAAAGCCTTTGCATCATTAATAAAGTTTTGCTCTGGTACTACTGTCCCATACTGTCCCTAATAGCATTTTGCACAAAATCTGCCATTGCACAAAAGTGTTTTTGAACACTTTTGAAGTGTCATTTTCAAAAGTTCCTCCGAATTCTGTTTCTTGTTTTATTGTTTATTTATTCTGCAAAATATTATTTCCTTTGAGTTGTGAAACAAAAACCCCCTGGCTTTATGACCAGTCCAGAAAGTTACTAATGTGCCATTCTGTCACTTTGCTTTTTTGCACTTTTTTTTTTTTTTTTTAGGGAGAAGACGAGGGTAGGAGGGGGGCAGGAAAACAAATGGTAGACCTCTGTGATATTAAAAGTTAGTATAAATTAATAATTTGGCCAGAGAAATTCTGCTCTTGATGAAGAAGTGATATATTTTAACTTAGGGAGAAATAATTCCTTGAAATTTAATATGACCACTGGAAAGGAAGTGGAAATTTTGGGTTGAGATATAAGTGAGTATAGGTCTTCTATATATAAAAAAAAATCACAATCCAGAAAAAAAAAAAAGTCTGTCTGGAAACTGGGTATTAAGTATTACTGTAATATTATTAAGTATTAAATGACATTTAGAATATTATTTAAACAATAAGAAATTGATTTTAGGAGAAGTATGAGTCAGAATCACTATACAAATGGAAAAATTAATTTCTGTTGTAACTTTAGGGTTTTACTGAAAGAGCTTTATGGCAAGCTTTGGAAGATTATACCGTAATTTGTTAGCGAGAAGTATATTTGCCATGTTTCACTCAGATTTACAACTAAAGGAGTGTCTTAGAAGTCATATTAGTCCTTTTGAGTAATAGCAATGGATAGGAGCCTTTTTCCACCTCAACATGGTAAAGAAGATGCAGCTGTTTCCTCTATGTATAGAGCCTGAAACCATTGCTTGTCTTTTTTTTTTTTTTTTTTTGGTGCTATTATCTTGTGGACTTGCTTCTTTTACTGCTTGCTTAGAAACTCATACCTTGAAATCACAAGGAATGAAATGAGGCTCATTCTTTTTGAGCTCTCATTAGGCACTTATTTTTCATGAATGCTGTTCAGGTTTACATCAAAATCTATAAGCAGAATTTCCTGAAGTGAATGCATAAAACAAAAATCTAGGAAACAAAAGTTCTGCACTAGTTTGTGCAGGTAAATTTTAGTCTCTAAATTGTTTAGAATACCTTTTGGCACAAATTGCAATAACCAGAAATGGTGCAAATACTCAAGCTGGGATTCCATGCTGTAGCCCACAAAAAGCAGCTGGTTTAACTGTCTAAGCAATTAACTTTCCTTCCTTGGTGCACCAGGGCTGATTTCTTAATCATGTAGACATTGCAAAGTTCCTCTCTAGTTTTGTAGGCAGTTTGGGAAGTGGATGGTGAACATGTAGGACAGCTGGAAGAGTCTAAGCTTTATGTTTTTGGATGAGTGACAGATGATATCTATTTGATTAAATTCTTTTTACATGTGTTGGATGTGAAAAAAATTGATTTATTCTACAGATTTACAGAGCAATAGATGGATGCTTGATATTGTTATAAATCAAAGATATAAAATATATAATTATGCTTAGGACTTGTAAGAGAAGCTACAATAAAAAAGGGAATTTGTTCAAATAAATTTGAAATCCAGAGGTGTGGATCCATTTTGGAATGTTTACATGTGTTGGAAAAATGAATTTGTCTTTAGTAAATATCTACAGTTGAGGAGAGCTGATAAATATTTTATCTGCATAAAAGTAGTAGCTGTAATTGTCTGATGCATTTTGGCATCTTAAAAATTACATTATGAACATCAGATCTTCTTGTGTACATAGATTCTATAATGGAACCTCCACATTCTTTATTTAGCACTGTATCCAAATTATGAGGCAACTTGAACAACATGTGAGTCAGAAAACCAACAAGAAGGGGTTCAATGGTTTAGTTTTGTAACTTAAACACAGATATCCGTGCCGTTTGAGATTCTCTGGCATATCAAGGACATAGATGCATAGCAAGTACACACATGACCTATGGGAGCCCCCAGGGACATCTCTGGGCAGCTGGAAATCAAGGAAGACACCCTATGATATATCTACTTGTCACTTGCCAGGCAGCTGAATCTCATACCAAGAATGGAATTCAAGCTTTAGATTCAGCAGCCTAAATTTAGTTTCCACAGAATAGGCATCCACATGTGAGTTAGGTGCCTATGTTCCTACTGGAGCCAATGAAGATTTCATCTATCTTAAGGGCTATTCAGAGCAGCTGGAAGTAGAGAAATAGAGTTCAATTTATTCAACCACACCCAAGTGTCTGGTGCTTTTTATAACATCTAATGGCATTTTGACAGACCTCCAGCTGTCCGTTCAGAAAGGCAAGGTGTCTCATATATTGTACAGTATATCCAAGAGACCTGTATGGATCACCCAGGACCCTGTGGCATCTCAAATTACATTAGACCACCATGTGTGGACAATCAGTTCCTCATATTTAACCAGCTTAATAGTTGTTTGAACCCCACTTATTGTAGTGTTTGATCACCATTGGCTCTATGGGTGTTTAGACACTTGGCTTACGTGTTGACACCCTCATTTAAATGTTGAATCTGGAACTGGATCCTATGCCAGATTTTTTTTTTAAACTGTCACAGAACTGTGTCGCCTGTGGCAGGCTTGGCTCCTGATCGAATAGGGTGCATTTTTTTTTTGTGCAGTAATATAGTCCAAGTTGTTTACATGAGAGTGAATTCCAAACCAGTCACTAAATAGCAGATTTAACATGCCCATTTTCTCTAAGACATCCTGAGAGCTCAGATGAATGGGCTTTTTTGCCTGGAACACAGCACAACATTAACTGCAGATATATAGTTTTTGATCTGGAAATAATTTTCATCCATGTAGCCTGGAGTCTAGGCAGAGAAAGCTTGGTTTTGCCAGTAAAAGGTATGTGCATCTTTGGAAGAGCTATATCTGCAGCTTTGCCCTTTGGGATTCTATCAACAGAGATGAACAGAGTAACAAAACAACCTTCTGGCAAAATACTGTTTATTCTACACAATAGCAATGAAGGTTTGCAAAATAGAGGCGACTGGAAAATAGTCTGTATTCTACTTCTTTACCTCAGGGTTTTCCTCCACCTCTTGAAAAGCTGAAAAGGATCAACTTTCTTATTAGTCAGGCTTCTGTGCCTGTCTGAGAAGTTCCTTAATAACAATTTCTCAGGTGCTTGAAAGAAAGAATTTTCATCCTGTCTGAATTCTTTATTTTCAGGTCCTGTATTTTGGGTTGGTTCAGAAAGGTCACCCAATCTCTCCCTGGAATGACCCTACCACGTTGAAGAGGGCCTCACTTTGACATCATTTTGCTTTCTGCTTCCCCTCCATTATCCAGTGATGTGAACATCTTGTGTGAACACCAGTGACTCCACTGTCACCACGACTTCTCACATATGTAGTCTTGCGTAAATTCTCTAGAGTAGAAGATATAGACTATCACTTCCTTCAAAGATCATGTTTTTTGTTAGTCCCAAACACAGTGATCCTGACTGAAAGTCCTGAGCACCAATGCAAATTACTAGTACTAGAACTATCAAAATTGCTACTGCTGCTAATTACAACTGCTACTAACTGAACTTAATTTTACTAAACTAAGCTAACCAAATAATTTTTAATTACAACAAAATCAGCTTTAGGTTGCCAGATATTTTAGATTAAATCCATAATTTTTTGGGAAAATATCTATTTTTTTGAAATATGTTATCTTAGTAAGGAAGGATTTTTCTCTTTCAAAAACATTCAAACTGAATTTTTTCATAGAGTGTACCATGCATTATTGACAAGAGAGGAAGGAAGGATGGATGGTCGCTGCAGAAAACAAGGGTTCATATTCTCATTCATAGTCACCAAATAAACACTTGCATTATCCTGCTGAACTTTGTGTACTTCCATGGGTGATGATGAAAAATATACTTTAGCACTCTGAAACTCACTGTAGCTGTATGCTGACTCATAATTACTGAGACAAATGCTGAAATATCTAAATAAACTCACACTGAACAAAATTACTACAAGAACCAGACTTGCATACAAATGTTCATCGTCATTAGTGCTGAGGTGAAAATAGGCAATGTGCCAGTTTAGTACATGGGTATTAAGATCAGATCATAATCTTTTCCAGTAATGGCTACAGGTACCTTAATTAATTGTAACATTACAGTGGGTTTCCTATGATGGTGCATATCACATTTTCAGGAACACCACATTCATTCTTGTTGGTTTATCAAAATAATAGCTGCATTAATAAGGACTGGTCATTTGTTTCAAAGTGATCCTGTCAGCTAACACATGGAAAATCCTCATTCATTCCTTCCCTCTTCATTGTATTAACATTATTCATGCTGAACCCTGCTGGCATGCATGTGGCAGAGTATGGAATTTGAGAATACTTTGGCATTGAGCAATACCTAATTATCAGAAATTATTTACATTAACAGAAATGGCTCTAATCCTTACTTTTTCAGCAAAGAATGTTATTTCAGTTCTAGCCACATGATCGCTCTTTTAGCCTCCCCATTCTCTTTGTTGATTAAAACCAAAGCACAAGTGGGTGAATTTTTTTCTCTCCCCACCCCCACCCCCAGTATCCTGATAGCTGACTAAATTAACACTGCCCTCTGATCACAAAACGAATGGTCTTTGTGGGACCAAAACATGGGTGATCAAACAGAGAGTCCGCCTGGTTTGACAGGTATGGAGTTGAGTTGCACATGTGCCTCTCCTGTGCCTGACATCAGCAGCAGGAGGGGTGGAGCAGTCCAGGGAGTTAGTGCATTTACAGTTGTTACCAGGGAAACAAGAAAAATTGCAGACCTTCTGGATTATATATAATATGATCTGAACCTGGCTTTATCACAGCAACATTTGGCTAATATAGCAATGTACTGTGCAACAGTAGCAAAAAATTCCAGTATTTTATGGCTGTAGTAGGGACCTCTCATGTAAAACATTAGTTATTAGAATTTAAATTAGTCTTAAAAGAGAAGATAAATGGAAACACCATGTTCAGCTCCCTCCTCAGAAAAAAATGGCCCTACACTGAATTTCCATTGCAGCTTCATTCATCTTCACAACTTTGAATGGCCAGCAATGCAGATGGTGCTTTGTTCTCCAACTTCCCTTCCACTAGGGTCTCACCATCTCCTCGATCTGTGAAGCCTAAATCTCTACTTGCTATTACACAGTTCTCAACAGTTTCTTACCAATTTAGACCCTCTTCTTCCCTCTGACACAGTGAAGAAGTGCAAATAGTTTGCAAAATGAAATAGTCTATAAAAATATCTGAAGATAATTTCGGAATTGATTTTAAGACATGGTAGAATAAAAGCAACTAATGCAACCTCAGTCCTGCCTTGCATGGTGTTATAGTGCTAGCTGGTATCACTCGGGCAGCAGACAGTAAAGAAAAGGAGCAGGTCTACAGAGTGAAGCAACTGGTGCTGAAGGACAGAGGGCCACGCTGCGTGAGGTTTGGAAAACTTTAACTTGGACTAGGTCTGTGAACTGACTAAGTCATCCCTGTGAACCAAATTCTTGTTAATGGTTAGACCACATTAGCCAAATTCGTGGGCTGCATTCCTCACTTTAGCTTCATGTCACAATGTTTTAGCACTCTGAAGCATATGGTATGAACCAAAGCACAGCGAGTGGAGAAGCCCTGGAGATTTTTGGTTGAAAGACAGACTCCAGATTTGAACTGAAATGCTAATGCAGATGCACCAAAAATAACCCACAATCTTAGTAAGCCAGTAAAAAAGCACAAAAATATATTCTACCACTTCTCACATTCATCTATCCTTCTGCTGTCCTTTCTTCTCAGCAAAAGCTGTGTGGGTGATGGTATATTTCAATAGTGTATCTTGTGCTCAGAATAACTAAAGCACCTTATTCCTTGTCACTCCTAATTGTAGAATATTTATTCATTTTTAAGCTTTGTTTTATCTTAGCTATTTTTTTAATGTCTTAGGTTTGGCTGTTTGGAGTTTTCTATCAAAATTGTTTTAGGCTGAAGGACAAAATTGTTTCCCAGCTGTCTGAATTAGAGATCTTTTTAGATCCATCACATGTATCACTATAATTTAAGCTAAAGCAATAACTGGTGAAAATAGAAAGCTGCTATTCTCCCTGAGTTATAACTACTTTCTCAGTACCTTAAGTCAAGCCTTTGTTACATGTCAAAGGAACATGAAAAACCATGAATCTCAGCTTTATTTTTGCAGCCTCTGCTATAGAAAGCAGTTAAGTATGTACACTTATTTAATGTATTCATCATGACTGGGAGACACAGACTCCAAAATAACCACCAGAAAAGAGACCCTTAGCAGATCCATAACTGTCTTATTTTGTAATATTAAGTGTGGGATGCTAATGGGCTCTGCACTTCAGAGGTGTGAAACAATGAAGTGCGTACACTTATCCCTGATCACTAAGAAAGAGGGTCAAAGGTAATTTCTGCCTCCCTTCCTGTTTTACTGGTTTTGAAGCACACTGGTTTTGACCACTCCTTCTAAGACCTGTGTTTTTTTTTTTTTTTTAGGTGGTTGTTGTGTAGTCAAGTGAAGGCTCAGACACAAGGGTTTGGGGCTACAGCCTGCTCAGTGCAGGCTAAGAGACAAGAAGTGTCTAACAAGCCCTACTGCAGGTATACAGCTGCAACATATAAACTGATACATATCAGTTTTAAAAGTCTATAATCTAACAAAATGCAGCTGATTTTCAAGGTTACAACATAAAAAAACAAATGTTTTCTGCAATATTTATGCTAACTTTCATCTTCCAACTAGAGCTCTGAAGAAAAAGAAAGGGAAAATGAATTTAACATCGGCAAAACTAATAGTAATTCCCTACTTTTATTCTCATGAATGGTTTTCACTTGTTCCTAGTTTTCTAGGGTAAATGAACCTTCGTGAGATGAAATAATTAAAATCTGTAACCAGTTACAGTTGTAGAATGATTAGCAAGAGAAAGCAGTCTAGAACTTAAAAGTGGTTGACTTGTACTAACTGGCATTTCTATTTCTGTCCAGTGAGTTGAGGGTAGCTTACATAAGCTAAGGCATTAAACTTCAGCATCATTGCATCAGTGGTTCTGACAGGGACAGTGCAGTGATAGGCAAGGCAGGGGTGGGCATGGACCACTGGTACTGTAACTCGTTCGGAGTGCTGGGATGGAGGTGGGAGCTCACCACTCCTGATTTCCATCTCCTCCCCGCTAGCCTCCCTTCTGCCTCGATTGCAGGCTTGTCTCGGCTCACAAAGTGCATTAAACATAAACAGCATTTGAATCATCCCAGTTCCCTCCAACTGACAGCAGCACTTTGTCAGCTTCAGCAGCTCCCTGTGCTGGCTTCACAGCGGGGGGTGTGATAAAGAGGATGTACAGAAGCGTGTTTTAATCACAGGCATTTTCACTTCAGGAGAAGTGTAAACAGGTGAAAAATATAGAAGTATGACAGATCTACATAATTAATTGGGGCCCCAATGAGGCTGCCATTGGGTTGCTGGCAGTCACTGGGCTCAGTAGCAATTTGAGGATGAGAAGGAAAAGGGCACCCAAAGCCTCAGATTATATGTTTTAATTGAAAACATATTAAAAACTTCTCCACCGTACTTGGTCATCTCACCAAGATGCATGTTCATTTGAAAATACAAATAAAAAATTAAAACTGTTTAATTATTTTCATTTAGAATGTAAGTCATAAAAAACCCCTCTGAAAGATTTCTCTATCAGCTTCCAAAAAAGCCTTAGAAAAGCTAGCCCAGCCATTCCCCTTTTTAAATGGAATTTGTAATCTAACGAGGAAATTATTTATGAAGTATTTGCTCTGCACCTGAAAATACCTCCAGTGAAATTATGTTTGGCAACCTGAAGCACTTTGAAGTCGATGGAGTGGCGGTAAAAATTAGGCCTTCATTAAAGAGCAATGCCTTTTCTCCAGCAAACTGGCACCGCCTCAAGAGGTCAAGCTCTGGAAAGGCCACAGATCTCTGCCCACACCATGCCTGTGCGCCACACATGGAAGCAATTTTGCCCATATTCTCTGCTGCTATTTATGAATTTCTCCTTCTCCTTCCCCACTCCCCATTCTTTTTTCAGGCTTCCTTCTACAGCTTTCATGTTGCATTTAGGAAATTAACAGTAACTGTCAAATCACTCTGCAAATAGGAGAATATAAGTTTGGAAGGAGTAGAACTTGCCTTTTGCCCTAGGGCCAAGTCAGTGGAAAAGCAACAAAGGGATCCTTGAGAAGTGTTTGGATAGACTGTTTTGGCAAGCCAGGCTCTTATTTTATCAAGTGCACACAATTTTTCCATTGGCAATTTTTCCCCCCTTCCTGTAAATTATTCTTTCCCCTTGTTCACCCCACTTGCTTCATGAACTGGGAAAGGTACTGGGAACGATTATAGCCACCAAGCACTGGCAGGGTGGGTATTAACCCTTGGAGAGAAATAGAATAGGTTTGGAAGTGGGGGTTCCTTGTGGGATTGTATACAAAAGATGCAGTTCCGTTTGAAAAAAAACCCAAAACCAACCACTTCTCACATGTGCATACAGAGACAACATAAAGGAGGGAGTAGTTACTATAATTAAATACTGAAATCTTTTGGAAAAAAAAAGTGAGAGAAGAAAGCTCAGAGGAATTGTAATCTATGGAGATGTAAGCTAATTACTTAATCACTTGCATTTGTAAATCTTATTATTGGAAAAGAAATTACTGTAGTGATTAAATTACAGATATTTATCTGCTAATAGCCCTGATTAACTGGTGATGCTAATCTGTCATTCTGAAAGCCAATATTAACGGCATCAATCTCACAGAACAATAAACAGTTTATATGAAAGAAAACTTTGTCCGTGCAGAGTCCAGATGTGTGAAGGGAATGTGGGATGTGTGAGATTCTGGAATCAGTTTGCTGGACCAAAACAGAGGACAGTCTCAAAATGAGTTGTTTTGGCCCATTAACCTGTTGTCAGGCACAAAGCACTACTTAGTTATGAACAAGTACTGTCTCATACTGCAAAAGCAATTTAGTTAGCAGAACTTCTTGAGTAAATAAATAAACCCCAGACTTAATTTATTACCAGAAAGTTATTAGGGCTAGGGCAGGTAGGCCAGAGAGAGTTGTTACTACATCTTGCTTGCAGGTCCTGCAAAGAAAAGGTAGCTGATAGAAGCCAAAGAGAAGCATAATTTATTTTTAACAGATACTTGACTGATGTTATTGATTTTCACTTTGGCTAAATAAACTTTTTCTTTTTAATCAGTGTTTCTTACCACAAGGGAAAGCGATGAAGAGGAAAAGTGGAAAGACCAGTACCTTAATTTCCTCTCCATGTTGCAGGGCAGGTTTTACAGGGAAATGAAACTCCAGCAAATAAACCCAAGTTAGAGCTTCAGAGGAAATTTGCTGTGAAACAGACAATGGTAAAGTACCCAGAGAAGATCAAGTTTCCTATTTAAGCTGTTCAAGAAGTACTGCAGGGGAAAAAAAAAAAAAAGAAAAAAAAAAGAAGAAAGAAATGAAATGAAACAATTGCTGTAAGTGCTCGCCTTACAGAGCTCCTATCTCAAATATAACTTGAATCTCCCAATGTAATCTTTATGATGACCAGATGTTACTATTTCTGGGAATGTCCTGAGTTTTCAAGGGCTGCTCCAGTTTCCTGGCTGATTATATTGAAACCGGTGTTTGCCTCAGTTACAATAAAATCTTCCAGCTGGCTCATCTCATCCTATCAGTGCCTCCCACTGCAATCTCCTTTATCCCAATGATTTAAAGCAACCTTTCTTTTAGCAGAAACCACTACAATGGTCTTTAAAACAAGACTTGAGAACTTTTGATTAAATTGTGTTGGGGATTATTGGTGAAGGAAAACAGAGCATGGAAGGCAAGAGGGGACTATAGGATGATGGTCCTAGTGCTGGATGCAAAGATAAGGATGTATTGATAGTGTCAGACTAGAAAGGGTAAGCAAATGCATTCACTTTGACACAATGTCTAAAAAGTCTTTTTTTTTTTCTCCCTAAGATTTTGTGTGGTTTGATTTAGAGGATTTTCTTTTTTTATTTTTTTTTTTTTTAATTTTCTTCCCCCACCCTGCCCCCAAGAATGACAGAGATTTTACTAGAACTATGAAGTCAGATTGATATGAGCATCTACAATAGATCTGAGAGGTTGCCACACATCCAAAATCACAGAATCACAGAATGTCAGGGATTGGAAGGGACCTCGAAAGATCATCCAGTCCAACCCCGTGCCGGAGCAGGAACACCTAGATGAGATCCCACAGGAAGGTGTCCAGGTGGGTCTTGAATGTCTCCAGAGAAGGAGACTCCACAACCTCCCTGGGCAGCAGGTTCCAGTGCTCTGTTACCCTCACAGTAAAGAAGTTCCTTCTCAAATTTAAGCGGAACCTCCTGTATTCCAGCTTACACCCATTGCCCCTTGTCCTATGAGTCTATACCACCCATGCAATGAAGTTCTACACTATGAGCTTCTTTCAGAAAACACCAGACCCATGGCATGTGTTAGGCCCACTCTTTGAACATCTGTGCATGAAGTTGCCTATACAGCAGTCCCAGATAGCACCTGATGTGCTGAAAATGCTACCTGCAATGAACCTGTGCCCGTACAGTAAGTCTGAAGTATCTCAGACAGTGCTGGCTTTACTTTCTGAGTGTAGACAACCTGTGCAGTACATGCACTGGTATTTCTATGTGGAAAATATTTAGTGGATGCCCAGGTTTTAAAGGGGTTTTTTTGCTTTCAGTATCAAAAACAAACAAATGAAAAAGAAGGAGGAGTAAAACAAAAGATTCAAGACATCCTGCATTCAGAGCCAGATCTTTTGAGGAGCAGAACATTACCAGTTTTCTGATGTGTTCAATAATGGAGAATGCTTCCATGGATAAACACCGATTATGGTGCATTTGCTCCCTCTGCACTTTTGAACTAAATGTGACATGCACCTATGTGGTTTTGAACATGTGAGAAAAAAAATACATACCACCTGCTTCCATCACTCTAGGAATACACAAGGGTGATGATAGTCTTGAGACCTAGAAACCCTAGATGTTATGTAAATTGCTTTGATTGAATAAGTGTGCCTATTCAGCACCCTTGGGCAACTCAAGGTGTTCTGAACACCACCAGGAGCCTGAGACAAGATCAGGGGTCAAATGACACAGGGCCTTTTGAAGATCTGTGTCATAGAACCATAGAATGGTTAGGATTGGAAGGGACCTTAAAGATCATCTAGCTCCAACCCCCCTGCCATCAGCAGGGACACCTTTCCACTAGACCAAGTTGCTCAAAGCCTCATCAAACTTGGCCTTAAATGCTTCCAGGGAGGGGGCACCCACAACTTCCTTGGGCAACCTGTTCCAGTGTCTCACCACCCTCACAGTGAAGAATTTCTTCCTAAGATCTCATCTAAACCTACCCTCTTTCAGCTTAAAGCCATTTCCCCTTGTCTTGTCATTAACTGCCCTTGTGAAAAGTCCTTCCCCAGCTTTCTTGTAGGCCCCCTTCAGGTATTGGAAGGTCACTATAAGATCTCCCCGGAGCCGTCTCTTCTTCAGGCTGAATAGCCCCAACTCTCTCAGCCTGTCCTCGTAGGAGAGGTGCTCCAGCCCTCGGATCATCCTCATGGCCCTTCTCTGGACTCCTTCTAAATGGTCGATGTCTCTCTTGTGTCCTGCAATGGTAGGTGAAGACCAGGTCTAGGGGAGTCTCCTGTGAGTGATGAACACTTGTTTTGGGGACACCATAGCAAGAACTCTCCGAGGAAGAGGAGATCATGTTTTCAGGTAATGTAGGAATGCTCTCAATTTCTGACTGTGCAAAATGGGAAGTGGAAGAGAGGGGACCCTCAGCTTCCCTGTCACCTTTCTCTTCCAGAAAGCTAGGAAGTGCTGAAAACTCTGTGACTAAAGAGTGATATTGCACAGCTATTGAGAAATGTTTGGGGTTTGGGTTTTTTGGGGGGTTTTGTTTGGTTTTTTTTCGGGGAGCGGGGAAAGACTGAGTTACTTCACTAACAAATGAAGTGCCTTGTATGTAAAGATTCTTAAGATAAGGAAAAAGATCCCAAACCCAGGATCAATTGACAGGACGCAATGGCAAATAATTTATCCTTGGCAGTGGTGTCTTGATTATACAAAAACATTCAAATGAAAGGGACCTTCTATTCTTCTTCTCTTACTGGAATGAATATATATATTAGGATATATTATATCATTAGGAAAGAACCGTGGCAAGCAAACTCAAAAGAAAGTAGAGGAAAGCTCAGTGAAGTTCAGGAAGAAGAATGGGAGCTCAGTAAGACGTGTTCTTTTAGTTCAGTGAGCTGTAGGTGAAGCTCAGAAAAAAACCCTCCAGTGAAGAATTTAAAATAATATTGGAATATTTTCCCCTTTCTGATAACCACCCTGACTTTTTGGGATCCAATAAATGATAAAGGGAGCTGGAAGCTTTCAGTCACTCTCTGGAAGTATTCATATACTTAAAAAATGAAAAGACAAAATTCACATAACTTTTCTGAGGTCTGAAGTGTTCTAAAAGAGAAAAAAAAAAAAACTTTTCTCAAAAATAAATACACATATTAAACGGTTCGATTAGAAAGCTTTCTTTATTGCCAGGCTTTTGGTGTCTAATATAAGTTATCAGGGAACAAAACTCAACACTCTGAATCTGAATTGTGATATGAAAGTACAAGGAGTTCTAGTATCTAATTTTCGACCCACTTAAACAAACCATTTTAGGCATTTTGAGCCAACATCTTTTGAAGTTCCCTTAACTGAGTTATTGTTTTACACTCTGATTTCATTCTTGTAAGGGAAGAAAAAGGCACATTCTTTTTTTTTTTTTTTACATATTTTAAACATAATGTCTGTTTTTATAATGCATTAGTGGTAAATGGTTAAAATAAAATAATAATTAAAAAAATAAAACAAAAAACAAACCCCCAACTTACTAAGGCCCTTCATTTTCTTTTCCAAGTGTTTCGTCTGCATATTTTATTTTCTGTGGTTGTAGTAATTATGGTATAGTTATAAGGAGAGTTATCCTTATGGCAGTAAAAATGGCAATCATGACAAAGCAAAAAAGCTTTGTCCTGCTTTCATTTTGTCTTGTCTCTTTTGACTGGGAGCTCTACAAGGCACTTTCTTAGTCTGTGTTTACTGAGCAGGGATACAACATGATCCTACTGTCAGTGGGAGCTGCGGGAATTCTGTAATTACCTCTATGTTCCCGTTTTCCTGGTAAGGGAGCCGGAACAATCTATTAGGGCCAGGCACATATCTTGAGTCTCTTAGAAACACTAGGAAATTGCAAATGCTTCATCCTTCTGCAGTCCTCTTTAAACAAAGTTATATTTTTCAAAATAAATACATTTTTCAGTTTTAGGGACAATAATCCTGCTTCACCAGTAGAGACAATAGACAAGCACAGAGGAAAGGAACAAAAGCCTGATCTTCTAATTGATACGGTACCTGCAGCAGGAACCCTTATTAGAATTGAAACATTTGGTCATAAAAAAAGGCACATCAGTTTTCATCTGAGCTTAATGGCAGTTCCCTAACTTTACTTCCTTTCTGAAAGAAGTATGTCTTTCTACCAATAGGGCACAAATTCCAAGGAGCTTTACAAAATATTATCAATATATATAAGGATGTCCAAATGCAAACTTGCAGTCAATCTATTTGGACAACAGCTCTGATAATACCCTTCTTTCTGAATAAACAGGTCTGGTAACATCCCATTAAATAAGTGATTTTCCACACGATCCAACATCTCTAATTACCCAGACTTGGCCTTGTACACACAATTAGTATAAATATAGCTATAATAATATCGTTAATTCATTTGTGAGAATGAAGTCATCACTGTGCAAATGTATTTCTGTTCATGTAGCCCTAAGTCTGTGATTATAAGATAAACTTGCAGATGTTATATTTTCATTTTTGCATTTTTTATTTCAGTTATATAAAGCTATATAAAGAGTAAATTTTATTTGAGAGATCTACAAATGATAAAAAATATTCTGTGTATAACAGAACATTTAATTAACACTCAGATTTTGTTTACCTCTCAAGGACTTGCAAAATTTCAGTAACTTATAGCCTACTTTTTCAAGCAGTCACACAGACCCAATTTAGGTCAGGGATTTGAAATTCCTATCTTTTTAAAGAATGTTGCAATTACTAGGGTAGAGGGTATTCTGGTATAGGGAAGCAATATTTTTCTTTTTTAAATAAACAATAAAATAATTGTTTACCTACTAGAGGATGGATAACGTAAGCTGAAAATCTGAATTAAATTTAACCTGAAAAATGACTGCTGAGAAGTATGAAGATAAAACACATAAGTTCAAACCTTTCATGCCTAATTTGGAGGAGATTTCAACTCCCTCATATGGGTTTCTTACATGGGCACGATGGGGCGTCCGCTTCCTTTACCTCGTGAAAAGGGCCTAGACCTGTTCTGAAGATAACTCCCAAAATGTAAATGTTCATCTAGGGGATGTTCATTCTCAGCCAGATGTACTAGTCAAGTTTAATTTGCATACAAAAGTAATTGCAGCTATTGTGACAAATCATTTTTAAGTGAGGTAAACTTTTCACAGGAAAAAGAATGAATAAATAAAAATAGGTTCATCCCATGGCATGTGTGTAGTTACAACTGCATAAAGGTGTCCCAAATCAATAGTTTGTTTTTCCTCCTGTTATCAAGAAATATTTTTACTCACCTTAAGTCCCGTTTCACCTATAAATAACTGTGTCCCAGCTAGGAAGTGTGAATTACACAGTTTTAACCATATCAGTGCATCTTTTCTGAGCAATATAAGAACCTATCAACAATGTTTCTTCGCCTCCTGTAGTGATTTCAACTTCATAATGGCTGATCTGAAATTAATTAAGAGATGAATGAAGGAAAACAAATATATTTTTTTCTAGCTGAAAAAAAAAGAGAAAAATAAAGTGTGTTCCTGTAGATAAATTTTTAACTACAGAAGCTGTTTTCATCTATTTACCAAATACCTCTGTTTATCAAAATTTTACCAAATTGATACAAATTTCAGAATTTTTAACTGCTTTCCAAGTAGAAAAGAATGTAATTTTTACTTCATTTGATGTCTCAGAAATGAAAACTAAAACTAACAAAAAGTAATACTTTAAAATAATTTACATTATAAACAAAACTGCATTTTCCCATCATAATTTTTAAAAACCCCAGGAAAGTAAAAAAAAACCAAAACATTTTAGTGAAATAGTTTCTTAATGTCATAAAAAAGAATATCTAACAAAAACTCCTAACAGGCTACAGAAAAGCAATAGATTTAAATGCAAATTAAACTCAAATAAAATACATGAAAGGAAATTAAAGACTTAGTAAAAAAAATAAGCAGTATACTTAAAATGCAGAAATATCTAGTTTTATTCAGTTTTACTCATTTTGTGCTGTTCTTTTTGAAGGGGATAAATAAATGTCATTGTATACTTTCCCACTATGCTATCAGCTTTTTCTAAAACTAGCAAAACCAAACATATTTTTTCATAAAAGCCACATGTCAGTTCATGTAGGTATCTGTACTCCAGCTGGGCTATATTGTAAGCGAAACGTCTGCCATCCCCACATAGAGAAAAAGTCTTCAAGCATGTAAATTTATACATATACATATAGTATTTTGGGAAAACAAAGATACTGCAGTTGCACAGCTAAAGAGGGCACAGTTTCCCTATGGTATTATTATTATTGTGAGTTTAGTTAAGCGGGAGGTCTGTTTATGTGGTGATGAAGGTGCCTGTCAAAAGGGCGCTTGGCTCCTTTCCGCTTTGAAGTTCACTTCCTACAGTAACATTTCCCAGTCATAACACCTTCTTCTTCACGGCTAAAAGTCAAGGCTGCTAGCCATCCCCCTGTGCTTCAAAATGTAGACACCGTAATTCAGCCCTAAGGAAATGAACCAATTACAAGGAACTTAGTTTAACTTCCTGCTGTGGTAGACAAATGGAGATCTATTATGAAAGTAAGCCTACAAGCTTAAGGAATATGTGTAGGTATTGAGCATTTACAGTCAACTGGAACACTCTAAGCGAGAAACCCAATCCCTTTCTGTAAGGACCAGTCACTGCACATAGGATCTAAGGATAACGAAACCATTATGGTTGCTGTACTCTAGACAGAGAGGTGTATGTGAAATTTCCTGTTCTGGTTGTAGGTTTTGGTGTTTTCATGGTAGCGGAATAAAGGACTCGTCTATAAACTGCAAAGAATGTGAGTCAAAAAAATGTTTTCATTTCTGCCAACAGAAAAACGGAGATGTCCTGCAAAGCTTCATAAACATAAAAGGTATGGATTCATTCACAATTAAAGGTTTAGCTTAGTGAGGAGTAAAGGTCTGTAGTAAAAGTTTAGGACATCTGGAATCACTACTCATTGCTTGATGCCTGAAAAGTTCATACGTGCTGTGAAACCTGGGAAATAAAGTAAATTCTATCAGAATTAATAATGTCAAAAGTTAATTACCTTTATTATTTCATTTTCTAATAGGGGTGGTTTAGGAATAATAGTCCAAGAGCACAAAGTAGACAAACCTAGTATCTCTTCTCTCTGTGAATTCTTCTCACTGGTTGAAATTGCATCACATGTAATCCCAAAACTACTCACATTTTTTTAAAAGTTTAAGAGTCATCTTTATCTCAAGAAATAAATAAGATATATTGTGTGCATTCATGACAGCTGAAAAAAATAAACATATCACCATGTCATACTATCTTACAAGAGAGTTAAAAAAATGTTTTGAAAAATATTGCAGTCAGTTTTTGATAGGTGCTAATACAAATATTCGATATGTTCAGCAAATATTTACAAAATAGCTAATGATATTAACTAAAGTGCTTTGCTAATACTGATTTGTTGCAAAAAAAAAATGTTTTAGGTATGACCAACTAGTGGCTAATAAACATTTCTGAAAACACTGTTTTACTTATTTCACTGTTGACTTTTGAGATGTCATTAACACAGCGTACTAAATACTGCAGCGAATAGTGTTAAGCGGTGCATAACAAAATGCAATATAATGCCCTGGAAAGGAATTATCATATTTTTATGGTTCCCATTTATTGGAATTTATTTTCATTCTAAAGCTCATAAAAATTAAACAATGAAATGTCAGAATAGGGTGAGCTGGAAATGCCAAGCTTTGAGACATTCTGCAAATACTGCAGAAAGCTGATAGATATTCAGCCAAATATCCACAAATATTCACACAGGACTCCTGATTTCTTGTTTACTGAGTAGTCAATAAACATTCTTCCCTCCATCAGGATTTATATAAATACCTTTAAGTTGAAATTATGCCACATCAAGTGATCATACAACCCTTTGTCAGCTCTCACAGGTTAATCCTAGCCAGCTCCTGAGGTCAGGGTGGTTGAGGATTGAGCAGGAGGTCTCCAGATGCTGCTGCTCAGGATGCAGCAGAAAGTGGTCATGGTCACAAGGCAATGGGGCAGCCTTGGACCTTCCCTGGCCTAGGCGTGAAGCATCACCTTGTGTTTGAACCAGCCTTCAAATAGACCCGCTGTCTCGACTGGGAGAGAAATCCAGCGTCCTGCCCCTGTAATAGCTGTATCCTGTTGCATACTTGGCACGCTTACAAATATTAGCACTACCGCCCTGTCCAAAAACTCATCTGGGACAGTAGTTATGCTGGCAAAATTAATTATCTCTTTTGACTAATTTAGGCAATTGGTTCAGTCTGTTTATTTGTTTGCTTGTTTGCCAATTGTTTTCCAATAAACCATGAACAAATATCCACTTTTTCAGAATGTTTGGTGAAAAGCTTTTGCAAACAGTTTCTTTTTTTGCAGTTGTGCTATGTGCCAGATTATGATGAGCTATTCAATTTTCAAAAAAACACAGTGCTTAATAACCTACAGTGAGCACATGCAGTGGAGACTTTCAGTATCAGGTACTTATGATCCAAAAGCTTCAACAGAAAAATATTTTTAATTAAAAAAATCAAAAACCAACCATGGCCAAACTGAATTTCTTTTAGTCTGCAGAGCTATAAACTTAGGGGACTAAGCTGTTTATCCATCTCACTGGTCAGTCTTCCTAAATAATTTCTCAGCACACTGGGCAGTTTTCATTAAACTGAGAAAAGAAAAAGAGAAAAAAAAAAGGGGGGGGGGGGGGGTGGGATGTCTCAAAGTTAATAACGTTCCATAATTTTTAGGCACACCAGTGTCTTGTCAGAAGAGATGGATCCAGAACAGTACCTCCACTGCCAGAGATGACTTACCAGGCACATAAGGACTGCTCAACTCAATATCACAGGTTTATCTCCGGACTTGTCATCTTAGTGTTGCCTCTAAACAAGGGAGCACACAGAAGGGAATGGAGAATATTGTAATCATCAGTTGGTTGATGGCTCAAAGAACTTAGAAACAGAGGAAAGGAGACTGTCTTAATTCCACTGTTCAAGGAATAACTTTACTTTTTATACATCAAAAGCTGGCTTATTTCAGAGAATGCTAATATGCCATATGAGTAAATCAAAATTAAATTTATACATTGATTTTTTTTTTTTTCATTTTTATACTGTGTTATTCATACATTATTTTATAACCTGCTGTGTCTGTGCAGATCAGGACATGTGCCAAAATGCCAAACATTTTCTGCTCAGTTAGAATGCTGGGTATCTCTCTGATTTTATTTAAGTATCTGTTTTACAAAGAAGAGTAGGACTGGTCAGGGAGTTGTTTTGTTATTATTAATTTTATATTAACAATATAACAATTAACAATAACCATTGTCTTACCTTATGCTATTTCATTTCATTCTTCCGTGTGTATTTCATAGGGAAATAATATCATTTCAAGATATATTTGTTCCTGGTCAGTACTCTTCTTGTCAGTTCCACACCCTCTGACCTTTTGTCTTGCAGCAGTGTCCTTATCCATCCAGCCATGTAATCTTATTTCAAGACTCTGGAGACCTTTACCTCTACATCCCAACAGCTTTGTGATCATGGGAAGCTGCCTCAGGCACTGCATCTGGACAACGGCTCAAGTCAGGAGCTGTAATTTACCCAGTCCCTCAGAAAGCTGATTCCCTCCTTGCAGCCAGAAGTTCACCTTGCATTTCCACCCTCCTAAGATCCCCAGGAGACCAGACAGAGATGCTCCTCCAGAAAGAAAACTCTCATGAAAGTCCTTCTTTGCTAGACAGTATTTTCATGACAATGACATGACAATGAAAGCAGCAACTGGGGCAATGTGGGAATAACAGTTATACAGATTGGTGCAGAGGCATCACATCAAATTTAGCCTGTTGTCTCACAAGCTGTAGAGCTCCCTGTATTGGGGTGCTGGTCCTCACACTTACTGCTTTCACCTTGATGTTCAAGTCAAGGTGAAAGCAGTAAGTGTAAGGACCAGCATCAGCACATGGTTAATGGTTTGGTAATGTAGCAGCAAAATTAGATGCCTGTAAAAAGGACATAAACAGCCACATCTTGACTTCACTAATTGTCTTATGGTACTGTGGTATCTCACCCTGTGAAAGCAATTTTTGTTCCATGAAGGAGGAAGATCCTACTGAGGAAATTTCTACAATGTGGCTGAGGAGCTTGTGATAATGTAGTGCAGTAACTACTGCTAGGAGTAAACATGAATAAATCTAGCCAATGACTGCAGTCTGTAAAAACTTTTTCCACTCAGATAACTCTATCGGAACAGTTTCTCTTGGGCTCTGAAATATTTCTGAAGTGTATTGTTGTAATTTCTTTAATTTTCAGTTTTCTTCCATCTGAACTTTGCATGTCCCTCCGATCCCATTAAACACAATCCATCTGACCAGTAGCCTTACACATACAGTGAAAAAAAAAAAAAAAAAAGTAAAGAAAAGAAGAGGTCAGGGAAAGGCTGGTTGCATAGGCAATTAGTGGGAAATTTCATAAACAATAAGGGAAATGTGTTAGAGAGCAGCCTATTTTTTCTACATAAGTCTCCATTTCATCTCCAAGAATATTCTTTTCATGCATATTTAGTTTAAGAAAAAAACCACCATGCATCTTTCAGGATATTTTTCATTCTTCATTTATGATACTATAAATGTTTAGGTAATAATGGTGGTATTGGAAACAAGTAAAATGAGCGCAATTCAAATTAGTGGGCAAGCTAGAGCAGAGTCTTTCATTTACAGTCTGCTTGATCAGACCACATTAAAATCAGCAAGACTTAAGCCTACTCTATTCACAGCCCACAGGTTGTTAGCTAGTTTCAAACCTTTCTGTTCAGCATTGTTAAGCCAGTGCTGTACTGCATGCAGCTCACCATTAATTGGAAGCTTGGATTCTAATGGCTGTTTTTTGGGGTGGGAGCTGGAAATCCTGAAACACACACCATACCTTAAAATGTATTCATTTAATTTAAAACCTTTACATAAAATTACCAGTTATTTGAAAGTTAAACATTTAGTCACAGAGTTTTCTATCAGATGCTATAAATTTATTCACATCTAGATCTTAAATTATCTCCTTTCCACTTAAGATGCCAATTTCACTAGGCTACCTGAAATATCATTTACATAGAGTTATTGCATCAGGAAAGAAAAAATCCTCTCTTGTGTTCAGTGCCTTGTTTCTCTAATCCCTACAGACAGTGAGGAAGAAAGACTGGCTTTATACTGTCAATTTCTTTCACTGCACCCATTGGCACTTGTCAATATTCCTTACCAGACAAAATGCACAAATATTCTGTGACATGTAACAGCTTCAGAAGTTTGCTACCACTTATATGTGGAGGCACTGTAAATGCCTACACATTAATTAATGGAGAAACAGGAATATTTTGGTGTTTGCAAACCCAGAAATAAAGCTTTATTATCTGAGTTAATGAATCAGTTCCATTAAACGTTCAAGCTTCTAATTCACTATCACATTTAATAAAAAAATAATATAGGCAGCAGAGCGCCTTCTTGTACTATTTAGTGGGAAACAGTTCTTGTCTAACTAATAGAATTTTGTAAACATACACTGTTCCTTAGGGCTTTTCTGGGAGATGGAATAAGATATGTTTCCAATGTGCACTCTCCTGTTATTTTTAAACATGGACTCAAACTGAACATACACAAGATCTGGGGCCATTTGGCACTGGACCTGTAGCTTTTCCCATAGGTTAATGCCCTAATTTATACATATTCTGCAGCCTCTTGGTAACAGTATTCATTCTTATGCAGTTGTGCAAACATACTCCCCTTCAGTCAGACAACACTCAGTCACACCTACTTGCAATCATTCCCTTGTCACACTGAGTTAGAGTGACCACTAGCAAATAAGAAACAATTCAGAATAATGCCAGTATTTTCTTTTTCTTACCTGACAATTCCTCTTGAGGAGCCCTAGGTGTTAGACCTGGCTAAATGTAATTTGAGTAACTGAGCTCTGCCTCGTCAGCTCTCTCCACAGTGATAACTCCGCGATGCATACTTCTCCACTCCTTGCCCTCGACTCTGAGATGGATATGTTTAGTGTATCATTTCTCAAAATAAACAAAACAGTTTGATTCTATTCTGGCAGGTTATTGAGATGTCTCTTCCCACCACAGCCCTCTCAAGCTTTTAATCATGAAACCAAGTCTAGAAGATGCATGTTGTGGGACATCTTAAAAATTTAGTCCATCAGATGTCTCTGTTCAGTACTAAGCTGGATTGCATCAGGATTCCCATCTAGTTTACACACATGATCTTCCACTTTTACAGAAAAAAACAAGGCAGGAATACTTGAGACCAGAAAGAAAAGGATATTTTTCTCTCTCTACACCCAGGATTCAGTTGAAACATAGCAGCTGTTTGCATATGAACTCATGAGATCACAAATGCTTCCATGCCCTGCAATTTAAATAAAATCTTAGAGACCAAGTACTTCTTCTTATGCTGAAACCGTGAATGGAGTGGTACATCCTTTGAGGGTATGGTATATTTGAATTAATCTGAAAATTTAGTTTTTATTTCACAAGAATGGTGCAATAAAGTTAAGGAAATGAGAATGCTTCTATAAAAATCAAAGAAACAAAGAGAGAGTTTCACAAATTGGATTAAGACAGGTTTTTTTAACCTGTAGGCTAACAGTAAGGTTTTAAACCTGTGGAGCTCTGGTAATGAAACACCCACATGTAGTCTCAAACCACCATCCCATAATCTGCCTGATGCTTGCCCTCTTACCTGCTGGTGCTCCAATATGCTAGTATGGTCCAATGTGATAGAAAAGGACAGCAAATCTATGAAGGGAGGTGTAGTTTTGTATTCAACAATTTTTGATTTTATACTTTAGGACTCCTTGTTTTCAATTTGTACACCATTTAATATCAAGGTATACCGTACAATTTGGAACAACAGGTACTGAGGGTAAGCCACACAATAACCCTTGACATTTAGGTCATTTACACAGCGGATGAACAAGGAAATCTTTTCTCCCCTGACTTTAAATGTCTACTTCTGACTGTGGGTGTCTGCATAAGACCTAATAATACTGAACTCCCACTACAGTAATAAGAGAAACATGCTTTCCAGTGGTGATAGTTTTCACTAAATGTAGATGTCTACTATGGGAGAAAATGAATCACGTTCTAGAAATGTCTGTTTCTTTCCATTAACTATAAATAGACCCACACTGATTAACAGAAATGTAGACATCTATGCTATAGATTCTGACATACAGTCAGTTGAATTTCATCCTAACACTTAGGGATGCTTATAAATAAAAGAAATATATTACACAAGTAATTGACAGTGAATATTACCACTCATCACCACACAAATCCTTATTCTTTTTCTCTGAAATATAAAGGAATCCTGTCTTTCTGAATTGTTGTATTTTGTGTGACAGAATTTTAACCTTAGACCAGTGGATAAATTTGTCTATATTTAAACACGCTCTTCCTCCAAGACCCTTTAAACTGAAAGAAGGAAAAATCAAAACTCCACAGATTTAAAAAAACCCAAATGGTTGGCACATTTTAAATTTGTATCATAACACTAATTGCTATGTAATTTTTGTTAGTGAATACACAGACTTTAAATAATTTATTCTCTGCACAAGAGTAGTGATATATTTGCATAATTTTCATACATTGCATGCAAGACAGTTTCTCTACTACCACTCCTGTTACTTTCATCCATATCCCACAGGACATGGAAGTCTACCTCACCATACAAATTAAAAAAGATGTTAAGTGCGAGGGAAAAAGCTGAGAGAAACTACATGTGTTATGTTTGCTTACTTTTTATAATGGACTTTACCAGAAAATCAGCCAAACTAAGGGTAATTCATTTGCTATATACTATTTGCTATATATGCTATATGCATATAAAACTGTCACAAAATATACATATGCTGTATGGGGCTTGACTGCAATTGCTGTGTGACTTGTGACTGGAATCCTTTTTTGTGACTGCCCAGAATTTATTCCCATAAGCAGTTATACTCTTTGATGCTCACTCCCTTAAACCACTACATTGTCTATGATTGTTTCAGTGCTGATGCCCTGAGCATTTGTTGGAATAGATAATTCCCATGGAAAACTTCTAGTGCCAGGCAGACTCTTAGACAGATATGTAAAAACCAACAGCACAGCATTTAAACTCTCATCTTTTAATTTTGACTGCCAAAATTCTGATTTTAAGTCATCAATGGAATAATCTACCATATAATAAAGGACTGGAAAGCTTTCTTATAATTTCCTCTGTCATGAACAGGGGATAGTATTTCCTTTGAAAAATTGTATTTAGGTCTTATGTCCCATAAGCTCTCTCTTTTTTTAGCCATTCTGTCTCACTTTGGGCAGTTCATAATTCTTTAAAACTTTCAATTTTTTCTGTTTTCTTTGGAAACAAGTTTTTCATCATTGTGCTTCTATCTGATGGCAGTAGGCATTAGAGTGATATGATATTTTTTCTGTAGTCAATCTGATATGAATCTGTATAATAATGCAGATAGCATGGGGAATAAATAGGAATTAGATAATAGTTGCAGGGCTATAGTCTTGGGATCATTAAGATGTAGTAGGATGGTTTGCATGACTGGAAGGTTGCAATGGGGGGGATACAGGCTCCATGGGAAAGACAAACTAGGAAGATGTGGAGGAGGAGTTGTCCTTTATGTGACAGAACAGCTGGAATGTATGGAGCTCTGGCTGGAGATAGGTGATGAGCCAACTAAGACCTTAGAGATAAGAAGTAAAGAGAAGACAGGTAGGGGTGACATTGTAGTGGGTATATGCTACAGGTTGCCTGACTAGGAAATACAAGTGAATGAGGCCCTCTACAGACAACTAGAAGTAGCCACAGGTTCACTGGTCTTGGTTTTTATGGGCTTTGTTCAACCACCCTGATATTTGAGGGAGGAATAAGAGTACAGCAAAAGCGATCCAGCAGGTTCCTGGTGGGTGTCTTTTACAATTTCCTGACCTGAGTAACACAGGAGCCAACAAGGAGAGGTGCTTTGCTGGATGTCATACTCACCAGCAAGGAGGGACTCCTTAGAGATGTGAGAGTCAAAGGCAGCCTTGACTGCAGTGGCAATAAGATAGTGGAGTTCAGGATCCTGAGGACAGGGAGCAGGGAAAAATCAAGATGGACATGAGAAAAGCAGATTTTGACCACTTCGAAGTCCCATGGGATAAGGCTTTGGAGGGAATGAAGGCCCAGGAAATGTGGGATCATCTTCTCCAAGCTCAAGGGCAGTTCATCCCAATGATTAAGAAGTCAGGCAAAAATGACAGAAGGCCTGCGTGGATGAACAAGGAGTTCCTGGCCAAACTCAAATATAAAAAGGAAGCATACAGAAGGTGGAACCAGGTACAGGCAACTTGAGATAAGAGAGGCACTGTCCAAGCATGCAGAGATGTGACTAGGAAGGCCAAGGCCCACCTGAAGTTAAATTTTGTGGGGGTTGTAAAAAGGCAAGAGGAAAGATTTCTGTAAGTACCTAAGTGTTAAAAGGAAAACTGTGGAAAACGTGGGTCCACTGCTGAATGGGGCAGAGGACCTGGTGATGAAGGTATTGAATGTTTTCCTTGCCTCAGGCTTTACTAGTAAGATTGACTAGAAAATCCAGGCACCAATGACTGGGGGAAAAGCCTAGAGCAATGTAGACTTATCCTTGAATATTTAAGCAAATTGGACACACTTAAGTCCACAGACCTGATGGGACGCACCTGTGAGTGCTGGGCGATCTTGCAGATTTCATTGTGAGGCCAATCTTGATAAACTTTGAATGATTATGGCAAATGGGAGAGGTGCCTGGGGACTGGAGAAAACACAAATGTTATTCCTAACTTCAAAAAGAGTCAGAAGGAGAACCAATAACTTCAGGCTGGTCAGCCTCACCTTGATGCCTAGGAAGGTTACGGAACACCTACTCCTGGGAATTATTTTGAGGCATATGGATGACATAAAGATGATAGGGAGTAATCAGCATAGATTCATGATGGGGAAGTAATTCTTAACCTACCTGACAATCTTCTGTGACTAAATAACTAGCCTGGTAGATGAAGGCAGAGCAGTGGATATTGTCCATCGTGGTTTCAGTAAGTCTTTCAACACTGTCTCCCATAAGATCCTCGTAGAGGAGCTGTTGACGTATGGCTTGGGTGAGAACACAGTATGGTGGATGAGGGTGATGATCAGTGTCACAAAGTCTAGTTGAAGGCCAGTAAATAGCAGTGTACCCCAAGAGACAATTGTACACTGAGTCCAATCCTGTTCAACATCTTCATTAATGGTCTGGATGATGGGGAGAGTGTAGCCTTAGCAAGTTTTCCAATGACAGAAAGTCATGCTGCCATTCAGGAAGACCTTGATAGACTGGAGAAAGGAGCTGACAGGTACCTCAGGAGGTTCGACAAAGGGAAGTGCAAAGTCCTGCACCTGGGGAGGAACAATCTCATACACCAATGTATGCTTGGGGCAACCTACTTGGAAAATATCTTGGCAGAAAAGGCCCTGAGGATCTTGGTGGAAACCAAGTTGAAAATAAGCCAGCAATGTGCCCTTGCTGCAAAGAAGGCTAATGGTATCCTGGGCTGCATTAGGTATATAGTATAGTATTGTCAGCAAGGTGAGGGAGATGATCCTTCCCCTCAGCTCTGGTGAGACCACATCTAGAGTATTGGGTCCAGTTCTGGGTTCCCCAGTATGCGAGAGACAGGAGCATGCTGGAAAGAGTCTAGCAGAGGGTCACAAAGATGATTAAGCGATTGGAGCATCTGTCCTATGAGGAAAAGCTGAGAGCTGTGACTGTTTAGCTTGGGAGGAGAAACTCATTTCAGGGGATAACACTTTGATGTGTGCATATATCTGAAAGGAGGGTGTAAAGAAGACAGGGTCTTTTCAGTGGTGTCCAGTGACAGGATCAGAGGCAATGAACACAAACTGAAAGACAGGAGGTTCCCTCTGAACATCAGGAAACACTTTTTTACTTTCAGCATCACCAAGCACAGGGAGAGGTTGCCCAGAGAGGCTGTGGAGTCTCCATCCTTGGTGGTATACAAAATAATCTGGACATGGTCCTGGACAGCCTGTTGTAGGTGGTCCTGTTTGAGCAGGGGAGTAGAACCAAATGTCCTCGAAAGGTCTCTTCTAACTCAGCCATCCTCTGATTCTGTGATTCTGTGAAATCGACGTTTCAAATTCAGTGCCAATGTTATCAGTAATTTTTGTAAGATGTGCATTTTCATAACAAAAGCTTTCCTAATAGGAAGAACTAATTCAAAGATATTTCAGTGTTTAACATGATTTTTTTTCCAATTTTTTAAATCCCTGACAGAAAGTCTCATCCTTTCTCTCTGAAATCTAAATACTTTCATTTGCTTGCTTTTTTTGATTCCATTATCTTTTAGTATGAGTGTTGAAACAAAAATTGTTCAACTATTTGTTTTATAAAGAGTATTAAGGTATTGATTGACATTTTAAGCTTTTCTGCAGGATTGACTGTTTTGAAGGCATAAAATAGAATTTTCAAAAAGTTATTACTGTATTATTAGTATTATTATCACCATTATTATCATTGTTAACATTATTATCATTATTATATTATCTAGCTATGACATTTTGAGAAGAGGACATAATGTCTTACTTCTTCATATTGTGTTTGGGAAAAAATTGGTCAGATGCACATTATTAAAGTCTAGATGCTATAGGTGCTTAATCCTCTCTTGTAGCCTAAATGCAATATGTGAGCTTCTAGTGCCTGTTCATTTTACTTATGTTAGGTATTTATTTTAGAATGAGAAGAATCATTGCAATTCCAAATAAGTAAAGAAATATTAGGAAAAAGTAGAAACTGTCATTCACAAAGCCCAGCCAAAACCAACGTAGACATTTTTTAGCCAAAGACTTGATCAGAGCCAAGCCGAGACAGAGTGAGCTTGACCAAATAGAGGACTTAATAAAAATTAAATAGTATTAACAGAAGGAATCAGAAATAGTACAGTGAAGCAGCCACCTTCTTCCACTGAAGCCAAAATGAAGAAGACACTTCCATTCTTCTAATCCTTTTGTGATCTAGTACTGTTTCAGAGAGTCTCTGTTAATTTTCTTTCTCTTACTTTTCTCTCCTTCCAGCCATACACTCAGTACTATTTTTCTAACCTGCACTTTATTCTTAAGTATCCAGCTCTACTGACTAATTAGAAATAATTAGAATTCCCTCACAGGATAATATAATGAATCTTACATTTGTCTTTCCTGTCTCCAGTTTTCTATCTTAGCTTTAAAATACCAGTCAGACTTAATCCCATGACAGTTTTACTGAAAGACCATCTGTAGCTTCCCTGGACCCTGGATCAGGTCTGGTGTGCTTGTCAAGCGTTAGAATATACCAGCAGTTCCAGTGAATGCTGTCTCACCAAATCATGAGCTGACTCACCAAATTAATGCCAAGGGATTTATTTTCTTATGAGCTTTTTTTTTTTTTTTCCCCCTTAAATTGGTTTCCATTTACTAAAAAAACTATTAGCCCTTTACTGTAGACAATAAATCAAAGCAAGGCTGTTGTGTTGTATCCAAGTTGCTAATCTACTGTTCCAACTAACAATAAAAGGTATCACATTAGGGAAATCTATTGTCTCATCTATGGAATCTATCCTGAAATTAAAAAGAATATCTGTTGCTGCCTGAATTAAATAACAAAACCTAAACTTGCAAATTTTTCTGATACAGGAGAAATACATTGAGGGAACTCATATATAAAACTGAAGAAATAGCTTTAAGTCATCTCCTAAGGAGATCTGTTTTTTTTTAATTTTGGAGGGGAAGCCTGGTGTCTTCAGAATCTCCCTAGCTCTGCTCCTTACAATAGATTATAGGTTTTGCTATGCATATTATTACATAGTTTAGGAACAAGAAAAGAATAAATAGATATCTGAGGTTATTTAACACTTACTTAGATTGCTAGCCAGGTTTGTGAGCCAATGAATTTCGCCTGCATGGACGAAGTTGGAATTTTCAGGTTTTTTTCCTCTGTATTCTCTAGTTCTCTTTGCACAGTCCTGAGAGTGGCATAGAGGACATGTAACAAGAGCAGGAATCAGAGAGACAACTTAATTCAGCTTGACTCTGGACTTTGCAAAGGAAATGTGAATGTCAAATGTGCTTGAAGAGAAATTAACTGGCAAAATTAATCACAAATAAGATGATGGGGAAGAAGCAAGGGACTGAGGTAAGATTTACTTTCTAACAGGTTACCAGTTAGTTTTAGTAATCCACAGACATGCTTGTGATTGTAGGCTGACTTTCAAAAATGGTATTGAAAATTTGTGACAAGAAAGAAGTACAAAATTGTTTTGATGACTGAAGAAGACGACCTTGAAAAGCTTAAATCATATGTGTTTAAATAAGCAACCGAGGGGAAGATGAGGTGTGAATTTACAGAAGAATAATCAATGGTTCATATCCTAACTTGTCTTGCTATGAATTATTTTTATGTCCATACTAACAAAAGTTTCTGGTTGTTTGTTTGTTTTACATCAAGGAGCACTTTATGTAATTGCTCAGTGTGTAAATACTTCTTTGGGAAGACATCATTGAGCGTGAAGTGAGAAAGAGAGTCTAGCACTGGAGTCTCAGTTCGTATCAGAAGACAGAGCACTTCTGAAGTGGATTGCCTAGTTGACCTTGCTTACTTTGCTGTAGTGCACTCCATGGAGAGGTCTTGGAGAGCAGTTGTTTTCCTTTTTAATGAAATTGAGTCAAAGAGGCTAATGGATGCTAGCAAACTAGAACCAGACCAGTCGGAAATGTATTTTGAGAGGACATTGTCTAATCAATGATTGCTCACTGATAGCTGGTGGAAACAGAGTCAAACAGCACCCTTTGTCAAGGTTCAGTGAGACACAATAAGTTAGACAAAGGATATTTTGTTACTGCTGTAGGCCAGATGGATATTCTGCAAATGAGACTTTTTGCACCCTTCTATATAATTTTGATGATTCTTGATGTCATTGTCCTTTCCCTTCTAGTTCCTTTTCAATTATACTGTTGCAGTCTAGTGTTTCATTTTCTTTGCTGTGGTTTACAGAATAATTTTCTGAGGAATCCAGAGCTGTAAAACCATACTTAAAATGGTAACTAGTGAGGCACACAATTTTCGCACACAGCCTTCCACCAAAAAGCTTACTTTTAAAAAATCGTATTTTTCATTGCTCAGATTCCAGTTTATGTTATTTCATAGTCCTGTAGGCCACTAAGGAGATTTGAAAATCAATCCAAAATCTGTGGCAGTAACAATTTCTTACATATTTTTAAATCAAAGCATTTTGGCAAGTTTGGGTGTTTTGTTTTGTTTTGTTTTTTACTATTTGTTAACCATTAAATTGTTCGAAACATTTAATTGTATCAGAAATTGGAATTTCAAAATATGAAGTATCTTAGGCCTGCACCCTATAGAAAACATAGGTGCACAGTGTGAATACTTTGACAATGCACATCTATGAAATTAAGAGGAAACTGGTTTGGCCTGGATATGTAGGTATAGTATTATTTCTGTTAGCTGATTAGCTAAATAAAATCACTCCAATCGGGTGTCTAATGCTAGCATTTGGTTTAAGTTCAAAATTCTCAGTCTCTACATTTTTATTGCATTTACTAAAAAATGAAGTTTGCCACAAACATTTCTCCTAAATAACTGCTGGTGGAATATCTGAGGTGAAACTGTCATTGAAAATGTGTCAGTGAATCTGTGATGCTAAAAACAACCTCCAGATGATACCATGTTCTTTAAAAAGTGCTAAAGATCCTTATATTTCCCACTGATTTTTCTTTAAATAACAGGAACAAGCTTGAAGATGTTAAAAGTCCGTATATTTCTGATTGATTTTTAAAAGATAACAGAAAAAACTCACACATATATTTTCCTTGTATTATTTTTAGCAATTATTTTGTCATTATACATATATCATCACTTAAATGTTATTATGAGGGTTAAAAAAGTGGTAAAGCATATTTTCCTTTTCTTGTGTTGCTGTTGGAAACATGATCACACTAATAGCACTCACATAATATTTACTTTAAGGAAAATATTATCAGACAGTATTATTGATATGACAATATCAGAGAAAAGACTTTACAAGTGCTGGATCACATTTCTCATGAGAAAAATAATTTCCTTATACGTCAAATAATTTTTTTTCCCCTTCTTCTTCTTCATAGTTTTATGCTTTAAAAAACAGAATTGATAGACCTCACTGATCCATGCAGGCTTCTGTTGCTATCTGTGCATGTCATCTGGCTTCTTAATATTCACATAGCTGGTACACTTGCTTTGGGGAAAAATTCCTGTTTAACTACTCCGGGATGTTTAACTTCATGACTGAAACCTTATAGTAATCTATTATCACACAGGGAAAAAAATGGCATACTTGTGATACTTATATATTTAAATTATATGTGTGCTTTTTTCCTAGGTGATAGTATCTTACAGTGCTATATGACTTGATGATGTACCATACAGATCAAAGTAGATTCTGCAGCAACATACGAAAGAAATACAGCAAGTAAGATGTACAGGGGATTTTATTTCATTTATATTTTAATAAATGCTTCTGTCTTCCTTTTATACATACTAGGTTGGAACACCTTTCATACAACTACCATTCTTATGCAGCTATGTTTCCAAGGGGAGATATCTGGGCCACAGTTCAGAAGAACAAGAAAGACATGGACCAGTTAGAACAAGTCCAGAGGAGGCCACGAGGATGATCAGAGGGCTGGAGCACCTCTTCTATAAGGACAGACTGAGAGAGCTGGGGCTGTTCAGCCTGGAGAAGAGAAGGCTCCGGGGAGATCTTATAGCGGCCTTCCAGTACTTGAAGGGGCTACAAGGAAGATGGAGAGGGACTTTTTACAAGGGCAGGTAGTGATAGAACAAGGGGAAATGGCTTTAAGATGAAAGAGGTTAGGTTTAGATTAGATATTAGGAAGAAATTCTTGACTGTGGGGGTGGTGAGACACTGGAACAGGTTGCCCAGAGAAGCTGTGGATGCCCCCTCCCTGGAAGTGTTCAAGGCCAGGTTGGATGAGGCTTTGAGCAACCTGGTCTAGTGTAAAGGTGTCCCTGCTGATGGCAGGGGGGTTGGAACTAGATGATCTTTAAGGTCCCTTCCAACCCTAACCATTCTATCATTCTATGATTCTATGATTTTGTGTAACTAGCTCCAAAATGGGAACTATTCATGGACAGCTTTCTGAGTGACATTAATATCAAGGTCCTGTAGAAATGACAAAATCAACAACAATGCCAGGAACTCATCCCAGATAAGAGGAGATTTGGAAACAGAAATAAAGAATAGGAACTGTATGGTGACCTATAGGTAAAAAAATAATAATAATAAAATAAATATTAACAATTTAGCAGACTTTTATCACTTTATAGAACTAGTTAAAGAATTGTCTAGTTAGCTGTGTCCTGTACACTTGAAGACAAGCAGAAAACATTAAAAAAAAATTATTGCTGCAAAGACAGAAAAATTTGAAGTAGTGACATGGAAGAGGTGTTCACAAGGCACTTTGTTTCTATATTTAGAATTAAAGTGTTTGGAATGAAACCTGTGTCATAGGAAGCATCTGAGGCACCACTTTACAATAAAATTAAATCTTTTCTAGTCAACACATACAGAAATATATTACTCTGAACCTTCATGAACTAGATAAGGGGCTATCTAAACAGAAGAAGGATTCAATTTAACAAGTCAGAGAAGGGCTGAAGGACATTTTTTGATCCTTCTCATCCTTTGAAAATACAAAGTGTTAAGTATGTGCTAAAGCACAGTGACACATCTCTAAACTTTAGTTCAAGCTAAGCAGGCTCTTAAATATTTTGTAAACTCATTTCTAGAAAGATAGCACTATGTAGGCAATATGGTTTCCAAATTATGAACAAGGCATAACTTTGCCCTTAAAACCAACAAAAGCTCAAGTTAGAGGAAAAAATGGTAGTATTGATGAGTCAAAATTGAAGCTAGGAAAAAAAGAAAAAGGGTCCAGCATTTGAATGACTATTGGCTTAATCTTTTGAAAATCACAACATTAACAAATGTTTACAGACACATTCTTTGCACTTGCTCCTGGTTTATAAACAACAAAATATAAAATAAGCATTTTACTTCTTAATCAGTATTGTTAGCTAGTTTTGCAGTAACAGTGATATTAACTTTGGAGCTGTCCCTGCATTCAAACACATTCAATTTTAGCAGATGCTTGGAAGTCCCACATTTTTTTGCACTTGTCTTTACCAGATCATAATATTTAACATACTCGTTACCTTAATCAGTTGTGAATATACCACACCAGAATTTACTGACCTACTTCACAACATGTTTCCTAAAAACTATGGATTATATATCTCATGAAAATACCATAGCGGTATGTATTCTGGCAGTTTGGTAAGTCTGGGAGCTCAAGACTGGGATTTAGTTCCATTCAAGCACTGGCATTAGAGTTAGTACAGAATAATAAATCTGGGAAGTTATTCAGCTGCCCAAAGATGCAAGTCTATTTTAGGTAGAGTGAAACATCCCTTCAGGCTCTGTTGGGTAGCTTGATGTTCATTAAGGATAATGGGAGATTAGCCACCTGGATCACACATAGACACATGCACTGGTGACTTCAATGTTCAAGTGTGTGAATCTTGAGCTACTACAATCCAGGCAGCACCCTGTTGCATAAGCATCAGGCATCCCGGTTCACTTAAGATGCCTTCAAGAGTATCAGAGAAATCTACACACATGGGCAGATATGATGCAATACATGGAGATCTGCACTCTTCTACAGGTACTTCATAACATCTGTTTAGCTGACTGAATCTTACTCTTTGTGTTCTATGGATTGGTTTAGCTCACATGGTCATCCCAGCTTTGTTACTACACTAATTTGGGACTCTGTTACTCTGTTATCTGTCACATTGCCCCTTTCAAGGACAGTGGAGTTCACTGCATGCGGCTTCAGCCATGCCCTCAAAGACATGTTTGTAGCTATTCAGAAATTGACTGGATGAGGCCTTAAGAAAACTTACCTAATTTGGAGGTGCTTTGAACAGGAGGTTGGACCAGATGACCCCCAGAAGCCTTTTCCAACCTGTAGGGCCCTGTGGTTCTGCTTACTTCTGAACTGACTACCCTGTGGGCTGCTCCGAGAGCCACAAACCAATATAGGCACCAACTTCAGGGTGAGGTGAATTGCACCCTACAGGTGCCTACTTCTTGCCACTGACCTTAAAGAGAATGTATAGTGACAGATTCAGGTGTAGAAACCTGCACTGAATATCTCTACAGTTTGTCAGGTAAATCCCTCCCTCAATAGCTGTGAGGTCTCTGTCTTCCTAAATTTGTTTGCCCTTGTCAATATGAAAAAAAAAAAAAAAATTCTAAAGTAGAAGTATTTAAAATGCATTATTATTGCATCCATATTAATTTGTTTATATAATTTATAATACTTTCATTGTAGTTAACACACAGGTAGACAGCATGGTGACATAAAACTTGTTTCCCTTAGAAATTAAGTTTAATAATGTAGTGGGGTAGCAAAGCCTAAGAGAATAGTGAGAGGAAGCATATTTAATGGTTAGTGAGATAGACATTTTTCCCAACTTTTATCCCCACTTGCTGTGTGACCATAGGCAAGGCACTGTGCCTCAGTTTGTTCAAATGTAAAATGGTTATAATTAATATTCAGCATAATTAATGATTAAGTGCCTTGAGAACATGTGATGAAACAAGCTCTAGACGAGCAGACTATTTTTGCTTCAGCCTCTTTAAAACTGTATCCCCTTGCCACATATTTTCAAAAAGTCTACAACTCCTTACTAGAACTAAATGACTAATTCAAATGAATAATTTATCTGAAGAATTTTACTTTATTTTCTCTTTGCAAATTGTTCTCAAATAGACTGCAAAATTCTTTGACTTATTAGTTATTGCCAAATTATGCACAAATCTCTTCATGACTAATTCTATGTCTGAAGACCATCGATATTTTTCCTGAAAATGTTAGTAATTTGCTGTTTGCACTGTGTCCATAGTCCTTTCCTATTCTTGAAAAGCATATGTAATTAATCAGTGCAGATGTACCTATGTGTAATGATATTTTATAAATAAATACATATATATGAAAAATTCCTGATTCATGGATTTTAAAGGTCAGAGGGTGCCAGGAGACCACCTACTCAGAACATCTGTAGAGTCAGTTTCCCCTGAGTTGAGCCCAATAATTTGTGCTTGACTCAAAGTGACAGACTCCTTTTAAGAGGATCTGCAAAAGATTATTGAGAAAAGGAAGCATATTTTCAATAGACTTAAATTCACTATATGGGGACTGATTCTTTCTTCTCCTTCCACTATGAATCAAAGATGACTAGAAACTATTGGATAAAATTACATCCTCTTTTCATCCTTGATTGGGTGACTTCAAGAGGCAGAGAAAATACACTGCTCTCGGTAGGTTCTTCCAATACTTAATTGCCCTCTATGTTAGAAATCTTTATTACTTGTAATATTAATTTGTCAGGCTTTAATTTCCCATTATCAGTTCCCGTTAATAACTTCCTATACTGCTACTCCCTGTGAAAGTACTTACATATAACAATCAAGTCGTCATACTCTTGATCTTTTTCATGAGCTAAATGTATTGAATTTCTTGAGTTGTTTACTGTAAGCATGTTTTAATCCCTCAAGTAATAGTTTCTTCTGAACACTGTCTTGAATTTGTTGACATGCCTTAATATTCTACTGCCAGTCTCAGCAGTGTCATTTATATAGCTAAAGTTCATGACATATTGATTAAGAACATCCATTTCCTGCTCAAAGATCAGGAAAAATACTGTTGTGACTGTTGCCAGACAAATGATGAATCATACATACTTAAAAAAAAGTTTCAGTTACACACACCCACACCCTCTACACAAATTCATTTTCAGTCAATGTAAATATTTCATTTGACTGAAAATGACATTTTTTATTTAGTATACGTTCGTGCCTACTTGATCTATTTAAAATTATTTGTTTAAAATTGGCATATTTTTAAAAGAAATGTGTTAATTTGAGAGAGAGAGAAAAATATGTATTACTTGTAAAATGAGTAAGGACAATGCTTTATTTTATGTGTCTTCGAATGGAATGCAGGACCCAAGTTTTCACAGAATCATAGAATGGTAGGGGTTGGAAGGGACCTCAGGAGATCATCTAGTCCAACGCCATTGCTAAAGCAGGTTCACCTAAAGCAAGTTGCATAAGGCTGCATTCAAGCGGGTTTTGAATATCTCCAAAGACGGAGATGCCACAACCTCTCAGGGCAGCCTGTTCCAGTGCTCTGGCACCCTCACAGTAAAGAAGTTTTGATCTGTTTGAGCTTCCATTTTTTCAGTGATATTCAAAATGATCTAAAGTTTTATCTGGATCTCTGTGTATGTGATTTATGCCATTAACTGCATGAATTGTTATCATTAGAATACAACATATAGTTTCACAAAAAATTTCTTTTTATCTTCAGGAAAGCAAGTAAGAAATAAGGTGACTCACATTAAACTGAACCAAAATTTTCCTTAAAATCAGAAAACATAATCCAACCCTGGATTATTCACCATGCACACATCAGGAAAACAGGTTACAGCAAAACCCTGCTCTGTAGCCTCCTCCTAACCCCCGATATTCAATAGATATGCTCATACTGGATTCAGTAAAGCTTGGATCAGGCTCTGAGCACAAAAGTTTCTTGGCATCACACAGCACATTATATAAATGGACACTTTCCTTTACTTTGTGCCATCACCATCTGTTCTGCCCTCTAATTACAAATGCAAAATGAACATAATTAAATATTGGCATCACACAAAAATAAGCTAGAAGTTATTTCAATGCATATGCATGTTCTTTATTAAATGTAACAAGCATCTGTTTTGTTTTCTTATGTTCTGAGACACAGATAGAAGGAAATTGCTTTTTCCTGACAGAAAGGATTTTTTTATTAGTAAATTGGAATTCATACAAGAGGTAACACTTTATAACAGTTGGTAAACCACAGTTTCTGTAAATAGAGATTCAGGCCTGTGTTCTTCTCTGAAGAAGTTTTTGAGTGAAAAGAGTGGCAAAACAATTAGGCAGGAAATAAACCCCCTTTCTTTACAGCTCACCTTCAGATAACTGGAGGAGCTTTGGGAGTCTAGGCTTAGATCCTGGGTGATGCTAAATTTAGCACTACGAGTCCAACAACAGTGGATTCACTCGATAGTGCGCTGCACTCCCGGACCCACGATTTATGGGCTCACACGGCTAAACCTGCAGAATTTAGTGGTGTCTCATTGGGCGGGGAGTGGGGGTTGGTGTGGCTGGTGACAGACAGACAGTGTTTAATGTGGCACTACAAACCCAGACACACCAGTGCCAGATTCACTTGGTAGTGCTCTGCACCTGCCATCCAGTCACCATCTATGGACTCTCACAGTGCCCAGTGAGAAATTTAAAGTGAATGAGGCACTTTAATAAAGCAACAGGAATAATACAGATTCATGTGGATTGCCCACCATAATCTACTGTCTGCAGAGGTATATTACAAGCATTGCGGTTACAAATTACTGAAAAACGCTAAGTTAGAAAGCAATTCTATAGAGATTTCTAAGTCTCTGAGAAAGTCCTTGGGACAGTATACATCTTACCCAAAAGCATCCCTATGGAGGGGAAGAGAGGCTCAGCCTGTCATCTTATCCTAGAGGTCAGGGGTTTGCGATGGTTCTTCCCTGACTTGTCCATGATGGCATCATCCCTGACTTCCCCCTTTCTTTGGGCCATTTTTATAGTATCTTTTACCTTCAAAGTGGAGCTTGGGTGACTGTAGTCATACCTTTACCATGATTGGTGAAAACACTTTTGTTTCCCTTTTAAGGTAGAAGTTACCAAAACTTAGTGTGTACACTCAGCAAGAGGGAAGGGCGGTGGTCAGTGATCCAGGTGTACGTTTTGTGTTTTTATAATTCCAGGTTCATACAAGGGAGGCATTTGTCTAAAGGGTGCCAGATGGTTGGTCCAAGGTCATAAACAGATAGCATATCAGCCCCTTGGCGCCCTTTCATCTCTTCTGCAGTGATTACAGTGCTTAGGTAAGTAGTCTTCACCCCTCCTCACCCCATGTATTGATATGCAGCAACCTTGGAGGATTCTTTGCATACCAGTTGCATTTTTTCCTGGGATATTCTTCAATATTATGCCTTTCCCTAGTGTGTGAACATGGCCGTTTTCTGATTTTTAAGTTACCTCCAGTAATTATTCCACAGAAGCACAAGAGGAACAATAAAACCAGGAAGGAAAGCTATTACTAAACATTGTTCTAACTGATTACTGAAGTCAAGCTATTGATCTGAGTGCCACTGGAGCTCTGCAATTTGGATAGAAGTAACAACTCTTGAGTAAGCATCAAGACTTGTGCCACTTCCCCCTTGCAGCCCAAGCTATTCATCTGCAGGTGCTGGCCCAGACTAGTGTCTGCCTCCAGTAAGAGTGTAGACCCTCTTATGTTTAGTCCTTGTAAGGTGTTGCTTAGTAAATATCTTGGTACTTTACAACATCTATATGGGGTGTAAGGAAATACAGCCATCCCTATTTTTTCAGATAAAGAGGGGCAGCTTGGAGGCATTGTGATCTGTATGTGCCCTACATTGCAAACATAACTGTGATAGTTTGACTTAGTTGGCAGCCAAACAAGACACAGTCACTTACAGCCTCTCCTCCCTCTGTTTCCCCTCCCCCACCCAGGGAATCAAGGAGAGAATTGGAGGGGTAAAATTGAGAAGACTTGTAGGTTGAGATAAGAACAATTTAATAATTAGAATAAAATAAAATTTAAAAAGTAATAATAATATAACAACAGTGATAACATCTATATATATATATGTGATGCACAGTACAATTGTTCACCACCTGCTGATAACAATCCTGGAGGAGCAAAAGGAACCCTGAAACTGAAATCCTGGAAAAGTGAGCCTGAGCGATTCCCAAGAGAATCCCCCCCCTTCCGATCAGCCCCAGTTAACATACTAAATATGCCATAATATGATATGGAATATGTTATTGGCATATCTAACTGTCAGTTCTGGGTTTTACTAACTACTACACTTTTCTTGCCCCCGATCCCCCTAGTCGTCTGGTCTTGCAAACTCCCCAAGTACAGTGTCCTTGTACATTATCAACATTCTTCTCATAACAATCCCCACTGAAAGCAAAACACAGTGCTTTCTAGCTACTAAGAAGAAAATCAACCCTACCCTAGGAAAAAAAAAAAAACAAAAAAACCCAACAAAACAGGACAGTATCCACCCCATATTCCATACCATTTATGTCATGTTTAGGTTCCATATATATATATATACATACACATATATTATTCCCTTAGTTTATGGACCATTCCTTCAAAATATGTATTGAGTTCATTTAGTCTATAACCCTGGGTTCCATCTGTCATGACAGTGTTTCAAGGCAGGAGAGATGACGTGAAGTTTGTATAGTCAACGGAGTATGTGACATTGGACACAGCAGGAGGATGGTATGTAGTCTCTGTTTCATGCTGCATCTAGAACTCGGAGCCGGCATATCTGGCACATTCCATGCTCAGGGTCTGCAGGTTGTAGATGTTAATCTTGAAGAAGTTGTTGGGCTCCAGCTCTGATTTCATTGGAGTTCCTTCTTCATTAACCTGAGGAGATTCTTAATATAAAGCCGTTAGTATAATACACAACAATCATAGCAATGATGATATAGGAATTCATCATCTGTTTTCACCTAACATCAAATTCTCTTGAGGCACACATTGGACTTTCCCATCCTTCTGTATCACCCACCAAGTGCACCCAGGTGCCTGAGCAAAAGTAATCCCATGAATGGGTTTATCTTTACCTGAAACAGGAGTAATCCAAACTGTTTTTCCCAGCATATTTTTGATGCGAATCACAGGGACTTTATCCCCTTCCACAGTAAGTAAAAGTCTTTATTGGGCAGCACCTGCTCGATTGGCGGTGTTATTGACTAACCAGGTGGCTTTTGTTAAATTTATGTCCCAGTGTTTGAAAGTTCCACCACCCATTGCTTTGAGTGTGGTTTTCAGCAGTCCATTGCATCGTTTGACTTTCCCGGAGGCTGGTGCATGATAGGGGACGTGATATACCCACTCAATGCCATGTTCTTTGTCCCAAGTGTCTGTGAGATAGTTTTGGAAATGAGTCCCATTGTCTGACTCAGTTCTTTCTGGGGTGCCATGTCTTCACAAGACCCATTTTTCAAGGCCTAGAATAGTGTTTTGGGCAGCGGCATGGGGCACAACATACGTCTCCAACCACCTGGTGGTTGCTTCCACCATGGTGAGCATGTAATGCTTGCCACTGCGGATTTGTGGGAGCACGATATAGCCAATCTGCCAGGCCTCTCCATATTTATATTTTAACCATCATCCTTCCTCCATACCAAATAGGTTTTAACCCCTTGGTTTGCTTAATTGCAGCACACGTTTCTCAGTCATGAATGACTTGTGCAATACTGTCCATGGTTAAGTCCACCCCTCGATCACGAGCCCATCTGTATGTTGCATCTCTTCCTTGATGGCCTGAGGAATCATAGACCCAGTGGGCTAAAAATTTTTCACCCTTATGTTGCCAGTCCACGTCTGTTCGGCACACTTTGATCTTAGCAGGCTGGTACACCTGTTGGTTGTTTTGATGTTCTTCAGATGCTCAACTTTTGGGCACATGAGCATCTACATGATGTATCTTTACAACCAGTCTCTCTAGCCGAGCAGCAATGTCTTGCCATAATTCAGCAGCCCAGATGGTTTTGCCTCTGTAATGCCAGTTGCTTTGTTTCCATTGTTGCATGATGGAATACATAATTTCAAGACAGGTGTGTAAACTGCCACCAGCAAATACGGGCTGAGTCCTGTGTTGTCAGTGAGCTCCCACAACTTGTCTTCCAAGGATGGTAGCAAGCAGCTCAGCACTGTCAAGACTTCATAAATATGAGGCTTGTCCAAAAGCAGGTCATTAGGCACTCTTAGTTGGATTTTCTCTGCCCAAACTTCAGCTCTAAAATTGGGTGTGTAGTCCAATTTTGTTATTTGGGCTCCCTCTAGAGCCAACTGAGGAAGACAAATGCTCTATCACATCATTTCTTCAGTGACAAGATGTGTGTCCAAATAGGGGCACTAACTCAAGCAGTACAAAGAGAATCCTGGTGATTAGCTCAGTCTAGATGCTGAAAATTAGGAGAGAGGAAACTGTTCCTTTGGGTTTTCCAAGTGAAATCTGTGGAATGCTTCAAGTTAGTTTGGGGATTTAAGTTTTCAGCTAGAATGCAACTCAGTATCTGCAGCTATTGGTGTATTTAATGCTAAACCAAGCAGTGATAGATCTTTTTGTGAATTTTCTGCTGCTAGAAAGTCAGTGGTAGATTGAGTGTATAAACCAATCCCCATGGGCAGCTGAATGGGATTATTCTTATCCTTGATAGCCTGTTGAAAATTGATAGTGATAATTATACTACTGCAACTCTCTTACAGGTTTATCAACTTTGTTAATATAAATGTCTGATTTAAGAATTCATTAAAAACAAGCAAACAAATCTTAGCCTCACGTTCAATATTTGACTATAAATGTCCACTAGCAATGGACAGGTAGAAATTGCTCATGTCTCCCAGACAAGATTTTTCAAGGAAATCTCTTCCACATCTGCTGGCCAGAGCCTATAGAAGCCCTGTAGAAAGGCTAAATAATATTTACTTCAGAAAGTTCATATGGCTGACATATATGTGGTAGAAGGAGAGAGAGAGCGTAATAGAGATATGAAATATGTTTTTATAAGGAGATGTGAGATGCAAAATTCATATCCAAGGCACTCCATACTGTAATGATGTTCGAATCACAGTCACCATTTCAGGCACTCAAAAAATTTTTCAGTACATGCCCTTCAGTGTTGTTTTTTAAACATAAAGATTGTCTTGGGGAGGATAACATCAGCTTGGTACTATACCTCACACAGTATGAGGAGGAAAGAGTTTGTTTTTCCTAGAGTCCTGTTGAAGTGTTAATTTAAAGAAGTAATAATGTAAATCTTATTTCAAACATTCTTGCCCCCCTGGCAGACTTCTATATTAAGACATTTGGGTAATTGACCAATGTTACTGTAGCTCAGCAGGCATTATTTTCTTTTGGTAAAAGGATACCATAGTAAATTTCAATGAGAGGTTTAAAAAAGAAAAAAAAAAGTAAAAATGAACAGACCTAAATAAGACCTGAATATGGAAGGAAAATATAAACCAGATGGGGATGATGGAGACACGTTTTCATATCTTTCTTTTCTTTTAAGATCAGTTTAAAAGTTTCCCTTCACTGCAATGGCTTTCTGCCACTGAGAAACATGAGGCAACATATTTGTTCAGCAGCAGCTGGGAACTATTCATTGGCTGTGTATTGCTGGCCAGCTACAGTGGGGATGGATTCAGCATCCAAAGAAGTTCAATGGGAACATGGCCACTGCCTTCTATGGGCACTGGAGCAGGTGCTGGAGAGGAAGGCCTGGTTCCCCTGAAGTTAATGGTAAAACCTTTGGTACGTCCAGCCTCTCCTTGGGTCCTGAGGACAAACCTGGCAACTCCACTGCCAGTCTTTCTGGGGAAGGAGGAGAGAAATCTTCCTGTTGATTCTGTGTTATCATATACATCTCTGACCTCTAATAAGTTTGGAAGTTGCAAAAGAAGTAACTGCTGGTTGGTTGTAACAGTGCTGGACACTTCATCCTTCTTGCACCCACTAACAACAGAAAGGAATTTTTGTCTTCCTTTCTGCTCCTCCTAATTAAGCCACAGCGGCCATTGAGGCTCTGGGGCTCTTTCTTCAAGTCATTGTTTCTCGGTATGGTTTTACTGACACATGAAAAAAGCTCAGGGGCAGGAGTTGCATGGCGTTTTCTACTGAAGCTTCAGCTTTAAAGCTGGGACTCGGACTGCTTCACTCTACTGCTGACAATTTAGCAAATGGTCCACGTTATGCAGCTTTGATCTTGTGAAAGTTTTCAAAAATTTCATCCTTGAAGAAAGCTACAAGCCCAACAGATCCCCCAGTTCATTAGCAATCCTTTAGCAGTTCCCAACAATTAGAGCTGTCAGCCAGCCGAACTCCGTTCAGAGGCCGTGCATTCAAAATCCCTGACTAATGACTTGGTAAAAAGACTTGACAGTGTGTTGCAATTTGTTATAATTGAATCTAAGCTGCATCAGCTGTTTGAGGGGCTGAAATGTTTTCAAACATTACATTGATTTAAATTAATGCCACAAAAATATTCAGAAATCGTGTCTGTCAGATTCAGTGCTAATAATCATGTTCTCTTCAGATATGAAGAAGACATTTCATCACCATTTGAAAGCATTGTCAAGCAGACAGCTTAAATTCCCCCTCCTCCTCCTCCCTTAAGTGAAAAATAGGTTGATAATCATTATATTCATGAGAGAAAAGTGCTTGGTAACTGAAATGGGACAGGGTAGGAGGGGGAGGCCTCCTGGACTATGAGAGCCTGGAGAAGTAAAATTTGAAAAGCCCATTACAAATAATATTTTTCACTGACTACCTTTCAATATAAAACTTCCAAAAATTTAAAACCAATTCTGCAGCAACTCTTGGAGAAATTTCAAAAAGAATCATCTTTTCTAACTCTCTCTCTGCCTTTATTTTAACTGTGGGCACATAAACTGAACAGTGGGACATTTGGCAAGCAGACTCCCAGCACAAGCTCTCTGGTTAAAACTTGCATCTGCTTTCAGAATACCTTTCACTCAAAAGAGGTGGGATGCCATGAGATATCAAAGCAGCTTTACTTTCCAAATATACTGTTTTCTCTGGTTGTTTAATCCTCTGTTAGCACTGGAAAGCTTTCCATTTAAATTGAGAGAGGCTCAGAGTATAAGCACTGAACCTGAATTTTCCTACTTTGAATGCTCTAGAGTCCAAAAATTGAATTTAGATTCTTTATACCATGTATATGAGGGCTATTTAAAAGCCAGCTCCAGACAGAATTTGGGACTTTGCCCATCCTGAAAATCAAGAAAGTTTGAATGTAGTGTTTTTTCTTCCTCTTGAAGTACAGGAAACCTTGAGTGACAAAACAATGAGTTAAGATTTAATCAGTACAGAAATTTCAGTACCATAAAGGTTACTAAAGGAACACACTTCTCTCTAGTATACCTATGAAATTTAAGATGAGCTGGAACACTATAGGTTCTACTTATAATCACACTACCTAATAGACAAGAAAACTTTTGACAAATCCTAGCATAGAAAGAACTAATGAACTTTTGTGACCTGCAGAAACTGATTGCAACCTGTCATTAACACCAGTTTTACTCCTCTAATGTTCTGAAAGTCACAGTATTCACCTGACCAAAGGTGGATGTCTACTGTGTACATACCCAACTCTGAGCTAATCAATGGATAGAACTGACTGGAGCAGTGAAACTCTTCATGAGGTCAATAAAGTCTCAGCATTTGCCATACTGAGTCTTGAACTGTATAAAGCTGAGATAATCTCAATTCCTAATCAGGAATTGGATGTTCTTAGAAAAAAAAACTGATTACAAAACCAGGCAAGAATAGAAGCAAACAGACCGCACTCTGAATCTCTTCACACTGATAAATTCTTTTGAACTTCCACTTCTTTTCCATTATCACATCTGTTTTCTTACTATTTCATTGTATTATGAATAACCCTTAATATTAACAACTACCTTTTTCTCTATATTTGCCATTAATATTGTGGAAGGAATTTTTAATAGATTGCAAGTAAGGTCTCAGAAAAGCTTTTAGTAAAAATGCAAAGACCCTCTGATACAACTGTATAAACATGCCTGTGTTACTTTAAAGGTAATGTAACATACTTTTTTATTTCTTACAAAGTTTTACACATGTAGACGTCTATATCAGCTAGATGGTATGTGAGGAACTAACAACATATTAGTAATGCTTTGAGTCTTGCTGATTTCACAAAAGAGTATGGCTCATAAAACTCTTTATATTAAAAAGACTTTTATGCAATGTCTGATTATTAAAAAATGTCAACAGTCATCTTTGAGTTCTTATACTTCAGCATTCCCAGGTTTTACAAAGATGTGTGTTCCAGAGATCATGGTGATCATTAAATAAATCACAGAAGAATATTCCACAAACACACCCTATATTTATTTTACATATACATTTTCTTTAAGTATTATGGACCTGATTCTATCAGGCAGGTGTAATTTCAGGAATGCTGATGTATGGCTCTTATTGAACACTTAAGGCTGGATTTATTTCAATAACCTGATCTATTGAAGCTAGTCCTCTAGGCTCCCTTTATAGTCACAGGAGCGTGAGAAGCACCTCCAGACAGTGATTTGCCTCACTACGTATCTTAGACAACCATCTCCAGATGCTGCTCCAGCCACAGGCATGTTGTTCATTCACATGCCTTGCAAGGTCAGAGAACACTGCAGCTTTTCACATGCTGATACAGAGAAATTCCACTGATAAAATCCATGAACATTTTTTTTTTTTGCCTTAAATCAATCTTCTGCATTTTTGTACTATAAGCTTGCCAGAAGTTGCCCTCTAATTCCACCAACAGTTCATTACAAACTTTACTTCATTTTCATAGCTATCTTCAGTTCATTGAAGACATAATACTGAGTCCACCCCCGAAGATAATACTACAATGTAAAGAAACCAAGTTTGTGAAAAGTGAGGACCTTCACGAGACTCTTCAACTCATATTATAGCATTTTAGTTACAACCTAATTCTATTATACTCTGAGTGCCCAACAGCATCTGCTGAAGTCAGAGAGAAGAGCTCATACTTACATGCTTACTAGTAAATTTGAATTTAGGTACAACAATGTGAATTAAGTGGCTCGATATTTTGTGCTATTTTATAAATATATAAAAGTCGAGGTTTCTTCTTTTATATTAGAGTTATGCCTTACCTACTGTATGCCATACCAGTTTCTTGCTGCAGTTCCCTTGGCATCCTTGAATCCCTACTGTGAATTGCTACCTTTTAGTTACTTCTAATGTACTTTCCTGTTTCTTGTTTTGCTTTATTCAGTGAGGAGCTTATCTGCTCAAAAATGTAATGAGTTTTGCTCTTTCTTCCACCACAAATGAAAACATCTAAACTAAAGTAAAAGCTGAATTAAAAAGGTGGGAGAGAGGGAATGTTAATTATCCAAAGGTGTGATATCTACAAAAAGAGCCAAGTCTCGAACGGGTTACCCATTTAACTTCAATAGCCAAGTTAAACAAGACACAATTGGGGTTAATTTAGTTTTCCAGGCTTTCATAAAATCATACTTGGGAGGTCGAAGGAGGGAAGTCAATTAGCCCCAATTGTGTCTTGTTTAACTTGGCTGGGTGAATCACTAACCCTTTTGTAAGTTGGCTCTTTTTGTAGCTATCACACCTTTTGTATAACTGAACAGTTTTCTAACTTTTTTTATTGATGTCAAATATTTTCATCAGCTATCACAGCTTCTTGTGGGTGGTGATTTGATAGCAGCATAATTAAATAACAAGAACGCATTCACCCATTTCAGTGCTCGGAGAAAACAAATAAGTGTGCATAAAGCTTTGAATAAAATCACATAGTCAACAAGCTTTGGATTCATAGATTCCTGAAACAAAGCCAAGTACATAATCCATGGGGCTATATGGAGCAGTCAGTGAAAACTGGCTGGAATGTCCATGTGTTAAATTAGACACCAAAAGAAGCATTGACCCTCCCATGAATACAACAAATACAACACAGACAAAAACATACTTATCTTTGTAGAAGAAGCCAAGTACTTCAAAAAACATATTCTGCTACTTTTAGAACCCTTGGTGGAGCACCTTCTTGAATGCTAGTGGTGCCAGTTCTTAGATTTTTTTTTTTTTTTTTTTTTTTTTTTTAAGTCAACAGGCTGCTGAATACGGTCTTAGCAATTGTTTCCACAAATATAAATAAAAATGTTCCTGCTCTGACCAGGAGCTGAGTTATGGTCTTTATACACAAGATGCAAACTGTGAGTAGAGAAAGAGACTTCTATCACAGTGCCATCAAGCAATAAGAATTTCCTTCTGAAACAGACAGTGATGGAAATGTGGCAGAGACACACAGACAGCACATCTACAATGGGACCCTGTCAACACACGCGTTGTGTATGTGCCACTGTGGTCAGACTCTTGGTTTTATAGATCCCCTTTGTTAATGTCTTTGGAAGCTTAATTTGCCTTTTTTTTTTTTTTTTTTTCTTTCATGTTGCTAGAGAGCATATGTATTCCAGCAATTGCCACTGCACTGGCATTCATCCATCATCTACCACACACATGAAGACTTCCAGTTCCCTATGTATGTCATGTACATGCAAGCTACTGACATCACTTCAACATAGTATTTGTGTCCCAGTTTTGGGGTTTTTTCTTTGGAATATAGTTTCATATTCTAGCACTTGAACTGAGGTGTACAGTGCTCAGTGGTGTATGGTGTTTGTCTTTACAAGGAAAAGGAAGGGAAGGGAAGGGAAGGGAAGGGAAGGGAAGGGAAGGGAAGGGAAGGGAAGGGAAGGGAAGGGAAGGGAAGGGAAGGGAAGGGAAGGGAAGGGAAGGGAAGGGAAGGGAAGGGAAGGGAAGGGAAGGGAAGGGAAGGGAAGGGAAGGGAAGGGAAGGGAAGGGAAGGGAAGGGAAGAATCAATATACACTTACATAATAGTTGAACCAAATCAAATTTGTTTCCAAAAATACAGGGTTGATGCTCATGTTGAAAGAGTATACCCATATTCATTGCTGTCAAAGAAGAATTAAGGCAGCTGAAATCACACTGAAAATGTAATATTCTCTCTTAATTTTCTGAATTTATTTCCCAAAATTATGTTATATCACAGAAAATAGAAAATACATTAAAAGGCCATGATCTTCTGTTATTTCTAGAGGATCTGTAACCTTCAGTGGATGTTTTCTGACACTCTGAAAACCTCCTTTGCCTGCAGGCTTTCTGAGTGCAATCAGATGACAACTTTTGAAGTCCATTAGTACTTTGCAGACATTGATTACACCACATTATAGAAAGGGTTTCTGTTAAGTAAAAAACTGGTTTGGGAAGGATTTGCATTATACAGTGAAACTTAGAGAGCTTTTCAAAATTAATAAAAACCCAATAAGATCTTTCCAAAATTTCATTCTTATAGGAAGATCAAGGGTACTTAAGGGGTGTGGATTGGGTTGGCAAGTGGAAGGTGCAGGCTGATGTGAACAGGGAAGTTTTTGTAATCTAAAAACAGGGCATAAAGATTCCCATCCTAAGTGAATGCACACAAATGAAGAAGTACTGGGGAGCCAGCATGATGGAGGAAACTCATACACTTTTCTTGTGAAATCAGCAAGATTGAGTCTGAAGTGCTATACACTAACATCTGCAGCATGGGAAACAAATAGGAGGGATTAGATGTCTACATGCAGTTACAGAGCTATGAACTCACTAGGGTCAGGGAGATGTTATGGGATAACTCACATATCTGAGTTCTGCATTATATATATATATATAAGAAAGACATGGAGACACTGGAGTGAATCCAATAAAGTGACATAAAAAAGATTAAGGGACTGGAGCATCTTTCATATAAGAAGTTTCAAAGACATCTGGGACTGTTCATCCTGGAGAAGAGAAGGCTGAGGGAGATCTTATCTATGTTTATAAATACTTGATTGGGAAGGAGGGGCTAGTAAAAAAGGTGGAGCCAAACCTATCTCCATGGTGCTCATTGATGGGACAGGAGGCAATGGACACAAACTGAAACATGGGATATTCTATTTAAACATAAGAAAAAAATCTGTTATGGTCAAGGTGGACAAACATAGGAACAGGTTGCCCAGGGAGGTTGTAGAGTCTCTGTCGTTGCATCTCAAGGATAAGAGGGTCATTAGGGGCAGTCAGCACGGCTTCACCAAGGGGAAGTCGTGCTTGACCAACCTTCTAGACTTTTATGAAAACACGACGAGGTGGCTGGATGATGGTAGAGCAGTGGATGTGGTCTATCTTGATTTCAGCAAAGCATTTGACACGGTCTCCCACAGCATCCTCGCTGATAAATTGAGGAAGTGCGGATTAGATGAGCAGGTAGTGAGATGGATTATTAACTGGCTGGTGGGAAGAAGCCAGAGAGTAGTGGTCAATGGGGCGGAGTCTAGTTGGAGACCTGTGTCTAGTGGAGTCCCTCAGGGGTCAGTACTAGGACCAGTATTATTCAATATATTCATAAATGACCTGGATGAGGGAATTGAGTGCACTGTCAGCAAGTTTGCTGATGATACCAAGCTGGGAGGAGTGGCTGACACTCCAGAAGGCTGTGCTGCCATCCAGAGAGACCTGGACAGGCTGGAGAACTGGGCAGGGAAAAACTTGATGAAATATAATAAGGGCAAGTGTAGGGTGTTGCACCTGGGCAGGAACAATCCCAGGTTCCAGTATAGGTTAGGAAATGATCTCCTAGAGAGCAGTGAAGGGGAAAGGGATCTGGGAGTCCTGGTGGACAGCAGGATGACCATGAGCCAGCACTGTGCCCTTGTGGCCAGGAAGGCCAATGGCATCCTGGGGTGCATTAGAAGGGGTGTAGTCAGTAGGTCAAGAGAGGTTCTTCTTCCCCTTTACTCTGCCCTGGTGAGGCCACATCTGGAATATTGTGTCCAGTTCTGGGCCCCACAGTTCAAGAAGGACAGGGAGCTGCTTGAGAGAGTCCAGCGAAGAGCCACCAAAATGATTAAGGGAGTGGAACATCTCCCTTATGAGGAAAGGCTGAGGGAGCTGGGGCTCTTTAGCTTGGAGAAGAGGAGGCTGAGGGGGGACCTGATTAATGTTTATAAATATTTGAATGATGAGTGTCAGGAGGATGGGGCCAGGCTCTTTGCAGTGATGACCAATGATAGGACAAGGGGCAATGGGTGTAAGCTGGAACACAGGAGGTTCCGCTTAAATTTGAGGAAGAACTTCTTTACAGTAAGGGTGACAGAGCACTGGAACAGGCTGCCCAGGGAGGTTGTGGAGTCTCCTTCTCTGGAGACATTCAAGACCCGCCTGGACGCCTTCCTGTGCGAACTCATCTAGGTGTTCCTGCTCCGGCAGGGGGATTGGACTAGATGATCTTTCGAGGTCCCTTCCAATCCCTAATATTCTGTGATTCTGTGATTCTGTGATTCTGTGATCTACTCAAACTCCAGTTGGACATAATCCTAGGCAACCTGTTCTAGCTGACCCTTCTCTGAGCGGTTGGCTCAGAGCACTACTCAATCTCCAGAAGTACCTTCTAACCTCAATCATTGCATGAATATCAAAATAGGTGTGACTAGTGTATATTTTAGGTAAAGGAAGAAGCAAAAGACACCCATGATAAGGCAGAGTAAGTAACAGCTGCTTCAAGATAAAATTGGGGAAAAGTCAGTTGGGGGACAAGTATCAGATTTTCAGTTAGGAAGGAATTGTTCAGGATATGTGTGATAAAGTTCACTGTGGCAGGAGAGAGACAGAGAGCCACCAATTCAGTGGGTCAGCAGAAGGCAATATAGAATGTGAATTTAATATATGAATCCTATAGGAACATATAGAGCATTAAATCGAGAGCACTGACTTCCTCCAAAAAATCAGGCACGTAGATGTGATGTGATGCAGAAGGAAAAGATCAGATAGTTCTGTTCAGGTCTACTTTGTTTCTAACAAAACAGCATCTGAATCCACTACTTCCTGCTCATATTAAACCTATACCTTATAGTCTCCCTGTCTTCTACCTCATTTAAATTTTAATCACCCTTCCTGTTCTTCAAAGCCATCAAGAGGTCAAGGGCTAACTATCTCAGTTAGACTCAGTGGTCCAACAAGGTACCTATGGTCTTTTGACAGAACTGCTCTTGACAGACACAGAAGGTTATGGAATGTGTTTTTGGCTAGTGGGATGGTGCAGTTACCACTGAAGAGCAGATTGACTCTGTGTGTGGCACCTTTCAAGGAAATTCTTCCCTTTTAATTGATGATACCTATTAGGGTGGAAGGCAATGAATAAGGAGAAAGGGACTTACTGGAATTCCTTGTCCATATGCATCCCGCTTCTGGTGAGCACGTGCCAGAGATGTGAATACCTTAGCTACAGGGTTTTAATAGGTTTCACCTGTACCCACAAACTGAATTACGAAGATGAAAAGGGAGCAAAACATACAATTTCTTTTCTGTTATTGCAAGTTTTGTACCTGGCAAAGCCCACATTGCCATGTTGCTTTGCAGCAGCCATCTGCAGCTAGTCTCTACTCTAAAATATATAAAAATTCTTGATTAATATGGAAATTGCTTCTGTGTAGTATTGCCTGAGTTTTTCTTCAGCAACAGGACTTTACTAGTAAACTTCACAGAGCCTGTGCAGAGGCTTAAGCACTGGTGTGCAACTGTCCTTAAGTGTCAGATTCCTAGCACAGTTCCTAACAGGGTTCTGCCCTACTCCAGATAGCTCTGAGTTAACCTTGGGGAATACTTAGAGACACAGGGGAATAATGTAAGCTAGAGATTGTTCCAAATAGGCAGTATCTATAAGATTATCCTGTTCTGGAGGAAGATAATTTAGTCATAAGTACATGAGAAAACTTACCCTATTATCATATAGTATATTATATCAGTATAGCTATAAACCTGAGAGTCCAGATAGTCCTTTTCCTTTTCTTAAACTGCTTTTATCCTTGCTGCGGGGTGAATACAAGAACAATAGGCGACTACACACCACTGCTGAGGAAGGTAAACCCCCACATCAGAGAAACTTTGTAACAGGAATTAACCTAGGTAGCTTTCAGATATGAAGCTGGATTACTTTTTGAGAAGTATCCCCAGACATAAATAATTTGTGTCATCTTCATAGAAGGCTATAGAAATACAAATCATCCAGGTAGAAGAGCCAATATTTCCTCCACTGTAGTATATATGTTTGTGAGCATATAGAAAGCAATGCAGGTTATTAGTACCAAAACAACAGTTAATTCACAGTGTATTGTCAAAGATTTATTATAATTGTTCTTAGGCCTACTTCTTATTCTAGTGCCAGTGGGATTTGTTGTGGTGGTGATTGCTTCTGCAGTAGACTTAAATATTTCCCAGAATTGTGTCTTTTTCTTCCCAACAACTGCAATCTGTCATACTCTGCCCTTGCTCTCTATATCTGTGCCATGACTACAGATGTCTTTCAAGCTAGACTATCAAGACAAGGTATTTGCATTCTAGTGAGCTCAGCCAGTGCTGAATGATGTTTGGCCTATGGAATATCACCTCCTTTCAACTAATATGTGTGATTCAAAAAGCACAGCTGTCGTGTAGAAGGGGGAAAAAACCCCCTCTCTCTACTGGATGTTCAGGCATTCATCAAAAATATCAGCTACTGAAATGTAATAATCAGATGTTATAGGTACACCTCAGAATGGGCATTTCCTCTTCCATCAGCTGTGCTATCTCACTGTGGCAGCATGAAGAATGGACAAGTCTTTTTGATATATGAAGTCTTAATCTTTTATTCAGAAAGTATATCCTGATAAGTGTTTAAATGTGATAGGCTACAAAATGAAGAATCTTACTGTTTAAATTGCAGCCTTCAAGGCACAATGAGTCTGTTAATCTCCCTGTATAGTTACTCTATGGCAGCTATCATGATGGCATTTTTTCTTATCACAGTAATGTGATCCAAGCAGAAACTGTTAAAAGGTGATTTCCTCCCTGTTTGTGAGTCCCTCTCATACCCCTAGAATACTGGAACAAGGGGTGTTTTACTGCCCTTGTTCACCCACTTTCTAGTTAGTCATTTACATTTGTATTACATACCCTAATTAACTTTGAAAAAAGTTAAAAAAGTTGGTAAGGGAATTTTTATAACTAGTCAAGCTAAAAACTAAAAGAAATTAACAGAAATCTACAGACATGGTTGATGACAGTGTTCCAGAACCTAATATCAAGAATGTAGAGTCTTCTGCAATTAGTGACCTGTAAACTGCATATATTTTTTGGCCAACTAATATGTCATTATGGCAACCTGTCCAACTAACCCTTCTAACAGAACCATTCAAACATAAGCTTCTCTTCACACTCAAAGACTTCTGAGCCTCTGAAAAGCTTAAGTTGTATTTGAATGAAAGCATGTTGTCATGCAGAGATATCCTGGGATGCTTTACAGTGAGAGCTAAAGACCAAGAGTGGATTTTATGATAACCATACAAAATTTTGAACTATTTCTTCAAAGTGTTATAAATTGCTCGAAGTGATGATGCTAGAAATCACAAGACGTAATTAGTTGTATTGTCATCAGAGAGGCAAGCATCCTTCAAATGATGCTACTTTTTCCGGGAGTTAAAAGACTCCAATATTGATTTGGAAATCTCATGATTTGATGAAAGATTTCATTTCATGACTTGTCTTGGAAATAACGTGTTTTCTTGGTTCTATTGGTCTACTTGTCCTATTGACCTATAAACAGAATGGATTTGCAGTAACAGAAACGGGAATTTAAACCCTACCAGTACAGGAAGAACAAGATGCTTAGACCAGCACTGGTAGGTTGTTGAAGACACAAACAAAATTGCCTGGAAAAGTGATGGGGGTGGTTCAGTTTACATTCCTATAACCTATGGTTACAGAAATGTCTTGGGTTTGTGTATGTGGGGGAGCTGTTTTTGGTAGTGAGGGAAGGGGCTACCCTGTAAGAAGCTTTGGGAAAGCTCCCTTAGCTCCAAGGTCTACCCCCCAAACTAGTCTGAGCCAATTAGCAATAGGGAAACACCTCTGTGAATCCATATTTGTGAGGGGAAGGACTGTCTCAAAAAGAAGAAGGTGGAGAGAACCTGGAAGAGAGACCATTGACCTGAACAAAAGATGACCATCAGCCTAAACAAAGAGAGAGCTTTATTGCCAGGAGGAAAGAGGAGGAGGGGGAGGACAGAGAACCTCAGACATCCAGTTCATAGGAGAAGGTAAAGAGATCCCTTGCAGCCCATGGAGGTTCAGTGGCAGAGTAGATACTCACGTGCATGGTATGGAAGACTCCACGCTGGAGAAGAAAAGGAATTGAGAACCCAGAGATGCTCAGCACACCCCAGAGTGGGGGTAGACCCCCAGAGCCGGGGGAAAGAGGTGCACTGGACCAGAGGCTCATCTACATCATGTGGACCTCCCCATGCCAGAGCCGGGAGTTGAGCCCAAAGAGTTCTGTGACTCCATGGGAAGCTTGCATTGGAACACTTTGTTCCTTGGACTTGCATGCTGGGAAGAGTGGTAGTGGTGAAATGATTGCAACCCCCATTCCCTGTCCCCTGTGCCTCTGCAGGGAAGAGGATAGAGAAATGGGGAATAAAGTAATTTCAGCCCCGGAAGAAGGGAGAGATGGGGGGGCAGGTGTCTTAAGATGTGGTTATGTCTCACTGTGCTACTAGGATGATTGGTAGCAAGTTAGATTGATTTTTCCTCCCCAAGTTGAGTCCGTTTTGCCCTTGACCATAACTGGTGAATGAGCCATCCCTGTCCTCATTCTAATCTGTGTCCCTTTGTTGTGATTCCCTTCCATACTTACTGGGTACGGGGAGTGAGTGCAGGACTGCATGGTCCTACCTGTGGGTTAAACCACCACAAGAAACTAAATTCAACAGTTCTGGGCTAGTGTAGGGAGGAAAAGAAAAGTTTTCTTTCACTGATGGATAGATTACACCTCACTTGATGTTAACTTAAATAAGGCAATAAATAAAACAGCATCGTGTAGTATCTCTCTCTGGAAAATGACTGACATCACCAGAGAGCAAATACTTTATGGTAAATACCTCAGATAGGTGGAATGAATCACCTGCTGGAAATGCTTATCAATTTGTACTGCATATAGGAAAGAAGCTGAGATCACTGGTTTACTTTGGAAGTTTAACTTTCAAATGGCTGAAATCAACATTTTTATCAAGTCAATTCCATTTAAGTTGCAACGTTTTCAGTGGATAAGATTTCCACTTACATTTTTCTGGCAATATGTGCATGTACCTCAGGATAAAGTATGTCATATCTGTTGTAGTTTCATTATGCGTTGTTTCATGACATACTTTGTGTATTACAGTTATCTTCTGCCTCATGTAAATCAGAGGAAAGCTAATACAATAGTATAAATGTGGGTATGCAGAATTATACATTTTTTATGACTTCCACATGAAAGTGCTAGTATTTCCAGACACAAAAAAGAGGATTGTTTCCTTCATGCTCAGGTATCTTTTATCCACATGAAGCTGTGAAAACATTCTGCAAGCTTGACCATCACGTTTCATTTTAGAAAATGGAACATTTGTGTCTGCATGTGAATTATTTAAATCAAGTGGCAACAGCTTTTGAAAGAGAATGCTGTGCAGTTACAAGGACATTCCTGGAAAGAACATTGTTCAGTTAGAAAACCTATAAAATATTAGAATATTCATATAATATTAAAAAATAATCTCCCTCACTTACAATGGATGTGTAAACAATTAATAATTAATGACTAACAAATACGTTTAGTAACAATTCTGTTCCAAAGTGAGGAACAGAGAATGTAGAATGAAAACACCGTTGACTCCAGACCCTGCTATCATGGGGTCAATTATATCACAATAAGCATCTGCTCACAAACTCATGAAATCCCCTTGTAAAATTAGGTTGTTGACTCCCCACACATCTACTGGGCATACTGTTCAGATTCACACTCCTTGGATGTTTATATAACTTCTTCATATTTTGAGCCTCATTATTTTATGGGCAGTTTATAGCTATTTGCACCTATGCCAACACTGTCTTTCAAGGTGGAAAGGTAGTTTTTTCCTGTATTGTTAAGCAGTCACTGAGAGCCAATGCATGGAATTGGTCTCAGCAAAATGATCTGAAAGTTAGGTCTCCACTCACCTGAAGCTTTGTCTATATAGCTAATGTAGAGAAGCAGTCAACTCTGGAGGGGATGAAACCTCATTCTAAGGCAGATCATTCGGCCCCACCTGGAGTGCTGTGTCCAGTTCAGGAGTGCCCAACACAAGAAAGACATGGACCAGTTAGAAGGAGTCTAGAAGAGGGCTACGAGCATGATCCGAGGGCTGGAGCACCTCTCCTACGAGGACAGGCTGAGAAGGTTGGGGCTGTTCAGCCTGGAGAAGAGAAGGCTCCGGGGAGATCTTATAGAGGCCTTCCAGTACCTGAAGGAGCCTACAAGAAAGGTGAGGAAGGACTTTTTATAAGGGCAGTTAATGATAGAACAAGGGGAAATGGCTTTAAACTGAAAGGGGTTAGGTTTAGATGAGATATTAGGAAGAAATTCTTTCCTGTGAGGATGATGAGACACTGGAACAGGTTGCCAAGAGAAGCTGTGGATGCCCTCTCCCTGGAAATGTTCAAGGGCAGGTTGGGTGAGGCTTTGAGCAACCTGGTCTAGTGGAAGGTGTCACTGGTCATGGCAGGGGGGTTGGAAGTAGATGATCTTTAAGTTCCCTTCCAACCCAAACCATTCTATGATTCTATGATTCTATGATTCTATGATTCTATGATTCTATGATTCTTTGATCCTTAGATAGCTCTCATCAATGCTTCATCTAGTTAGTACTGGTCTTCTTTACTGCATATGTCTTGTCAGGTACATGCATATGATGACTGCAATGTCTTTTTTTACAGCATATCTATTTTTTCAGCTGAAGTTCATCCTGTGTTTGTCTAATGCATATGGTCTGGCTCTTCTAATTTACAGCAACAGCCTTTTGCAAAAGTTTTTATTGCTAGCCCTCACTTTCCTTAACCTCAGGACTAGTCTATTTTCTCACACTTCTAGCTCTCGTGATCTCCTGGTCAACTGCTTCTTCCTATGTGTTCTTCCAGTGCTCCTCTATGATGAGAATAACTGCCACTCTTATGTCATCAGCAGTTTAATGAACTTCCTGATTTCTGTGCTGAAGTTATTAAGGAAAATACTGAATGCTGAACAGTAGATAAAATCAGTCCCAAGATGAGACCTTCAGAATTCTTAGTAGGAATCTTAATTGAATCATTAGCTCTTTCTTTGAGCTCAACTAATTTAAATCTTTCCTTTATACCTTTCTGCATTTCTGTCATCATCCTGCATTTATCCCATCTTCCTCTCATAACTAACACCTTCCCATCATACCAGATGTTTTATTGTGGTCCTAATAAAAAAGTTTAAATTTTATAATAGCAAAGTAATATATTATTCTGGTCCAGACTAGACTACTTTAGCTGAACTCACGGTTTGCTCTAGCTCAAGAATCAAAAAGCAACAAAGAAAGATAATTAATGATAATAGTAACAACACACAGCTTTATTTAGTCTGCAGCCAAAACCTAAAGTCTGTCTTTGAGGCAGAAATCAACCAGACACTTTATACAGAGTTTTCAGCTCACGTGTGAGCCGAGTGAACATCCAGAACTGGAAACCAGCAGTCTCACCATTCTCTTTTCTGTCTTCACTTCATTTTAGAGATACTTACTTTTGAAACTTTCTGAGAAGCATCTTCAACAGAAATCTGGAATTCTAATCCCCGGTATTTTCTCCCTCCAAAGATATTTATAGGAAGAAATAATTTTCCCCACACTAATGGTGTATATAAGCACATTGCATCCAAGGGAAATGCAAAGACATTTAGCACCTGAATAAAACTTACATTGTGTGTTACAGCATTACTACTTTAGAACCTTTGACAGTGATCTCAAAACATTCAAATAAGCTTAGAACACAAATTCTTAGATCTTTCTTTTGTCTTTTTTCTGTAGTCTTTTAAATTTTTCATTTGCAAGTTTTCAATTCCCTTTTAAGTATGGCCAAGAGGGATGGACATTGCTGTTCAGTAATGTCAGCTTTTGAGGTAATTTTCTTCCGTTCTTTATCACATACGTGAAAATAGTCTCCATATTCCTACTCACTGCTCTAAGGATCGATATAGCTCATTTACAAGAGTAACACAAAGGGAGCTGGTGTTGACTTGCTTCTCCACTAAAATCCCTAAACCTTTTCCACATTCATTGCCTTTCCAGAGAAAAGTAGGCAACTTTGTGTGTCAATGAAAAAAGATGTACAACCTGTTTCTAATAGGGGTTTTTTTATATATTTGATTGAACTAATATGTTTTGCTTGAATGATTCTAATTTATGAAGCAATCCAGATTACTCTTCTAATTTGTGTTCCTGTTCTTCCTAGTCTGCCAGTCTTAACAGTAGTGGGTATATTTTCTCTCAGATCCTTAAGAAAATGCTGAATAGCACCAACATGGATAAGGAACTTTTTGGAACATCATTACTTTCACTCCAGTGTAGCAATGCCATGAAATTTCTCAGTCAAAATATTCAATCATTGGCATGATCCTGCTTGATTATAGCTAAATTATTGATTATAGCTAACATTTTTTACTAGTGTTAATTTAAATGTCATATTTGGCAATGCTTTTTAACTGCTTTGTAAAATTTTAGGTGCATATATGTTATTATACAAACTTATGAGGAGTTTGTTCGATAACATTTTCCCCTAGAATATAGTGACGGTTGATAAAATCCTACATTTTTTTAATAATGACAATTAATGACAGATTTTCCACTATTTTCCAGGAACTGATTTTGGTCTAATAACCTTTAAATTTGCCAATAACCTCTTAGTTTTTGAATACTGGCAGAAAATTTACTATCTTCTTATTTTTTATGTCAGAGGCTATCTAACACAGTGATACAATATGAAGGAAATTTGTGTAATAGATGTAGTATTTGTCATATATTGAAAGCATGGTAGTGGAAATCAGGAGAGTTGGGCTCAATTAAAACTGAGCCATGGTCCCTCTCTTAGCAAACACAATCATACAATGCATATGTCTAAATCTGAATGAGTCACCTTAACAGCCCCTTCATAGTTGATTGAGAGAAACGGATACTTCTAGAGCATCATTCCTTTCCTTATAAATAAATGTATAAGATAGATTAAATGAGTCACACCTTAAAAATTCTCATTTCCTCCCCTGAATATGAAGAACTGCAATAACTCACTTATATACAGAAATGTAAAGCAAGATGGAATAAATTTTAGCCTTAATATATTTACCCCCATGTGTGATATGGGCAACAGCATAGACACAATGACTGAAAATTTCTGAGTCTTTATTCATTAATATTTATAAAGTACTTTAAGATCTTTGGATCAAAGCAGTAAAAAGAGGCAATCAGCAACACATAGCCAATCCACTCAAGTGTCAATGTCCCGTTTTATAGAGCATTGTGTGTCTAGGTAACCCTTCCTTAAAAAGCTTATGAATTAATTGAGAGGACAGTTGGACTGCAGAGGCTAGGTGTTCCTGTTCCAGTACATGAGAATAGTACAAGGAGCTTTCAGTGTGGCATCTTGCTTCTCTTCATCCTGTCATAATATCAGAAACATTACCCTCCACACATCCTACATATACTGGAAATTGTAAGACTTGCCTGCAGTCCACTTTGCACTGTCCTGCAAAGATGACCAGCCTAACAAGGGTGACCATGGTACAGTTCCTTCCATCTTCAGGCATACTAATCCCCTGGTGTGCCTGGTGTCTCCTTCTCTGGAGACATTCAAAACCCACCTGGATGCCTTCCTGTGTAATCTTATCTAGGTGTTCCTGCTCCGGCAGGGGGATTGGACTGGATGATCTTTCGAGGTCCCTTCCAATCCCCAACATTCTGTGATTCTGTGTGTGCTCTGCTGCAATATGTGGTATATGAATCCTCAGTACTGGGGTTGCAACAACGGACGATTCAGCCACAAAGGGTGACTCCTTTTAACTGGGTGAAGCTGTCTGGTGATATACTCTGAACCTGAACACTCATTCCTTCTTAAAAAAAAATCAACCAAGCCACAGTGTCCCCACAGACCACACTGAAGAGATCCGTTATACAAAATGCTGTTTGCATATTTTTCTGAAAGAATTGTACACTTGGCACATCGGTCCTTCTGATCACATTGTTGGAGAGGTAAAAGAGTTCTATAAATCAACACATCCAGTCAACATGCCGGATGGTGGGTTTTTAGATTTTCTTCTTTTTTAATCTGAGCTAGTTTTACACACACAAGCATACACACACACACACACACACACACATATTTCCTGGCATTTTTTTTTTTTATAATTTAAGTTATTTTTGTGTTATATGCTCTTTCTGGTGTTCCCATGGATTCGTTAGGATGAATAATTTCTGTCAATAATGAACACAGGAACCCAGTGCATGAATACTTGACGAGATGAATATATGCATAGGTTATACATATCAATTTGTGGTGAATGCATGAAACAAATGCATAAGAAACTGATTTAACTAGCACGAAACACAGATGAAATAGATGGCATATAAATGTAATTATATTACTTTCAGGCAAATAAGATGTTGTAGATAGGAAGGTGATGGGTATGTGGATTCTGTAATGAACATCAGGGCAGTGGAGAGGCCCTTTGCAAAGACAATGCATCATTTTATGTCTTTAAAAAAGTCTCAGTCATGAAAAGAGCCAATAAGCAGGCACTATTAATAGGTGGAAAAATAAATATATTCTGTGAGTTAAGAAGCTAGAATGGGTATAAAAATGAATACTTGTGCATGGAAAGAAAGGGGATGAGAAGTATATGGAATTACTAAGGACTTACCAGACCAGATAGAATTTGTATAATCACCTTCAGTGGATTTTGAATCTGCCCCTAAAAGATTAACTGACATGTAACATCAGCATGACAATGGTATTATTTCTTTTTATTTCTTATCACAATAAGAACAGATATTTAAAATAATCATATTTTGAAAATTTCCAAATATTTGAAAATCCTTTTTTAATTACTTGGTCATATTTAATTTTTAAAAAAATAATCTTAAAAACAATGTTTTACAATGCCAAGACCATTTTGATACTAGGTAATAACACTGTATGATAAAGCTCACCATGTTGGAACACACCTAAGGACCTGGTCTCTAGAGACGTATGTGTGGAGGACCTAGTCTTCCAGCTGATTAGTTTTACTGGCTCCTCTCTTTTAGTGCTATAAAGCATCTCAAGTTCCCAATAAAGCAATGTACAACTCCTTATCTGCTTCAACATTTTACTTACAACTCATCAGGTATAACCCTAAGCCTACTCTTCACAAATATCTCTTTCTTCGTGCCTGTTCAGCCTCACACATTTTTTAGGGTTTCCTCAAGAGTTCCTTTGACAAACTCCTAGTAATAATAAAAGGTAAATAACGTTTACCCATTCTGTGGTTTAGCCCCTCTTTTTTCCTGCCATGTTCCCTGTGCTCCTGGATGCCAAGGCACAGACCAATCAGCTTTCGTTTGGACCTTGTTCCAGGGCTCATCACCAGCAACCCAGTTCCTCACCCAGAGACTCCCTTGTCCTTTTCTTCTGTGAACCCTTTCATTACTAGAAAGATTATGCTCCATGCCATCCAGCATAAAAGTGAATATTCTGAGTAGTCAAGAGTTGAAATTTACCTTGGATGTTTCAATAAAATGTAATTTAATATGGCAAGGAACACATTTCATATCTAATGTTGACATTGAAGGATCATATATTGCTCTTTTACCAATAGACATGACAGTGATTCATCAGCTTTTATTCCATTTTATATTGCTCTGGTGCTCTATCAGCCAAAGAAATGCTCTAATTTTTGGCAAAGTTTACTCACTGAGTTCTTTTCCTTGCTTCCTTTCCAATAAAAAATATTTCTTACAGAACGGACTCACATTTTGTTATATTCCTGGACTTCCCACCTTATAGCTTCCCTGTCCCCATGGAATCCACAGCTCAGTATTTCCTATAACTTCTTTTTCAAAAGGAACATATATAGACATGTGAATTCTTCCAAATTTCTTAACTATGTCTCATGACTCTGAATTCTCTGCTTTATTTTTAGAGTTTCAGCACTAATCCCTAACTTTCTATATTGTGCACTTTGAATTGCCCTAGACTCAGAGGATTTTCTGAGATCAAAGAGCATCAATATTAATTACTAATAGAGCATCTCTTTTAAAATAAACTTGGGTTTAGAATTCTGAGACAGTATTTTAGAAAATAATGCATTGAATCTACTTTTACATATGATCCACATACTTTAAACATAGAGACAAGAATTGCTTAGATGCAAGCTCTGTACTGAAAGAGGTTCCACATCAGCAGTAGTACCAGTTTGTAGATTTGAGATGTGGACTGAAATGACATGTAGTGTAAATCTCGCAGAGACAGTTGTCATGAAGCTTTCACTCTGTGAGTGAGAGGGAGTCTTAGTCTCTCTTCATGCTGCATTCAGCTAGAATATCAAAAAAGAATATCCAGAGAGAGGAAAAAAATAAAGAGAATTTAATATAATTCAAACCTAAACCAAAACAGCTTCCTTTGTGTTACTCTGTAGTCAGGGTGAGTCTTATTCTGCAAATTTGATTTCTGATACTCTCACATCTGCTTGTATTTGGAAGAGTTTGGTATATGGAGATTTAGATAGGTTCATGTTCATCCAAGTTGAAGAATGAAGCAAACTATAATTATATGAAGAGATATAACAAAATGCTCCTTTTGTATATTGGGATGCATATCCACATCTGACTGGAAACAGAGACCAGTAATGGTGTTCAGAACAGCAGGAAATGCAGCAAGGGTGTGAACGGTAAAAGACTCTGTCCTCCCACCTGACATGGTCTGAGTGGCAGGCTCTGGCAATAAGAAAGAATGACATCTCAAACACAGCAGTAAAAATAGTGAAGCCTCAACTATCTACACAAAATGTCTAAAAAGGTATATATAAAACAATAAAATGGAATCCTACTTTTCTAAGGAGCATTGCTCTTAGAATATGCAGCAGTATTTCTGTGAGCCACAAGCCAACCATACCAGCTAAGTAGCAAGATTTAAGCTATCTGGATAAATCATTTAAGAGCACCAAAACTTTTTCTTTTGCTCTTTTTCTGTCCATTTCTCCTTCTCACTAACTTCTCCACCCCCAAATTAGCATCAGCTCTGAGAAGATACTAAAAATGAAATTCCTCCAGTTTGTGATTCTTCTGGTAGTCAAGCTGTAAAAGCACTTTCAAAGTCGTATATAATTTTCTGAATATACTTTACTCTGGGGAAAAAAAAAAAAAAAAGTGTGGAAAGATAGAAAGAAAAAAGGCAAAGTACAATCTATCTCTATGAGCCAGAATAGGTGCTATTAGAGATGGCAAAGCAAGAAGTTTAAAGGCACGGTGAATGGATTGAGGCTAAGAAATACTTAAAGATTACACTGAAAAACAGCATGTGCATGAGAATCTCAGAACGGCACTCAATATTCGACCCCCCCCCAAAAAAATCTCGTCTCCTTTTCTATGTCTGAGACATCATAGAAGAATTCATAAGCTTAGTGTGGATTCTTTATGTTTTGCCAAACGTTTGACTGGAAATGATTCTGCTGTCATAAAATCTGTTCATGACAGTATTAAAGTAAATATATCACTCTAAAAATGCTGTCTCTTCTACCCCAAATAAAGACAGCAGGGAAACCTGAAGCTCACCTTAAGATTGGGGTGGGGGAGAGACCTTAGCAAGAGAACAGGGACAATCTTACCACCTTATCACCCCAGGACCACGGGCTGGTGCTGCCAAGAAAGAGTGGGTGGTTATCTCTCCTTAGGAAACCAGCCTCAAGAGCTGCCTGGCAAAATGTGAAACAGATTTAGTGACAATGTCTGAGCTGTATCTATTTTGGTGTAATGGGAGCAGCAATACTTGTGGGACAGTGTGTCTGCTGCTGAGCTGTAGTGTCTGCAGCTGTCTGTGTTGGTAGTGAGCTTTGCACAAACAGTTTTCCCTTTAGTGTTCATGTGTTTTATGGACCTGAAAGTTAAGGAGGAAATAGAAATACTTGTAGGGGAAGTACTTTTAACACATCATAGTAATTTTCTTGTGACTTCTGTGTTAAGAGAATTTGTAGCTCTTTCATGTTCTCCTTTCATTCTCTCTCCCCTGATTTTAGCTGTGCAAACAGTGAGGTTTCCCAATGCAAGAAAACTTTAAAAAACCCACAAAGATCGACTTCCAAATTTTCTCAGACTGTTAAGCTGGAGACTGGCACAAGAACATGAGTCAAGTACCATACTGACACACACACAAACACTGGGAAAGGGAGTACATGAGCCAGCTGCCCTGACATGAAAGGGCAGTATGACTTTACACCACAGACCCATTGCCCCATTTGAACTATGTGATGGCACACTCTGAAACCAACCCAGGCAAGCCAGTTCTTCTATGCCAAATGACTGTGCTGCCTCACATTCCTAGGCTACCACACAAGTCTCTTTCAGGAGGAGTCATTTTGTTACTGAAGAGTAAAACTTCTACTCCTAATGAGCAACCCTCCAGTGTCTGTGCTCCTTGGCTATACCTGTCTATATCAGGTTATATATACTACTACAGTCCATGAAAGCAAATGGTGCTCTAGAGTGAAAGTGAGAGAAACCTGGGGGAGACTCAGAATAACAACAGGGGAAGTCAAGTCTGTGGTTACCTCTTGCAAGGATGAAGGCAGGAAGGAGAAGAAACTGGAAATCTAGAGTGATTCTCACACCTCATCTGAGATGTAAAAGCAGTGGACTGAGCTGCCCCAGTCTGGCAGGTTGCCTCTGAGTGCAGTACACAGAAGTAAAGGGGATCACAAAAGAAAAAAGGTTAGATGTGGTCAAGGAGAAAATGGAAGAAAGCTGAGCAAATAATCACAGACCCTAGCAAATGCCAGTAAAAGGATGAAGGCTGGAACAGCAGCTAACTAGGAATACCTATAGAAATATCAGGGAAAAGCTCTGCTTTCTACATGGAGACAGCTCTGAAGTTGTAAACTTCCATCACAAGCTGATCTCAAATCCAAGGGCCTGAGGTTACCTTCCAGGTATTTTTGACCACTGAGTGTATTTCTGCCAATGTAAGGCTTTTGTTTGTTTCCATTCAAATTATACCACCTTTCTCTCAATTGATAGAAGAAATCTAAGCAATTTACGGCTAGAGGCTGGGTGTATTTATAGAGTAATTTCTGGCACAAGCTGGTGCTATAGCAGGGATACTTATGATCAACATGAATACAACCAATTTTTTTTTTCAGCATTCTAAGCACTAATAGGATTTGAGGCAATGTACAGAGATGAAGACAGACAACAAGATTCCTTGGTATATTCTGGAATTACACATTTTCCCCTCTCCAGTCCCAGCATTGTATGAGAATGTATGAGAATAGATACTCAACAGAATAAACTTGGTGGTCCATCCAGTTTGGCCCTCTGTCTGCAGAAACAGCAATTGGACATTTAACACATGAGCCTCCCACTTCACAGCAGATAATTTCCCTCACACTGCACCAGTATCTGAAATCATTGGATTAGGAATGCTAGAGGATGTTTTCCTGTGTACTCCTTCTGGTTTATAGGCCTGCTGACCATGAATTTGTCTTCTCCCTTTCTCAGCCTGCTGGTACTGCTTGCCTTCACCTCCACCATGGGAACAGGATACAAGAATTCATTATGCGCAAGGCAAAGGAGCACTTACTTTTAAACCAGTCTGCCTCTTCTGTTGACAAGTTCAAGGACTCAGTCAATAACAGGTCTGCATTCAGCTTACCCAGCACACTTCTGATTCTGTCACACTTATTATTCCTGTTCAAATTGAAGGGTCCCAAACCTTTGTAGTACCCTTTTGGAAGACAATTACTTCATCCCCTGGATCCTTTTCTTTGCTCCTCTCCCATATGACCTCCAACTCCACTGATTCCTTCCTGAGACACAGAGCCAGGACTGTACACAGAGCACTCAAGGCATGACACATCCCAGATACATGTCAGTTACAGCCAGTGTTTACAGTGCAGGTTTCAGTGTCATGCAAACATGGTTTAGATTACTAAAATTTCCCTACATGCATTACCTTGCATTTATTGATGTTGAAGCTTGTCTGTTCATTTTTTTCCAACTCATTCAGCTTTGTGGGGTTTTCCTGGGGTTTCTTACAAGCTGTGAATCTGTTTTCTACCTAAGACTGACTTGCACGTTTTACTGTGCATTGCCTTTCCCAGGTCACTGTTGAACCAAGCCAGCACTATCACTGGTGTTCAGTGGGCAGTACTGGAGGCAAAGACATGGGGCTGTGTACTCCCGGACACCTCCAGAGCCCTTTGGTACACAGGAGTCACCCTGGCCTGTGTGCCCCGTCTATGCTTTGTTTGCCACACAGACCCACTAATCCCCTTGCTTCTTTTCTGCCAGGGTTGCCTTTGGGGAACTCCTTGTCATACTCCTCACGTTCCTTTCAGCCCTTCTCATTTTTTATTTACTTTCGACTTGCTGTGTCTATGGGCTTTCCTATTCTCCTCTTTTGGGCCAGATTTCTATTTTTTAAAAAAATGCTTTTCTATGTGATAGCCTGCATAACTTTCCAGTTAAGACTTGAAGGGATTTTCTAGACTGCTTTGTTTTCTTTCTGAATTGTGGCATACTTTTTACCTGGCTTCTAGTGCTATATCTTTCAACAGCCTCCGGGCTGCTCCTAGGCTTCTTTCATTTTGGATAGCTGCTTTTGAGTTTTTTGCTTGTTTATTTGTTCATTTTTGACCAGTTACCTCATTTTTACATAGTTCCTTTTCTTGAAGTTTAGTACTATATTTGCTATCACAGAGGCTCTGATTGAAGTGGGTCCTGTGCATCACTCCAGATTATACCCAAAATAGCCTCTTTTCTTGTGGTTTCTGAGAGTAGTTGTTCCAGGAAGCAGCCCTCTATTGTCTCCATGAAATTTATCTCCCAGCTCATTTTTTAGTACTGATGTGTAAAATCACTGGTAATTTTTATTTTGTTGCAGAATAATGTTCAGGCAAGTCATATAGTAGTCTCATTTGCCTCCATTGTTTATTACAGTTGTGATTTTATTTCCCTCGACCTTTTCAGAGATGCATTGGACATTAGCCACATCTAGCTTGCATGTTGCATTGTTCCAGGTGCTCTTCCATACCTATACATTTTCTCCTGTTTCTACTTTAGGAGTGATCATAGATAAGTATTAGGTTTCTATAACATCTTGTACAGTCTTCTCCCTTTGTGCCCAAGGGGCCAGGTACCATGCTGTCACAAGCAATTATCTGCACATCTAATAGTTGAATCTCTACTATCACCACCTACTTCTTCCTCAAACTTCTGCTGCAGGAGCAGGGGCTATGCAAGATGACACTGACATCAAATGGAGTGAAAGGTCTCATCTATGAAACTAGATCCCTCCTCTGGGATATAGTCCCTCTGGGACCTAGTCCCAGGCATCTCAGCAGACACAGGGTCACCACCATATGAATGTAAACCAAACGCTTCCTGCCCTTTCTGGCCTTTCAAACACTAAAATCCATTTTCTGTTTTTAATTCTTCCTTCCACTTTTCCTAAGCAAAACTGCTCTGTTGCTGTCCCCTTTCCCACTGGCAGCAATATGACATTTCTTTAAAAGCCACTGTCACATATAGACTGTATATAGCACTGCCACCTGGTGAGTCTGGTCTGGAAAATAGTGCTCTCACTCCACAAATCATTGCATATGCGGCTCATTAACCACAGTCAGGAAAGTTTGATTCAAATACAAAGAAATGGAAGAGTAGGAGATGGATGATTTTCTGCTGGGGTCTGTGCTGTCCATTGGCTTTTCCATGGAGTTTAAACTAACCTGAGTGCCGATAACAGGCATTATTTGCTCATCCAGCTGGCAGGTTTGACCTGTTGCACTTATTGTTTCTCAACAAATTCTTGTATCTGGGAGTGGTTCAAGCACAAGGGACTCAAGAATTATTTTCTGGAGGGAGATAAGAAGTAGAGGAAGTTTTTTCATTTGCCAGGGGGAAAGGGCCAAGTAATGCAAGATTTTGCATCTCTGACTGTATCAGCTAGCAGGTGTCTACAAAGAGCATTTCCTCAGTGAATGCATTTTTTTTTTTGTAGAACAGACCCAGTTTCTCTTTATCAGTTTTATTTATTATTTGTCTTCTTTTAAGTTACCAGAAGCATAGAAAATAACATCTAGGACTGACTAACAATTTGGAATAAGAGTGTTTGGGCTCTTTGTTGACTTTTCTGACTATTTTTGTCTGCAAAAATTAGACAAAGAGCAGCTCAAGATTTTCATCCACTCTTTACATAAAATAAGCAATTCATTAAAACCAGTTTCATTTCTGAGTTTTATGCAATAAACTCCTTATCTAAGAGACTCTCATGTTCTCTTGTACTTTTTTGCACCATCCTGTCTATTCCCAGACATAAAGTTCTAATTCAGTAATTGTTGAAAATAGATAGGAGGCATGCTAGAAATTTTTTATCCATCATTTAACAGAATTCTGTAATATTTTATACAAGGGATGTCCTTGTTCTCTGTGACCACATGATGAGTGAGAAATTAGAACATGAGGTTTCCAAGCAGCATTAACTGCAATTCCTGCAAAACCACATGCCATTGCCAGATGCATTGCCTGTGACTGTTTTTGAAGTGTGCATGTGACAGAAAAATATATTCTATATGGAAGAAAAATCCAACAGTTCTATAGAAAAAAAAAAAAAAAATCCCCACTGTAAATATTAGGAAATGACAAATACTCCTAGGACATGTTTATGTATCCAAAACAATATAAATTATTAAAGCAAAAGGGGGAAAAAAAATGAAAATTGAACTAAAAATAATGCAGAGTGTTTAATAGATTTGTTTAAGAGTCATAAACAAATATCCCATGAATACTTTAAAACAGTTAGTGTTGCAGGAAGCAGACACCCAGAAGATTTTATTAACGATTCAACATTTATGAAGTTTGCTCTAGAGGGTAGAGCAGGGGCCTGACAGTCAAGAGAGCTGCCTTATTTCCCTGATCCACTGCGCATCTTTCCTGGAGACAGCACACCACCATGCACAGAGTTGTACTTGTACTGTTGTGGGGATGGTTTTGTGCTGGTGGAGATTTCTGTCTGAGGAGCAGGTACCAGTCTCAGGCTGAGCAGACGTTAACTACTGACATCACTGCAGCAATCTGTACATTGACAAAGAGTCACATTACAATCTGTTTCTGGGACATCTCTGAGTCATCCTGACTCCATGTCCATTCTTATCACCTCACTCGGTTCTTCCACAAGAGGCAAGTGTTAGTTGCATTATATTTCTGCGAGCTGCTGAAGCCAGGGCATAGGCTTTGGCCCCTGTTGTCTCTCCAAGGCAATGACTGGTGATGTAACCACCCCAGAATTTATCCCAGAAACTCTACAGTAAAAGTCTAGTAAAGCAGAAACTGAAGTTTACTAGAAGGAAGATTTGAGGTCTTTTTATGATAAAGAAGGAATAAGACATTGCAGACAAAAAAGCTAAGGTAAACTGTTATTTGTATGGAAGACCAACAGCATGAAGTCTTCATAATGCAAACTTTCAGCCATTTCCATAAACTCTTCCCTCAAACATTTTCCTCCTTGCCTCTCTCCAAAAGATCCCACTTACATGACAGACCTCGCAAAGAGCTCAGTCTTATTCTCATCATCTGCAGCTGGTGCATGAATGGAATCCCAGCACCAGGGAGACAGAAATAAGGAAGGAAAAAGGGGGCCTACAAGAAAGAGGGCAGGTTTAGATTAGATATTAGGAAGAAATTCCTTTCTGTGAGGTCAGTGAGATGCTGGAACAGGTTGCCCAAGGAAGTTGTGGATGCCCCCTCCCTGGAAATTTTCAAAGCCAGGTTGGATGAGGCTTTGAGTGGCCTGGTTTAGTGGAAGGCATCCCTATCCATGGAAGGGGGTTAGAAATAGATGATCTTTAAGGTCCCTTCCAACCCAAACCAATCTATGATTCTATGGTTCTAAGATTCTCTTAGTTTGTTTGGCCTGCCAGTTTGCCTTCACAGGCAGCAGAAAAAATATAAACATTGTGGAAGATGCTCTGAGAGCTTTCTATGAGTCCTTTACTGTCCTCATGGATCCTTACTTAATTTTCCTTCTTGCAAATTGAGGTGATTGATTTTGATGGATTGTAAATCCAAGGATCAATACCCAGCCTTTGATATGTTAGGAGGTGTTGGAGGACCCCCAGCAGGGTGCTGTCTGTGCAGGTGAGAGTTCCCTGAACAGGGATAGCTGTAAAGCTGGGTCAGATGGAGATTCTGGCTACAGCTAAATTTCTAATGTAACAGACTGATTTATTTTCTGGTGACATCTCTGAGCTATGGCATCCCAGCACTACATGCTCTTCAAAGAGATGTGAAGTACTGGCCTTGAAGAGTTTACGATTCAAATGTGGGACCAGTGCCAACAAGTGAGTCTAAGAAGTAAGTTGTGGGATTTTGGGGGGGCCCTGTAAGGTAGCAATGGCACAATGGCAAAAACCCTGGTCAGCAACAAAGCATGCTTACTGCTCAGCCATTGCCTCCTCTTGCTACATGAACATGTCTATGAAGCGCAATTGCTTTGTAATTAGGCAGGGACTGGTGGGTGTAAGACTATGTGGCTGCTCCATAGACAACCACTTGGCTGCATTAGGAGAGTGCTCATTAGGCCTCTTGTGAGTTGCACAATCAACCATAATTAATGGTAAAAAAAAAAAAATCAGTTCCACAGCTCATCCTCTGCCTCTCTGGCCCTGCCTTTTTTTCACTAACTCTTTCCCCAGAGAGGACTTTTTAGTAAGTTTCTTTTGTTTCTTTAGGAAAGAACTTAAGGAAGTACAAGAGACATGCATTTTTGCTTTCAGAAAAAGGTAAAAGAGAACACAAATATGCTTGTTTTCTTGTAATCCAGATTCTAAGTAGATTTAATGGTCCTGTTAGTGCTGGGCAAAATTAAGACCTTATGAAACATGTTACAAAGTACCTTTGTAGATCTCATATTTCAATAAAAAAAAGGGTTTAGGTCATGTTGAGCAATCTGCTACTTATTAGCACTTTGCCTTCAATAGGTCACCTTTCATGGTATAATACTTTGTTTTCATTAAGCACTGAATCCAAAAAGGCTATATTTTTGGAACTCAAACAAAATATATCACTTATATTGTAAGCACAAAAATAAAGGAACACAAAACATTTAACTACAAAACTCTTATCTTACACAAATCTGTCAGATACTATACTTTTCTCTAAATGTTGTGATCATTACAGGAACAGCTTGTATTTTTTAAATGTGAAATGTTAGGTGCAACATTTGTAGTCCAGCCAGGAAAGGAGAAAAAAAAAAAAAAAAAAAAAAAAAAAAGAGAGAGAAAGAAAAGAAAAAGCAATAAACCAAAATAAGCAAAAATTGCAGAATTGCAGACTTTGATATGTTCAATCTGATCTACATCTCAGAAACATGCACACCTGAGAAGAAAGAATATGAGGTAATGTAAAAGTTAGTCTGCTTATATTTTAATAGATAAAAGTATGCTAGATACCAGTTATATCAGGTTTTTTATTTATTTGTGGGTCCATTTCGTTTCAGGCTTGCCTGAGGAATATTTTTAAATTTAAACAACCATTACTTTGAAACATAAAAACTTGAGACTATGTTAATGTTTCTTAAAAGCTATTCCAACATATGGATATTCTATTTGTCACTAATCATTTACTTTGGAGTGTTTGTAATGGTCCAACCTCTTTTTGGAGACACATTATATGAAGAAGGAGTGGGTAAGTAATCTCCTCCTGCTTGATATTTTGCAAAAGTGAGATAATACTTCTAACCTTTCTACCTTAGAAAGTTCACTGTTCCTTTAGGAGCACTACATTATTTGCTTTGACCAAACAATCCTCCCAGTTGATGAGTCATATGCAGGTGGTTGCATTTGCATGGGATGCATTGATTGTTACACGCTTGTTCACTGTTGACTAGGAGAAGTAACAGGAGATGATGAGATCAATAGTATCTGCCAGAAGACAGGAAAGTTGTAATTCTCTACAGCTCTGCCTCATAAGTGCAGCCTGGAAGCAGAAATCAGTACTACCTTCAGTGTGCAACACACAGGGGAACCAATTTCAAGCACTGACATTTTTTCCTTATTTCAATGGTGTGCAGGGGCTTTTTTTTTTTTTTATACGGTCTTGGAAATAGATGCACTGTGTCTTCCCTGTTAGTGCACTAGCCATGAAAGACACACCCCCATTTTGTTTTCTGCTTCAAATTATCTCCAACAATTTTCTGAATAGCATGAATGGAAAGTACAGTCATCCTGAATATCCTAGTAGCAGGTTGTAGGTCTCTGCCATGGAAACCGCTCAGAAGTACCTAAATCAGACTAGTGGTTTTGAAGACCAGCAATCCCCCTTCCAAAAAGGACAAATATGGGGAGACATCCTCAGTTCTCATTATCCCAGGAGTGGATCACAGGCACTGAAGTCAAAGGATAATATTCCTAAACCATAGAGAGGGAGATTTCATTGACAGCCTTCAGCAGTGTCTGATTATTAGAGTAGACTGAAGAAGTTAACTACAGGTAGATCCTCCTTCAGACCACTGATGGTTTTGATCTGAGGTCAGCTCCCCCCATTATCCTCAGAGCCCCTCCATTTGCAAAAGTACCGGTTCTTTCCTCCCTGTACTGGAAACACATATCTTTCTGCATTCTGGTGGGATGTTTGTCTCTCTCACACCAGTGTCTCATATCTTGCTCATTCTGCCATTAAACAGACCATGATCAAATCACATGAAAACTCATTATATGAACTGGAGTCAAAAATAGGCAATTTAAGAGTTGGTAGCTCACTTGGAAATCAGTTTTAAAGATCAGACTGGAATACGTCCTGCACTTCACATTGCCCCTTCCTCCTTCCTCTCCATCTTCTGAACTGTAGTTTTGTGTTGCTTGCCTTGTTTTGCTAACCATTTACACATGCTCTATCAAATGAGTTATGAAAGTTCAGATTAAACAGCTATCAGATTCCCCCTATCAGATCTAGCATTCTTAATTTTATCCCATTTTTTATTAACATCACTGGCTTGCCTGTTCTTCTGTTCAAAATGCAGGAACACAACCACTCCATTAAGGGTCAGCAGTTCATTGATTAAAGTTTAGTTCATTTTTTTTTTCTTTTTAATAGAACAGGAACTGAAGTTAATTTCAAATGCCAAATCCTTTCTTTTAAACAATGTAATTTCCAAATACAGTATTGATATGTAAAATAAATAATGTTTACACATAAACAGCATGCAGAATGTACAAATTTGAGCACTATATTAATATCTGAGTGACAAACTGGTAGATAAATGTTTTATATAAAATAATTCTTTGTGGAGAAGTAGAATATTAATTCTCTGTTTCCATTCTCAGCAGATTGGAAATGATTTCTCATCGTACTGTGGATTTTAGCTAGTGTGTACATCCTTGCAAGTGATAATCATATACATTTGGGAAATTAATCCCATAAATGTTATTCCATTTGAGAATCCTATGGTTTAAGTATCATGTTCAGCACATATTGGAAATAAGCTTGCAGTTAATATATGGAAACATCATTTGTATTTAATCACACAGTTGGGAGTAGTTTTAGTAACTAAGTAGATGCAAGCAGTTTAAAATGCACAGATTGTTACTGCAACCTAGCTTGCCATGGGCACTTTTCCCTTTGATAGCTCAAGTGCCGAATAAATAAAGTACAATCAATGTTCAGAACTGGTCGAAAAAGCTGTGCCATGTAGGTTATGCTGTTCAGCCCTATTAAATAATGCTGCACAGCTTAGCTATGACAATGTGAAAACAAAGGGCATCTAGACAGCTTTCTTACTGCCTTTTGTACATTATCCCTGGCATTTGGAGGACACAGCAGCAATTTCACCAGGCTTAACTGAGCTCCTTTTTGTGCCTGGGCATTTTTTACAGCAGATGGAAGCTGGGCTAGGACATTTGCCAAGTGTCCAAGCGTCTGTGTGATGCTACCTGCAAGCACAGGGTCAAGGTGCGACAGGGTGGCTCCTGCACTGGGTCTCACCAGGCAATTTCTGTTCAGCAGCTTCCTGCTCAAGCAATGTTGAAGCCAGTGTTTGACAGACATTGGAAAACAAGCATGTGCTTTTCCAGTAATCATTCAGGGACTGAGTTTAAACAACAAATTAAATTAATCTAAATCCTGAACTGATTTTCATAAATTTGTCAATCTACAGGCACGGATACAACCATGGTCAAAATAGAAATCTATAACCCTTTTTGTCTTATTCAATTTACATCAGTGTTGTCAACTTAAGGATGGTAGGGCGTAAAGTCTTAATAACTTTTCTTATTAAAAATTATAAAAATATATGCAGTTGTATACATGTATTGTATGTTCTAATATGTGTGCACATATGCACACCTGCAAGAAATCCCTACAGACGAGGAAGCAAATGATTCTGTATTTGTCTGAATATAATCTAATTTGTTGTAAGGCACTTAAATACTGCAGTAATGTCTCTCAGAGAAAAGCTCAAGCTAGAAAAATGGATCCATACCTGCACAATAACATGCCTAGTTTTTAAAGATTTATTTATGCAAGTTTCTTATAAAACATTAAAACACATCTATGTCCATATACTATGGCAGAATTGTTGATGCAAAATTTACTGCTTCCTACATTAACGTTAGACATGATGTTTGTTTTTCCTTCCCTCCTTTTCCAAGGTATAAATGAACTGCTTATGTGGAGTTCCGTCACATAACCGAACAAAATTAGTTACAAAGAGAAATGTCAGAGTTGATATTCCTGACACAGCCTTTTTAACTCTTGTTATGTCTTAGGCTTGCATATTGGAGATGGAATAATGTAGCAGTCCAAGATCCCAGGAGGCTCCTTCTACCATTGTCTTTTAGGTTTTTAGCCTGTGGCCTTGATTGAAAGGAGAGCTTCAATTTTGAGTACTCATTCCTTATTACTTAAAAATGGGCATTATGGCATGCCTTTGTGAGGGAAAAAGAAAAGAAAAAAAAGGAAAAAAAGGGGGAGTTTAAAATATTTGCTCTCTGTTCCTGTGTAAAAACTTCTTAAATGGAGTTTGGCATTGATGTTGAAGGAGAGGTAGACAGCCTTTGAAACACTAGTTCACCAACATTATGGAGGACCTAGTTCACTGCAGTTTAGATTCACATACAGCATTTTGCTTTTCTGTGATCAACATGCTTGTGCAGTTTGAAAGGCTTATCATCAGAGTTGAATCCACACAGAGTCTAACCTGAGAACAGCCAAGAAAAGGATACATTTGAAGGGCTTTGATGCTCCATCACATAGGCATTCAGTGGCTATAATGGCAGAGGAGTACATGATAGACTTTGGTCGTGCCTGTTTTTTATAGATCTCTGTTACATATACCAAGTGTTCCAGATTTCACAGTGAAATTGTGTTGGTACCTCACTGGGCTGCAGAATGAACTCTAACTGCTTTAATCGTGCACATTACTTTACTCTTACTACAGGAGGAACATATATGCTAAAATTATTTTTTTTTTTTTTCAAGAGGATCTCTTTAATATATTTATGTATTTTAGCAGATGGTGTAACCTACCAAATCACAGGAAGCAGGCTTATTGATGTTTTTTATACCTCTGCTAAGGAATAAATATGTGCAGGCACTTAGAGTTGGGAAGTAAGCAGAAAAATGACAGATTTCAAATATTAATGTTACATTCAGGATAACTTTTTCTTATTTGTTCAGTCAGTGTGAAGCCCTTTTCAAACCAGCTTGGCAAAGGATTAGGACTTGTAATATACATCTGGCTGAGGCAGTAAGTATATTAATCAGAAGCTAGGATATTTTTGCCACTGGTTTCAGCAGAGCCAAGATTTTAGCCCATGGTGTAATTTTGCCATCTTTCATCAAGCAAAATTCACAAGAATCAAATATACACAGGAGTGTTCCCACATGGGCCATCAGCAAGGCTGTGAACACACAGTAAATAAAATAGAGAAAAGGGTGAGGTTTTTTTGCAGGGAACATAATCATTTGGATGAGCAGCCATTGCCATTGTCATTGCCATTGTCATTGCCATTGTCATTGCCATTGCCATTGCCATTGCCATTGCCATTGCCATTGCCATTGCCATTGCCACTTTCTCATCATCTTCAGATGCAATTCTGGTAACACAACACTCTCTTTTGCAGCATATTATCCTTTCTTAACTCAAAAGCACATAGTACTTCTATATTGTTCTATCTATTTCTCTCTCTGAGATGAGCTGCACTGCCTCTTCCTTGATTCTCATTTCTGCAGTCAGTTTGTAAATCATTATGTGGCTTCATTATGGTCAACAAGTGCTTTTGTATTTTTATATTTAATTCTTAATATTTTATCTTTAGTAAAAATACATACTTCAACTCTACATGTTTCCTTCCTCATTTCTTCCCATTTGTTCGGTCTACTATTCTTATCTAAACAATTAGCAAACATGCATTTATTTTCATTGTTTCAATAAATAAGGAATACTTATATTATTTTAGCAGAGGAAAAATCCTGTCAAGTAAAGGCCTATTCAATTGTTTAATTAAATATTAAAACCCAAAATCTCCAGATGTTCAATAGCTTTAATAATTACTAGGGATGTACAAGCCAGTGTACATTCCCTGAGAATGCAGATATTCATAGAATCACAGAATCATAGAATGGTTCGGGTTGGAAGGGACCTTTAAAGGTCATCTAGTCCAGCCCCCCTGCAGTGAGCAGGGAAATCTTCAACTAGTTCAGGTTGCTCAGAGCCTCGTCCAACTTGACCTTGAATGTTTCTAGGGATGGAGCTTCTACCACCTCTCTGGGAAACCGGTTCCAGTGTTTCACCACCCTCATTGTAAAAAATTTCTTCCTTACATCTAGCCTAATCTACCCTCTTTTAATTTTAAATCTACCCTCTTTTTATTTAAAACCATTACCTGTTGTCCTATCGCTACAGGTCTTGCTAAAAAGTTTGTCCCTATCTTTCTTATGGGCCCCATTTAAGTCTTGAAAGTCCACAATAATGTCTCCTCAGGTCCTTCTCTAATTCAGGCTGATAACCCCAACTCTCTCAGCCTTTCTTCATAGGACAGGTGTTCCATTCCTCTGATCATTTTTGTGGCCCTATCATCTTTATTAAAGAAGTCCCATAAGCTTCTTTTAGCATTGCTAAACCTTGTGCATTCAAATATGTGTACTGTGCTCTCTGGGTGCCCGTGCCACTGCCCTTCTGCCCAAAACTCCTCTGCAAGACTGTTCAGGGGCTGCCACTCTTATCCAATGTGATATTTAGCAGGCCAGCTAGTCTTACCCTTGGAATATGTCTGCTACCTCTCTTGTTCTCTGGAGGCAGCACACAAACTTGGAAAAGAAAAAAAAAAGTATATATATTTGCAGGGTAGCAAAAGCAGAAGTGGTCATTGGAGTCAAGATTTCACTGTGCTCTGTTCTCGTGCATCGACATGAGAATGTGTGATCCCTGGCACAGTGGCAACGGATGCCAATAAGACTAACAAACAGCACCTTAGTAACATATAATTAGACCCTGAGCTTTGGCATACTTCCTGGAGAATTATTTCCCTCGAGACCTTTTCCTTTCTCTCTTGGCAAAGAGTGTCTGCTAGCCAGCCCCAGACTGGCTGCCTCCTGGCTGCCTCCGGGGCCATGTCCCAGAGGCAGAGCTGAGCTGAGTGTGAGCACTTGTGGGGCAGAGCGGGGAAAGCACATGGGTGAATCGCTAGACTACAAATGGAGCCTGGTGAGCTCTCAGCAGCAGACTAGTCTGCTGTATAAATGTCTGAGGCTCATGGGCCATCCCTCTTCATCAACACAGATCTGTAGCTGAACCTTGGTTTTCCGTTCATATTGGCTAGAAAGTTCCAGTCTCTTGATGTATTCATCTAACTCACATCCATCCATCGAGTAATTCTTAAGGCTCTGCCACTGTAGTGGGTAAATGAGTTTTCTAAGTCCCCACTTTTACCGAGATATGAGCAGTGCTAATTGCCTGCTCTTTGCCAGACTAGAGTAATGTTTTCCAGATTCCCTGAAAAGAGAGGGACTTGTTGGCTCAAAACTTCTCGTCTTCCTTCATCACTCCTAGTATTTATTATCCTGTAATCCTCCAGTAATATCTTATGTTTAAATTAGGTCAGTGACTCAGTAATTGGCAGTGTTCTCTGTAATATTGACACTGAAATGGTATGGGGACTGGATTTCCCGATCACTTTTATATGACCCACTCTATACTGAAGTAAGGTGGGGAATTTTTCCTCTTGCAGAATCACCTCCAAGTTCCATTCCCTATTGAAGACTGTCAAGAGTTTCCCCTTAACCTCAGTGACTGCTAGCTCTAGATCCAAGATAGTCTCATGGTGGTTTGTTTTTTTTTTTTTCAGTTCTTGTAAGATCTCTGGGATTTACAGCCAGAAATCTGACCATAATTGTATTATATTGAGTAATCTAACTATCTTTGGTAGATAATAATTTAAATATTTTTTGTAAAATTTCTCCATTTCACTTTGGCTACAGCTGTGCTAACTCTATGGAGCAGAGCTATCAACATCCTCCATGATACAGTTCTTGCATGCCTTGCACAGCAGACATTTCCAAATGGCTTGTGGGTTTTTCTGAAAGTAAAATATTCATACAAATGCTACTATTTGTAATCTACTTTGATCTCCAGCACCACATGGGAGTTCATGAGATCCCATTGTTGATCTATAGGAAAATCATTGCTGGATTTGACCTGTTCACACTGACAGTCACTAGACTTAAAATGAGAAAGATCAAAGTCCTGTAATACAATAAAGTCACTCATGAGTTGAGTTGCACCTCTCCCTCACAGGGAAATTTAAAAGAGTTGAAAGAGTTTCTGTGATAGACCATACCTGTTATGTAATGTATAAAAGCAAAATGACGAGGAAGGAGATGCTCCCACCTGAAGGGACTTTACAGTATAAAGCACCAGTGAAAATACAAATGTCACAGAATTACAGAGGAATGAAAAGAAATGCAAAATGTCATAGATAATTTGCTAGTGGTTGTGGAGATTGTGCGCAGATCATAAACTCAGGAAAACTCTTAAGCTTCTGATTCAGCATAAGGATGTAAGTAAATCACTTCTCCCCCTCCCTCCCCTACAGCACTATAGATTGGTAAACCCATATAGGAAATATTAATCTTAAAATGCTCTTAAAACAAATGAGATTCCTGGTAAATATTTTGTCAGTAGGTCTGTCACTCCAGCAGATGTCATCCCTGATGCATGTGGGTTACCCCTTACAAGCTGTCATTTTTTCTCAAATCATATTTTGGTGCTACTGCTGTCCCCAGAAGAAGGAAAAAAGGGTAGCAAGTGATCCAGAGTAGGCACTGTTGATGACCTTTTCCCTTAAAGGTGGGCACAATGAACTGGAAAAGTGTGTGATTAAAAATCAATGAAAGGTTTGGGGTTTTTTTATTTAAGTAGGGTGTGTAATTCCCTGTCATCGCAGTTCCTTATAATTATTTTTTAAAAGTAACTAGATGTGCATACTCTTAACAAGTATCATTATTAGTAACATCGTTGGTTGCCATCATTAGTAACAAGAGTTCTGGATTAGGACCCTGAAGACCCTGGTATTGGCCTTTGTCAGAGACAGGGTGAACCTCAGGATCAGTCCATTCACGATTCCTGACCCACCTAGCCACTTCATAGAACAGCTGTTACTGTTTCAGAGCATTTTAAAACTCAGGGAATAGCCAAACAAATACTTCAGAATTGTCATCCCTAGAACGACATTAAACAGATGAGATTTATTTCCCTCAGAATATCTATTAGTCCTTTCAAAACAAAAATGTTAAGATTTTGGTGAGATTGATTCGCCTTTGATGTTTTGTCTTGTACTGTGGAAAGTTGTTTAAAAAGGTCAATAAATAGAGATACAACATGGATCAACTGAAAGATTTCAATAATAATGTGGCATATATTCAGGATGTTTTCTCTATCAGTGGCAGACAAAAACAAGAAGTTATTTTGTTTCTCAGTTGTGTTGAAGGTTGCATAACTGTAATGAGAAATTTACTAGAGGCTTGCTTGCCTTCTACTGAAGAGAAGGAGAAACTCCCATTGCCTCTGTGAAGCTGTCTGCATTGTTTTACTAAAGGAAAGTATTACAGTAGATGGGTGTGTGCAGTAGATACAATCATTGACTAGTGCTGCTTTATCACTTTTTTTTTTTTTAAATAAGGCTGTTGTTCAGTTCCTTTGGAAATAATACAGAGGATTATCTGGATTTTAAATCAATACCAGTAAGTCTGGGGCAATTTGCTTGGAACATCTAATTACTTTTCCCCTCCCACTAGATTTTCAGGCCAGCTGGTTACCTCAGGGCTTCAAATACCTTGGGATCCATCTTTCTCTCAGAATTGTTCTCAATTAACTTTGCATGCCTGTTTTAAGATCTTGGAGTTGGCAGTCCTAGGTAGCAAAATCTTCTCTTAATTTATGGGCAGAGCCATTCTAATAATACAATATATGCTTTTTCTATGTATTGCATTTGTTCACATCCTGATAGTATTGCTTTTAAGATGTTGTGGAAAGGAACTGAAAAAGGTACATTAAAATTTCTCTGATGTGGAAAAAAACAATTAGGAAAAAAAATAACCCAACACCGAAAAACCCTGGATCAGTTTGTTAAGACTACAGTGTCAAAAAAAATAGTGTAGGAATTCATCTAAATATCTATGAAAAGTTCTGAAAATACTGTATATTAAAGACATTGGCTTTATCATAATGGAAATTAAAAAATTAGTAGAGCGTCATTTGATCACTCAGTCTTGGTTTCTTCTAATGGTATTTATCCTCTCATAATCCAGGGTAACCAATGATAGAAAGTCATCAACAGGATTGCAGCAACATGTCTGCTTTCCCTTTCTATTATGGCACTCACTCCCCCCACCCCATGAGATGGGATGGGAGACACAACGAAATGGGCACAGGATTAGGATTAGGATTGAGACTGGGACAGCTCACTCACCAGTTATGGTCACAGGCAAAACAGTCAAACTTGGGGAAGAAAAATCAATTTCATCTAAGTAATGCAATGAGACATAATAACCACAACTGACAACACCTTCCCCCACCCCTCCCTTCTTCCTGGGCTCAAATCACTTTGCTCCCTATTTCTCTACATTCCTCTCTCAGCAGCACAGGGGACAAGGAATGGGGGTTCAGTCAGTTCACCTCTGCTGCTCTTCCCAGCGTGAAAGTCCAGGAACAAGACGTTCCAAAGTGAGCTTCCCATGGAGTCACAGACCTCTTCAGGCTCAGGTTCCATTTCTGACATGGGGACATCCACGGGCTGCAGACTCACCCCCTACTCTGGGGGTCCACCCCCGGTCTGGCATTGAGTGACTCTCAGGGTCCCAATTCCAGTCACAGCTGCCCTCAGGCTCAGCTTCTCTGCTCCAATGTGGAGTTCTCCATGGCCTACATGTGGGTCTCTGCTCAGCAGCTGAATGTCCATGGGCTGCAAGGGACATAGTCTTCTCCTACTCCATCCAGTGAACTGGGTGTGGATCTCTGTCTTTTCCTCTGGCAATGAAACTCTCTCTGCCTGTTTGTCCTTTGTTTAGGCCAATGGCCACCTTTTGTTCAGGTAAACAGTCTCTCCTCCAGGTACCCCACCTACTTCTTTTCAGGACAGTCCTTCCCCTCACAAATATGGATTCACAGAGGTGTTTCTCTAGTGCTCACTGGCCCAGCCTGGGCTGGGGGGGGGGGTCTCCACTTTGGAGCCAGGGGAGCTTTTCTCCCTCACAAGGTGGCCCTTCTCCCACTACCAAAAAAACACCCCTCCCCCCACCCCACCCCAACCCAAAACAATACTATATACCCAAACAATATCTAGATGTGGAAAAAGGCACAAATGAAGGAATGGTGGAGATCTGAAAAATTCTGAAGTTCAAGTTGGACCAGTTGTTCACTGACTCCTCCAGTACATGAAGTACAGGGCATCAATATGCTGCTGAGCAGTTCAAAAGAAACAAATGGATAGTTTGCTAAACATGTAGTTTGTTGCCACAGATAGTGTGGAAAATAGTGTGAAAGCACACATGAGTTCCAAATAGCTGCAAAAGAAAAAAGTTCGTGCAAGGTTTTGCAGTACAAAAAATACCAGTTCTTGCTCAGGAAGATCTCCAGTTTCAGTCAGGTGTTTTCTGGAAGTCTGTACTGGGGAGGAACCATCATTACATACGTTTGGATTTTCATTATCTTCCCCAAATAGCTGATATCATTCAATGCCAGAGACAGGATATATGACTAGATAGTCTGACCTAGTCCAGACATTCTAATATATTTTATGTGAAATATTGTAACTGACCGTGAACTGAAATATGTTCCCTGAAATATGCTCTTTTGCTTTTAAAATCAAAGGTCTGAATGAGTCTCATCACTATGCGCAAGGAACTCTTTCGTCTGCAGGAGCTCCAGGATGCTCAGTTAGGTATCTGTGAGTCTAAGAGAGAGCATAGTGAACGATTCCACCAGGATTTCCTCACATGCTGTGTAGCATGGGATTTGGAGGTGGACAGGAGAGAAGGATAAAAGCCAGAGTGTAAGGCCAAAAATAATCAGTCAAGCACCTACACTACTGCACAGATAAACGAGTTAAACACTATAATCCACAAGTCAAAAAGCTGATTTTAAGAAGTAAAAGATGCACTGTTCAAAAGCCATGCCATAATACTTTTTGCCTTCAAATTTCAGTCAGTATTTGTTGTAGGACCTGTATTTCTAGGACCGTAGAGTCTGACAGGAGTTGCTGTATTTTTCCTATAGAAGTTCTTATATTTTGTAATCAAACTATCTCCGAGTCCTAGAGGAGATCCTCCATTTAGAGGATGTTACTTGCTTGATACAGACACCTTCATTTTTGCTCTGTCAAAGTCATGCCTCTAGACCAGCTGGGAGTGTTCATTGACATACCAGTAATTTATAGATGCCATCTCAAAAACTACCTCCAAAGCAAGTGCCAAAAGCAGAATCCACCATAGTCGTGATATGTATGAGTGAGCTATGGGAAAGTTGCAGTGGAGACTAACCTAGGTGCCTAAATGACTACTTTAGACTTCTAGTTTGCAGATTCATTTTAAGACCCTAGTGAGTATACCCAGCTGAAGGAAGGACCTAAGTTTAATGGGAAATGGTTAGTGCTTCTGCAGCTTTCAGGAGAGTAATCCTGCTAAATTGTATACACTATCTGAATTTGAATCTCTCTCTTACAACCTTTACAACCACTTTGTCACTTCATTAACTTTATGGGAAGGCTTAGGAGAACTTTTTTAAACAAATACTCAAAATCAATGCACTAATTAGGTGCCTCATAATACCACTTGGTGTTACACATGACCCATCTATTAACATATGCACAACACAATAACTTTTTAATGTCTGCAGGCAGATGTGTTTACTCCAGCTCATAAGTATTCTCATGTAGTTTAATTTATCAACAAGGGGATAATGCAGTGATACTGCTGGAACTTGAAGAGGAACAACCACTCGGGTCTATTGGTATCTGAGTGGAACGACCTTAACAGTAAGCATAAGTTCCTATCAAATTCATTGGAACCTGAGGAGGAATGAGGGGAACATCCCTGCCTGTGGGAGTGGTGGGGGAAAGGCATGCTGTCCTTGTATGTTAGTGGTAAAGCAGGAGTTGTTTCCCAATCTGTTGTTCAACATTTATTAAAGCAGCTCTGGTGAAGGAAGCAAGGATTGAACTCTGAGGCTCTGAGTTAGATTTCCACTTCTCTTGCAATTATTGGTAGCTATTGACAGTGAGTCAAGCAGCGAGCTCAACACCTTGGTGGTACCTGTAGTTTGTGGATTTCTTAGGAAATAGATTGTTGGGTAAAGTCCAGTGGGAAATATGGACAATACACATGCAGTCTAGTTTATTTTTACTCAACCAAGAATATTTCTTAAAAACAAACAAACAAAAAAGTTCCACCACAGTAGCCTGTAAAATTTCTACTATTTTAACTCTCATTTTTGAGAATTACACTGAATGCTGCAAGAGAGCTAAGCAATGAAAAAGCTAGCTGTCTCTTCCTACAGGAGGACGAGATGATCCTGGCAAATGGGGCATGCTGGGAATATGAAAGTTGTCAAGAAATTCTTGTTTTGAGGTTACCAACACTTTTACCCACAGCTTCAGTCCTCGCCAGCTCTAGCCCTCTTTCAGTATACTGGTCAATTCCTAATTGCACATTGGGATACAACATACACTTCTGACTCCAGAGTCTAATTTAATGAAAAGGTTTGCCATCTTTATAACTAGAGAATGTCAGAGGTGCTCTTTGCATAGGCACTGTTTTTTTCAATTGGTTTACTAACATTGTTTTGCTATGCATACCTAGGGGATTTAGGAAAAACAGAGTTCCCGACACAGTTACCGTGAAGGCCTAATGTTCATAAATGCCAGGTTGTCAATCTCATCAGGTCTAAGCAACCGAAATAGAAGGTGCTTTTTAATGCTACCCCAGAGTCAATTAAAATACAGTAATGCTGACATCTGCAGAATACAGAATGATCAAAGTAAAGAATGCCCATACAGCTTCTGACATAAAAACAGTGTGTTTGGCGGCAGAGTGACACAGTGTAACAGGTCAGGTAATTATGAGAAAATCTATGATGTATCTGTTGCAATTGCTTAGCTTCTTTCCATTATCAGAGCCATCAAACAGAACAGCGCTCTCACTTCTCCTGATGGATCGTAAAGCTAGTGACACCCTAGCTCTCCTGATACAGATGGCATCTCAGGAGCAGCTGAATTAATTTGACAGTAAATAGGTGGTAGCAATTGCTGTCTTCTCTTTTTTTTATTATTTTTATTATTTTTTAATTGCACCAGGACAGCTTTTAGCACTTCTGGGAATAGCTCAGAAAGCCTGTGCCATGATTAGCAGTGTACTCTTTTCTCCTGTAAACCCCTTCCATTGCTTTTGCTGCTGTTTTATTTACATGATAATTGCTCAATGGCAACTAAATTTTATTCTCCCCCATCTCCCCACCCTAACTCTCAGTCTGAACTATGTGCATTAATTATCATGATTAAGGAATTCTCTCATTTTTTTGCCTTGATGTGTTTATTAAATTAATGAAGGAATCTGACACATGGGCTTGTATGCTTAGGGTACAGTTATGTTAAAGTCATGGGTATATTCTAGATGGCTGCATATTTTCTGCCTCAGTAACATTATAATTGGCTTAATGGATTTTCAGTTATGTGCATTGGCTTTCTCCCCTCTCCAAAGCAGACTAATTACAGCTTTTTACATTAAATTCTAATAGATTTCAATTTATCTCCTCTAAATTATCACAATAATTACAGTAATAAATTAGGCATGTAGCTGTCATTAATCTAAACAATTTGAAATGGCTATCATAGCAGCATGACACAGACTATGTTTCCTAAATGTGTATTCAAATATATTCCTAACTGAACAACCATTGTATGGGAGGGTCTGGTTTCCCAACAAGCTGCAAAACCCAGAAGACAGAAAGGAAAAAGAGAGAGGAAGAGAGGGGGTGAGTGGCATGGAAAAGGAATGAGAGAATGGAGTAAAAGTGAAAATAGATGAAATTTGAGGGACCACTGCACACAATTAACAGAATCTGAAGAATCATCTTGGACAGGAACATACCTGAAACATCCTGGCAGACCTCAGGCTCAATCACTGATCCATGACTGTTTTTCCCCCTCTTACACAAAAATGTGTTGCAAATGTTTCTTTACTCAAGAACACCTACTTGAAATTGCAGCTGGCTGAAACATAAAATTTTATCTTTCATAGGAAATTTTGACAGGAACAACTTCAGTTTTGTTTCTCATTTAGCACAATTTCCAGTTATGCAGAACACATCACAAAATGGAAATTCTGAAAAATTTCATGAAGGAACTCATGTGACTATTGCTTTTTAAATTAAGAGCATTCATCGCTTTTATCTTTCCCTCCACTGAGAGGTATTGAGAGAAGTATTGACTTGACTCTAGTCAGCTTCATAACTGTTCTTCAGCAGAAGACTGTGAGGCACTAACACACTCATGTCACTTTCTTTGGCAGCTGCCAGGCTTGTAGGATTTAGGCTTGGGATAATTCCCTTCACATCCCTCTTTCCTCCCTTCTTCCCTAGACATCTGGACTTCCAAAACATCTGGTTCCCTGTGTATCTGAAACCCATGGCAAATGGACCCTTCACACTGCAGCGTAGTCATAACCAAGTCTGCCTCAACAGCAGTTCAGTCAGGACTGCAGCAAACTAAGACCAAGAGACAAACCTCTCCTTGGCTCTCACATGTGTTGGCTTCTAGACTCTGACACGTGTAGCAGTGCTGTCCCCTCTCCTAGAGGTTAAAGCTAGTTTGGCTATGCCTGCATTAAAGCCCCCCAGTCGAAGCAGCGCCACTACGCAGCAGGATGGCACAGCCAGGGTGAGGAGGCTCTTCTGGGGAAACAGCCAACCTTATTTTTTGAAAATGTGAAATTCGTGTTCAGAGAGCAGGCAGATCCTTCACAACCATAGATCTGTGAGGATGGATGGGACTGTGGGAGCTCACTGCCATGGCAAACATGTGGACACAAACATATGTCCACCTGTGGGAATATGTGGACACCTTGCACTGTTAACAGAAAGGACATTCAAGCTCTTCCTCAAATGCAAAATATTGCTGGTTTAGTGAAGTGCCATTTTCTTATAGCAAGTGGTCTACCTGGATAGTTTCCAAGTAGCTCCACTGATAATACATTTTAGTAACATAAAAATACTGGGGTACTTTTATTCGGCAAAGAGAATAAAGATTTAGATCTGTGCTGTAGTCAGCACTGATTTATCATCTCAATATGTAAATACTAGGGCAAGAATTTATGTAACAGCTGGAGTCAAATTTGTATGTACTGAATACTTCTCTGCTTCTAATTCTCAAAATATTAAGCTAGGAAGATCCTTATGTGGTATATATCTGCAAAACTTTTGGGTTTTTCTGCTAAGAAAGTGCAATGGAATATGTGTAAACATTAACAGGATTAGAAAGGTGAACTTTTTAAAAAAGTCCAAACTTTTAAATTCCTGTACTGCAGTTAAATAAAGCATCTTCAGAATATAGATACCATATATATGTATTACATAATGTTTAAAGCTTTCCTGAGTACCAAAAGGGAATACCTAATGTGCAGTTTCAATTGAGTTTCCATACATAAAGACACTTTCCACATTTCTGTTATACCTCCTCTAGATTAAAAAAAAAAAAAAAAAAGTCACCAACGTTTTTTCTAGTGACTAAATCATTTTGCAAATTCAGACCGTTCTGTGAATTTAGAGACATTTAAATTGGTAACACTTAAAATAATAGCACTTTGATTTGTGCAGCTCTGCAATGGAATTCCTCTGGAAGGATGTATGACCTCTCCATTAATATGGAATGAGCTCCTTGTGATACCTTAATGAATATGCAGCGTCCCCTTAGTGACATGAGTAACATCTGAAACCTTTATGCATTTTCAATGGGCATTCACCTCAGCTAATCCTTGGAGCAGGTTCATTCATAGTCATATTTCCTGTTATCTGCTTACAAAGTTAAGATGTTCTTACTGTTTGAAATTTGTCACTTACTCCAGAAGAATGAAAAGAAAAAGCAAGCAATGGCTTTAATGGGCAATGTGCCAAGATAAATGGTCCCTGCTGTGCATGTTTGATTTGATGCAAGTGTTCTTTGTATAGATACTACTTCCTGTACAGAATATTGCAGCCTTATGGCAACCTTTCTCCTTTGTCTTGATGATTGTATGAAATATTAATCTCTGAAACAGCAATGCTAAAAAGAAGCATTCTGCAGTGTATCTGGTGGCTACAGGTGTGGACAGGGATTCAGATGTCAGTTCCTATTCCTGTCTGCACCATAGTCTCAACGGGTACATTTTTCTGTGTCTCAGCTCCCTCACTTGTCAAAGAGGAAACATTATCGTTAACTAAGTCCTTGGGGGGTTTTCTGCACCTTACCTAGGTAAGTTGGGAAAACAAACTGAGAACTCATTTGGGACTGGATGGTAAATCTTTCTGATTATACCAACTAGAATTAAGATTGGACACGGCATGTCATATTATTTTGTTGGGTGACTTTAGTAGTTAGCCTTGAACATCCTGATCTAAGAAGTATTTTCCAATCTTATATTCTTGAAAAGTTATTGAGGTTATTGCTTAGGATAATTCAGTGTGTTTCTGTTTGAAGGCACATCCTTAAGGGTGTATTTGTGAGGCTTTGGGAGGCTGACAGTCTTACAGTTAATTTTCATCTTTTGGGCAGTGACAAGGATCAAACAATGAGTACATTTTTTCTTTAGGTCCATTGATAGTTAAAATTCAGAATGGATTGTTTTAGTGATGACAGAAAAAAATCCAGCAGTGTTTTTTTCCTACACATGACTCATGGAGGGTATGAAAAGCTTTTGTAGACTATTATCCTCCTTGTTTCTATATGCCTAGAAATAAACTCACCAAAACAGGCATGTTCTGTGCCTACATATCCTATATGAAGGAGTACGTTATTTTCTGTAACCCCTTTTCCACTCTAAATAATGTGGTGAGTACAACAGTTGAAGGGAATAGTAAAGCTGCTTTTGTGGTTTTTGTTTTTTCTCTCCTACCTGATGGGGTCTGCTTCCTCACAGCCCTACTTACATCTAGAGCTGCTTACATATACAGTTACTTCCTTTTTCTCTTTTTTAAACAAGACAAAACAAAACAACCTTAATTTATTGCTAAAGAGATTGGTCCTATTAACTGCTCTCTACAAAGCCTATGAAAGCCTACTATAGAAAGCAGAACAAAAAAAAAAAAGAAGGGGAAAATAAGGATGAGATATGCTTGGTTTTTTTTTTTCTCTTTCCCAGCAATCCAAAGCTTATAACATCCATCCTTGCTTATATGGCTGTATATCCACATTGTTTATAGCCAATGGACACAGGGATGAAAGGCATAAGTAAAGAGAGAGGAAAGAATTGCATAATTAACTTTTTAAATTAATTCATGACCCAGTTAAAAGGACAAGGAGGGGGTTATTAATTAATTAAGGTGGGAAACCCTGTGGGCATGTGAGATTTAGAGAGTTTTAACTTACCAGCCAGGTTAAAAGGCTTTCTAAGCATGTACTCAGCACTCAGTGAATATGGAATGCAGTTAATGCAAAAAGAAAAGGTGAAAAGATATTGTAAAAGGTTTTTTCAAGGGGAATAAAATATCTAAAAAGACTGAAAATTAATTAGGAGGAATCCTGACAAATGTTTCATCAGAATTTGAGAAGGAGCCTAGCCTGATTCTCAGATTTTTTTAAGCCTGCTTTACTCTACTTATCACAGTGGATGCTTGATGCTACAAAGACAGGTTTGGTGATGAAGTATATTTTAAAAATCTTCTCAGGCCCTAAGAATTTCAGCAGAACTGATGGATTAATAGCCATAACAATAGTAGCAACATTAACTGATGTTACTCTAAGTGAACTTTTTTGACACTGGAGGTTTTAGAGACTCTCTTTGCAGATGTGGCACTTCTCAATCAAAACAGGTTTTAAATTGGCCATCTTGGATTCTCAGGCATCTGTAACTGCAAATGCCTATTTACAGTATACTTATCTTTATCTCCTTAAAGGCTTGCATCACCTGTGCTTCTTCCAACACTTGTGCGGGTAGCTCAGGGTAAAACTTAGAATCTAGGTGAGGTTAAGAAGACCTTACATAATTTTTTTCTTCCTATTATTTTTCCTTATGTATCTTGGTAGGCTTTGCAGTCTTTAAAGTCAGGAATAAGCCTTCCATGAATTTCTGGCATGACCAACAACAAATATGCTAGTTCCAGATTTATCTTATGAATTTGTGAAAGAGAGTGTTCTTTCTCACTGACAGTATTTGAAGTGGATTGCATGGTTTACTGTTCATTTATTTAGCTGGTCTAACATTTCAATCATCTAATGACAGATATCAATACTAATCGTTTTCAGCTGACTTTAAATGCCACCTTCTTTTGTTAGCTGATGCTGGCTTTGTGTCTCTGTCTCATCAGTGTTTGGCAAAATCTCAATCAACGTTCAGATGTTATCACAAAAGCTAATTATGCAGAAAATCTTTGCTTTTTCCAAGTTGCCACCTTGACATATCAAAGATTAAAAAAATATCAAAACAACAAACAAAAGATGTCAGGCAAAATGATGTGAAAGTGTTACTACAAACCACTTGGAAATTAGGGGAAAAAGAAGATTATTATCAGTAGAGATAAGCCACTACTAATGGCATTTGGGTCTTTTTATACACAAAAATGTCATACTAGCTGTGCTGTATTACTGTTCCCTAGGCAAGTAGCAATCTTCATTGCTTTATGATTCTCTTTTTCTTTATCATACTGCAGCATTTTGGTGTGAGAATTTTAAAATTAAATCTCCTTATTGTGCAGGCAGGATGTCCAGTTTTATTCTATCAAATGCCACAGAAACAAAGGGAACAATCCATTTTTCCTGATAGAAGCCAACAGTTCGTAAGAGGTTTGAGATGAGTGTAAGGATACAATTTGCCTAGAGAGTGCCTGAGGATCAAGACAACCTGACTTTCCACGGAATGAGTCTGTCAGCTGGCATCTTGCAGTAATTGCTTCCCATGGCAGGACCTTACCAGCCGAGGGAGGACTGCTCTCGTCAACCCAAGAATCAATTTCTACAGTAGCTGAATGATAATTGTTTGCTAAGGCTCGGGGAACTTGTTGCCAAGCCTGAAAAAGGGGCTGAAGCTATGATTGGCACTCATTAACCCGGGATTTAGATTTGATAATTTACCTTAGTAGAAGAATGTAGTGGGGGTAAAGCAGGGAGAGGACTGCAAAATGTTCTTTTGTTTGGAAGAAACAAATGAGATCAACTGCAGAATGGCTATCTGAATGTCAAACCTGAAACCATATCTATCTTCACTCAAAGGGACCAAATAGCATACACTATGAGGTGATTTGAATGCTTTCCTTCAAGTAGAAACCTCTCCTTGGATTTTTTTTTTCCTGATAGATACCTCTGTTTGTGTGTTTTGTTCATTATGGTAAGTACATCCTGATGACTGATGTCCTGACATTAGATGGCTGAGTTACAGAGAAAAGAGACTGGGAAAAGACATACCAGAGGTCCAGAAGACTAGCGACTTTTGTAGTCAAGTTTGTGCTTTTGCAAGAGGCAATTGGCACTGCCTACCCTCTGCTGCAGAAATTTATGCCCAGCTGTGGTTGTGTCCAGTAATTTTGACTGGAGAGCTGTGTGTGGTGTGTTCTGATCCTCACTAAAGTATACCTAATGCCAGGTATTATGGTTCCCAAAGTCATTGTCACATAGCATTTTAGCAGGTAGACCAGACACCTGGAGTGTGATTTAGAGTATCAGGCTCTGATAATGCCTTTACACTCGTCTTTCCCAGGACCTGTTGATTATTTATGTGACCTTTCAAAGCCTATTGACTGACATATAAACATTTTTATTTCTGCATCACAACTAGTGCATTCACATTAGTCTGTCGGTGCTGGTTCAGGGAGAAGCATAGGACAGTGACTAAGTGGATAGTATGACATTTAGAAAACTGTTTCAGAGTCATGCTCCATCAGGGAGCCCCTATATCATCTTTGATACCTAACAATGTTTTTGGAAATTCCAGACCAAGCTCAACCCTATCTTTTACTCTCCATGAATGTGTGCATTACCAGAAAAAAAAAACCCAAACAGTCTCTGTTTCATGACTCTTGCTTCACCAAGGCTGTTCTTTTCAGATCCTTGGATGTTAGGGTGTCCAAAATGGCAAAACTGTGGCTCTTGCAGCCTGAAAGAGACCTAAGGGTGGCTGTGGAGCCAGTGGTGGCTTTAATGAGTTTTCCTTTCTTTCTCCTATACAACCTTATTAGTACTCATCCCAAGTTGCCTCATGCAGAGCATCCATTGAGGCTCAGCAAAAGAAGATGGTGTATGCATCCTGGAGAGTCAGGAAGGATGTCCTCTCTTGAGTAACCTCACAGAACTGTGTCCTGGTTCTTGGCTGGGACAGAGTTTGGTTTCTTTTTAGTAGCTAGAATACTGTTCTGTTTCGCTTTCAGCCTGGTATTTGTTATGAAAGAAACACTGAAAACATACCAGTGTTTGCATTTTTGTTGCCGGAAGTGAAGGACTTCACGTTTTGTTAGTCTACAAGTGCAAGATCTAAGGGGGCGAGGAATATTTAAATTAATATGATAAACTGGTGTTTGGATATACCAATGGGATGTCTCATATCATATCACATCGTGTCCAGTATATTAGTGAGGGTTTCTTCTTCTTTTGGCTCTCTCTGACTTTCGCTCGGGCCCTCACTCTTCTGGGATTGCGGTTTTGGTTTGGGATTGTTCTCTGAGATAGTTTCTGGGAACAGGCTGGGCTTGGTTGGCAGATGGTGAACAATTGTACTGTGTATCACTCATTTGCATAATTTATTACTGTTATTATTATCATTACTATTTTGGTATTAGTATTATTTTAGGTTTTCTTTTATTTCTATTATTAAATTGTTCTTATCTCAACCTACAAGTCTCCCTACCCTTGGCCTGCAATCTTCTCCCCTATCCCCTGGGGATGGGGGGGAAGTGGGTGAATGGCTGTGTTGGTTGCTAGCCAAGTGCTAGCCCAGTGAAACCATCACAACTGGAAATGCAGCAAATCTGTAACTCTTCTGTGCAGGCTTGGTTTGCAGCAATTCCCATGCCTGGTTTGTGTGCACATTAAAACTTGCTTGCCCATCCACAATTTTAATAGGAAAAATAAAACAATATTCAGATTTGTACAACTGCTTTATCATCAACTGGAAAGTATTTGTACTCAGCCACGGTGTTATTCCCCACCTACAAGCCACATGGAGGTCTCCCAGTTTTTTTCCTGTCCATGGATAGTTTGGAGTATTTTTTCACAACTTCGCATTTCCAGGGAATTTCAGCTCTGAACTTTACCAGGTTATTGTTTCCAGTGCATTCTGAATGCAAACCTGTTAATTCAATTTACATCGTGTGGTGCAGCTAGTGTCACATCATTTGTAGTCCTTTAGCAGATCAGTCGTGTCTTCAGTGGCTGTAGTACCACAGTATTTGGATGTGAATTAGGCAGTAAGATTAACTAATTGTTAGATATGCTAGTTTGGAGGCAAGCATCCTGCAACGAACTGACCTGTGGAAAACTCCATCTTAAAGATACCTCCTCTGTTCCATGTCATTCTGATTGGGCAGGTTCTTGTAAAATGCTGAATGACTTGAGAGGGACTGCATAGGTTCAATAGCTTAGTAGATCAGAATTCCTCAGATGCTACAGACTGTTTCTTTAGCTCATGTGACAATTATATCTCCATTTGAGCACAGAGGAATACATTTCCTCTTTTTAAGAGTTTGGACATTACATGCTATACCTTCAGTGCAGGTCTACCAACAAATGCGAACACATGCCAAGTTACAGAATCCCAACCTAGCAATTGGGTTTGCATTCAGATTCAACTGGAGGAAAGCAGCTTTGTAAAATGTCAATTTTTCTAAGATTCACAGCCAAGAAAGTTATTTTAAATGAATATTGCAAAAAGCCACGGTCCCTTATTAAACCAGTCCCAACAGAGTCAATATCCTTTACTTAGAAGGATGTATTATCTAAGGAACCTGATTTTCAATCTAAATCTAAAGATTTATATATGCAATATATGCACAACCAATGGAAATGGTGATTTTATGTCTGACATACTTTCTCATGTATTTTCCAGCTGTTTACGAACTATTCCTTCTTCGTGAGCAGATATGGTACTTCACAAGTGATCTGGAATAGGAGTGACTGCTGGTCTTTATACTGCAAAAAACCACTACACAGTTGAGTTCTTCTGATCATGCATCCAATGGTTTGTATAAAACAACTAGGGTGACATGCCTCTTTGATGTGTCAAACAGGTTTAATCTGTAGGGCCGATATTTTCACAGAATAAGGCCCTTAAATGAGTATCTTCAAAGGAACTGTGTGCCTCCAGCTGTTCTAGAGGGGTGCTGCCTAGCCAGAGATGCAAAAGTCTAAAAGGAATGATGCCAGTTTGAAGTCCAGGTAATTTGTCTTAAATTGTGAGTTTAAGACACATGAAAAGACAGAGAAGAAACCATGTTCCCCAAAGTTATGTCAGCGTGTTGCCATGGAAGTATTTTGTGACAGTGCTCCATTTTGATGGCTGGTTTGGAATAGGTAATGGCCTCTCACCCGCCCTCCTAATTTTGTTGGGGCTGTACTCCCACTGGGTGGGCCCATCACTCAGAATAAGCTGTATTTTGGGGGCTATATTATGCAAACAAATGTAGAAGCTCACCACTGCCTTTCTCGTGCTCCTCCCCTCTAGTCTACTAGTGGAAAGCAATGTGGCATTGGTTATCTCTGGTGTATATTTTCCAGTCAATAAACATTTTCATTCTGTACCTTCTTTTTCCACATTCCTGTAGAATTACAGGAATGGTAAATGTTAGGTTTCTACCTGTGCTTTCAAATAACTTACACAGGGATTGAATTATGCAACTCACTAGGATGAGGATAAAACCCAGTACAGTACATGAAAATATGAGGATTAAAGTGAACATTATAGTATCAAAGTATTGCACAGCCAAGAGTCTTTGAAGGTTAAATTGATGAAATATGATGAAATTAACAAAGTGAAACCTTATATTCAAAGATGTTTTCTTTGTTCTTGAATAGAACATCTTACTTCAAGGTCTCTATTTGAATGCCCTTACAACATATCAAAATAATAGTGTTAGGAAAAAGCCCCATCAGGTTATATATTTTATGGTTAACGGATTCTGCTGTGTTTCATTTCAGAAAAGCAGTTCAATAAATGATTCCTAGTTTATGTTCTCCCTGGGAGAAATCCTAATCCTAAACTGGTATCAATTTCCTTCCACTGTCTAAATCACCCTGTGTACAGAGGCCTCTATTTATATAATTGGAAATCATTGCAATTATTGTGTCTCTACTCAACCTTCTGCTGCACCTGTAGCCCATGGCATCCTATCTATGCTAATGTTTGTCACCACTCTCTCCTGGAATGAGATGTGTTAGTGTGTACGATAATTTTTAATTTGTAAGAGCTGCCTAGAAAGAGGATATAAAGTCACCGAGAGTGAGGTGATTCCATGGTGCAGCCCCAGTAAGCAGCTAATGACGGCATCAGGTTCTAGGCATGAACACTGCTGACATTTGTATCTTTTTCCTGAAAGACTGGCCCAGTCAAATTTACCTCAACAATAATAGTGTTTCCTCAGCAATCCCATTCTCTGGAGGAAAAGAATATGGACTTAGAAGAACATTGATTTAGAATGTAGATCAACAGCCCATGAGGTTTTTTGTTTCCGTGAGAACCCAATAATTTTTCCAAATTTTGTGTGGGCACATCTGTTAGTTTCCCCTCCACGTGGTGTATTCTGAGTCAGCAGGACTTAAACAAGTCCCCTGCCAAAAACCACATAGCTGCATGAATGCAGTGATGAACCTGACCTTATAAGCCCAGCTGGCTTGTGGGGTCCTTGAAGGATATATTTATCCTAACACTGATATTTGTTTTCTTTCAGCATACAAATCACTCCATGTACAGTCCTCCACTTACACTGATGGTCATTATATCATTATGATGTGTAGTATTATTAACTTGACTCCTTCACTGTTCTTACACAGTGTTATGGCTTTTGAGTTGAAGATGGCTTGTCTCTTTTTGACTTGGGGCACGAGGATACGAATGCATCTCTCTCCATGGACAGCTGAGTAGGCATGGATTGTACCTAAGGAAAAATAGGCCAGTGAAATTTTAGTTCATTTCTGTTTTGATTGCCCTCTTCTTTGATTTCTGCCTTTATGATTGTGAACCACCACATAGCAATCCAACCAGGGGATGAGAGGCTAGAGAACAGCCCTGCAGATAGGAACCTGGAGGTTCTGGTTGATGGCAAGTTGAACATGAGCCAACAGTGTGCCCTGGCTGCCAAGAGGGCCAGCTGTGTCCTGGGGTGCATCAAGCACTGCATTGTAAGCTGGTCAAGGGAGGTGATTGTCCCACTCTGCACTGCACTGGTGCGGCCTCACCTCGAGTACTGTGTGCAGTTTTGGGTGCCACAGTATAAAAAGGATATAAAGCTACTGGAGAGTGTCCAGAGGAGGGCCACTAAATTAGTGAGGGGCTTAAAGGGGAAGCCATATGAGGAGAGGCTGAAGTCACTTGGATTATTCAGCCTGGAGAAGAGACTGAGAGGAGACGTCATTGCAGTCCATAACTTCCTCGCAAGGGGAAGAGGAGGGGCAGGTGCTGATCTCTTCTCTCTGGTGACCAACGATAGGACCAGGGGAAATGTCAGGAAGATGTGCCAGGGGAGGTTTAGGTTGGACATTAGGAAAAGGTTCTTCACCCAGAGAGTTGCAGAACACTGAAACAGGATTCCCAGGGAGGTAGTCATGGCACCAAGCCTGACAGTATCCAAGAAGCATTTGGACAATGCCCTCAGACACATGGTCTGAATCTTACTTTTGCCCTATGCTAAGGCAAGAGTTGGACTGATGATCCTTGTGGGTCCCTTCCAACTCACAACATTCTATGATTCTATGAACTCACACCATTTTTTTACAGTGATGCTGCAAACATGCAGAGCCTGTTTATTCCTCCATGGAGAATAGTCCTCTGTTTAAAAAAAAGCCCAAAGCCACTGTTGTCATGTCATTTACTATGAGTAGAACTCATTTCTCTTTATTATGGGATATGCTTTCTTACCTCTTCCATAAGTCAGTGAGTAAAACTCTGGAACTGGACCATGGGGACATTAATAGCATCTCTATTGCAGAGGTGGTGGTAGTGAGACCAGATCAACACAGGTAGTTGGGGAGTTACCCTGCCTGTGGTGTCTGCCTTGCCAAGCTCACTGACACACCAACAAGGCCATGGCACCAGCAACACCAAGGGACCTCTGGGGCTCCTCTGCACCAGCACTCTGGTAGCGCATCATTCCCAAAGGATCCAAAGCCTGGCATCTGCCCTCTGTGTGCTCCCTATGGCCTGTGAAAAGGAATAAAAATGCTTCACTTGATTTTTTTTTTTTTTTTAGAAACCCCAACGAGCCCAACTCTTTGAATACACGTTATGTGAGGAGGATTTAAATGTTTGGGAAAGGTTGTATTTCAGTGCACATCACTGGAAGGCTGCCAGAGGCAGCCTGGAGCCAGTAAGGAGAAAAGTATTTATTGTGGTAGTGTGGTAATATCGAGGGCAGCAGGGACAGACCAGGAGACTGAAACCAGAACGGCTGAATGTGGAAAATACACCGAAATTATAATCTAACAGTGAGACTCTGAGAAGGCAGGCATGAGAAGGAGATGCCTGAGCTGTGGAAAGGCTCAGGTAGCTAATTTCAGGAGCCTGGCAGAGGCAGAACGGCTGCTGTGGCAGGGGCAGTGATTTGTTGCCAACCTTCATACTAGCAACAAAGGTGTTGGCAAAAGGCCCTATGCTTACACCTCTGGAGCCAGTTAAAAACTCCAACCTCAGCATCTTCCCAGCTCTGACTGAACCGGCATCTGACAGCAGGCAAAAATGCTCTTCCATGCTTTCTCTGAAAAAGGATTTTAGAGCTATTTTTCTGCTTCCTTGTAGTTCCCTTCTTTTATTTTCTTTCCTTTTTTTTTTTTTTTCTTTTTTTGTGTGTGTGTCTTATTTTCCCCTTCGTAATGGAGGGAAAAAAGGTTAGATTAGAAAACTTCAATTAAGCCTTTAAAAAGACCATCTGCTGAATGCTGACTGGGGTTTCATGTAAACAAAATGCCTGTGCTGGTTACAAACAAATGATCTTATCTATTGTATTGTGTTACAAATTAAAATTAGATTAAGCCACCTACATGGTACCGCCGCTGAATCTTAAATTTCTTATGGAAACTGAATGTTTGCTGCAAGTATTCATTCGGCCTGATGAGAGCCTCATTATTTTTGTACCAGCAGTACACACTGGGTATAGCATAATCAAAGCCTGGGGGTACGTATTAATTATCCTTTTGAATAGTGATGAAATTTTAAAAAGATCTCCTTTAGGCTCACATCATCAGCAGATGAAACAAAGCTTTGCACAGCTTGTGAGCAGTGGCTCACATGTGTTTTTACATCTGTTCAGGATATTTCAATTTGAAGCGCAACAAGCCAAGTCTGGGATTAAAGACCCAGAGAAAGAGGGGGGGAAGATCTGCAACAATAACCAGACCCCTCCCCTTCCTGTCTGCAGCGGAGAGGGAGAGTGCCTTCTTGGTAATAAAACCTGGCTCCATTTTGTTTTTCCTTTTGGTGGTGGAGGCAATACTATTTAGAAGAGGGGGGTAACGCTCTGAGCTGGTGCACTGCCTGTAGGTGCCAGGACTAATTACCTGGTCTCCTGTTCTTGCCTCCCTACTGCGGCATCCAGGGAGGCTCTAGTTTAGGCTGTCAGTGCCAGGGGCTCTCATGAGTTTACTGATGTTTCCCTCTTTAGTGAGGATTACAGTCAGGTTAAAGAGAAGAAATGTTTGTGCTCCCCTGGACTCCTGCAGATCCATGTTTGCCAGCTTGTGAGAAAATGAGGAAATGGGGATGCCCTTTGTCAAGAGGGTTATGTCGTCCTCTTTGAATGGCATCCGGCGCACGGCTTAAGTGCTTTGCTGGAATGAAAAAGAATCAGTTCAAAATACTTTTTAAAGCAATGTCAAACTGCAAGCCACAAATTGTGCAGGTTAAGTCCTACTGCTGTGATGAGTAAAAGCAAAAGTGGTCAGTCAGAATGGAGATGTCTTAGCTTTCAGTGGGAAAGGATTGCTGTGGTTCGGTGCTCAATCCAAGGATCAGATTCTCAGGCAGCCACAAAGCTAGAACCCTTCTGAAGTCTGCATGTGCTCTGACTTGATAGACAGTCAAAGATCAAGCTGATCATGTTTACAAGTACATACATATACTGCTATTTTGTGGGTCTTTTCATTGTTTTTTCACTGCATCTCTTGAGGGAGAGGCAATAACCAGACAAATTAAAGTAAGAAAGGCAAGGGCAGGACACGAATGGAATCAGTGCTGTTGACCAGACATGAATTCAGATAAGATGATTTTTTAAAGTTTATTCATTTTTACTTAGCAGAGCAGGCCAAATTCTCCACTCACATTTGCTACTTTCTAATTTTCTAGAGGTTTTTTTCAACCTTAATGATTCCATGATTCTGTAATTGTAGCCTAAAGTGTCATCTAAAACTTAATTTTGTCAATGGACATGGGTGAAAGCAGTATAAATCTGCTAGCAAATAATCTGTGGTTTACAGACTACAATACATCCTTCAGTTTTTATGGCAGATCAGAAATATTTTAGCTAAGTGTTTTAAAAGTACATAAAGGCACCACCAAAGGTAAGGCATATAATCTATTTAAAATTCTTACTTTCTTGGTCATGTATGGTGTTTCCAAAGCAGAATATCTTGTCAAAGGATATGATTTATAATTCACTTAGTGGCTTGAGGCTGGAAGGATCACAGGAGCATAGAATCTCCCTCTGTGGGCCATTTTGAGAAACCATAAACACCTCTCCGTTGGTGTATGTTCTAAAACAAGCAGGACCCAAGGAGGGATCCCAGACCCACCAGAACCTCTGTTGGCTGTGGGTCAGTTGTGTAGGTGCCAGGGCATAACCACACAAACAGCGAGAGAACACAGTTTTGTTCACAAGTCACAAGTGAAGGACGTGAGCCCTTTTCCACTGATAGGATAAAGTTGACTTAGACAAAGTGAGCTCTGTCTTAAGTAAGGACTGGTGGGAGAAGGCCCTGCACTCTACTTTTCAGGCAACAAATGAATGCTGTCATTATTAAAAATTAATTATGCGAATGAGTGGAAGGCTACACTCCAACTTGTGTGGTTGTTGCAAACTAACAGCTGTTATGGTTCTTTCTCTGTGCTCAGACCTGCATGGCCTGTCATTTACTATTCCTTACAGAGTCTGGAGCATGGATCATAACAATATAAATATGGGTATATGCTTAAAAACATGATTAAAAATAGTTACTGCTCATGGACAGTAGTCAATTTGCCAACATGAATAAAAGCAATGCTATTTTAAAAAATGCAGCATGACATATAATGGACAAGCCTGTAAAATTCAAATAATGAAACTTTTTCAGAGTTAGAAATGACTGAGTGTTAAAATCTGCTTTCCTATGAAATAAAAAGTGACCAAAAGTATTTTTTTCATATTTATGAAAAAAAAGTGCTTGCAGGCTGAGGCTTTGCATGGCAAGTTTCAGCCTAAAGCGAAATTTAACAGCTGAGTTATAAACCCCTAAAAATAGGGTTTTGTAATGGAAGTGCTGACACAACTTTATCTATCACAGTAAGAATGGCACAGCTATAATTAAAAGTACATAGTGTACTTTGCCTTTGACTAACATAAATAGTTGTCAGGATGGCCTCCAATACACTTCTCCATATTATTTTGACTCCAACACAACGGAAGCAATTCCTTATTCTTGCATGCTGAGACAAATTATCTAAAATTATAGAGCCCTTGGACTTCTCTACAAATAGCACCCAAACACGCTCACAAGCTGATGTCAAGTGGCACCAAGAGCTACCGCTATTACCCTGTTGCAAGGGAAAAGGACCTTAGCCTGATGCTGCCCTATTGAGACCAAATTACTTGTTTTTCTGCTCCACTTCATTCTGTAGACTATCAGTGTGTTTTCACTGAAACATTAAGGTAATGCCCATCAACTAGACCAAGCCTTCAGCTTTGGGTGCCTTTAAATTGCTAGATACTGCTGTGGCTTCTTGTTTTTGTGGTGACTCTTGTTTTTAATGATACTTCATTGAATAAGTGATATGTAATTAAGCTTTTCTGACAAGACTTCTTTCTGATTTTTTTCCAACCCTTCTCTTACATTTCTAGGGGAAAAAAAAATAAAAATCCATATTTATATATTTAATTACACTCAGCTTTTTTTTTGGTAAATCACTCTATTCGGTTGTTTTTACCTCCCACTTCTTTTTCCTGTTTCTCTCTTCTTCCTGTGTATGTTTCCCTTTCTTTGCCCCTTTTTGCCCTCCTTTCTCTACAGGACTCTTCTTCCTATCTGCCTCTTTCCTCCACTACTTTGCATTTGTGTCTGGCTTTTTCTAGTGGGGCTTCATTTTGAGTTTTTTTGCACATCCAACTCACTGAAATCAGTGAGTATTTGGGGTACTAAGTGTCAGACCCCTAACTTCTGTCTCTCTTTTCCTAAAGCGCCTGAATTTAAACCTAATAGTTTTAAAAAAATTGCAAAAGTCAAGCACCTTATTTTGCAAACACTTCCACACATGTGTAACTGTGTGTGAGTTGCATCTGTTATGGCTTGAATCTGAGAGACCGGGACTGAGGCACAGCTTTGCAAAATACTTGGAAGTTGACCAGGGTTTTTTGCAAACAAAGAGTCAAGGATTCTTTTGCCCTGGTCTTGTGTAACTTGCACTATGTGCTGCCATCTTCAAAGGTGGGCTTTAAAAGCGAATTCTGTCTAAAAAGGGGATTCTTCCCCTAGAATGTGTTTGAAGCACCAGGAAACTCCCCACACTTCTGCTGATGCAAACAGGAACAACACCGTTGGCTTGTCTTCCAGAATATTTAACTGATTTTACTGTTGGTGTAGCAATTTAACCATGATGAATATTTCAGAGACAAATATGTGATACACATTGCTAATCATCAGGTGACAAAAGCTAGAAAACAGATAATAAGAAATAGCTGATAGAAGAAACATGAAACAACATCCTTTCTAAGTAAAACGTTTTGTAGCAAGGACAACAGGAAGGTTTTATTTTTGAAAACCACAATTTTTTTCAGTGAAAAACAGGAAAATCCCAGAAGTTTAGTTAGATGAAGTTGAAACCTAAGATTTAAACAATTTTTTTTTTTTTCATATGTTTAGTTTAGAAATTTGAGGAAGTTTTATGAAATTGTAGGATATTTAAAAAGTAGCAAAATTAGGATATTTGAGAATTAATTAATTTTAATTAATTTATAATGCTTATTTTTCACTTTGAAGCCAGTAGGGAGAAAAATTAAATTAAGATTAAATTAAAGATGCGCTTTTATTGTTTATGGTGTAATGAAAACACAGATGATATTTCTCTTTTTCCAATTCTTCCTTAATTCTTTTGTTTTGTCCTGAGCCTATTCATGCAGGTCCACTGGATAATGCTAAAAATTGCGCTGTGTCCCAGGACAGCCCCTTTTCAGGTGGTTTCGGCTCCCGATTTTCGGCCTCCTGCCTAACATAACTCACCCGAGGCACGGCGATATCCCAGCATAACACAAACCTTGTCATGTCTTATTGCTTAAATAACACAATAAGGAAATTAAAAGGCTTGCTGGTTATGATTTTCATTGTTATGGCTTATGAAGTCTTGAAGAATTTCAGGAAATTGATTACCCGGGGGTGGTTTAGTACCTGTGGTTGAAAAAAAAAAACAACCCAAGAACAACAAAGAACCTCTGACTAAAAGCCTTTTGATATTAATACACAGCATATACCCTTGTCCATCCTGGCAGATCTGAGATCAGGCAGCGATGCAGGCGCTCGGTACAGGCGGCGGCGGCGGAGTTGCCCTGCCCCGGCCCGGGCTGGATCGGCGTGGGCTGGATGCCCTCTACCGGGGGATCCGCCGGCGAACCGCCGGGCCTGGCTCCCTCCTCAACCGGGCTGGAGAGCACGGAAGGCTTTACCCGCTTCACCTTTATCTTCTTTGCACCAAAATATAATGGGGGAGGAGAAAGGAAAAGTCTCTAATTAATGCCGAAGTTCTTTCACGGGGCAGCAGGTGGGAAGAAAATCGATGGTGCGGCTCCCTGCTGTGCTGCTTCGGTGAGGGAGGCCGGGAAAGCCCCTCTTCCCGCAGTGCTGCTCCCGGTATTGCCTCGGTGTTGCCCCGGTATTGCCCCAGACAGGCGGCTGTCCCGGTCCAGCCCAGCTGCGGGGGTGCGGGAGTTTGGCCCCCATCCTCACGCAGCACTCACTGCTTGTGTGAGTGAGCTCTGGGGGCCTGCGCTGTGTTGGGAGTCCCGGGTGCAGCAACAGCCTTGAGCCTGACCCTTTGGCCGGGGGGGACAGCCAAAAGCAAAGGCAGGGCGGGTCGCTGTGCATGGTGAAAGGTGAGACAGACGGCATTGGGAGAGCCGCACACGGGGCTGAGCGGCAGGTCAGTGCGCCCGTGGCTGCACATGGCACCTCTGGCGAGGGCAGCTGGGAGGGCAGTGCCGAAGCATCCTCACAGGGCAGCCGCTCTGGTCTGAAACCCGACGGGCCTACGCCTGCTGCACAAGCAGGGGACAGGGAGTGCTCAGCAGTGAAAAAAAGGAATGCAAAACAGGGACAAAGTGTGTGTGTTTTCAGCAAGGAAGCACTCTCTGGGTGTGGGTGGACCCATGGTTTCTCCTCTGGCCCTGAGAGAGGCAACCCGGAGCACAGTGGTGCTGGAGAGGCATCCTTGGCCATGGCCACCCTCTCGGCATGGTGGTGCCCCTTCCTTCGCAGGAGTCCTGGCTACCACCACTGCTGTCGAGTTCCACCAGCTGCATGAGAGGTCCAGGTTTTAGCCTCACAGGCAAGAAAATTTGGTCTTTGTGCAGAAACTCTCATTCAAAGTCAGCAGCTGGTGCAGTGCACCCTGCCAGTGCACAACTGGGTGGGATGAGACCATTTCAGCCTTATCCCAGGATCCGATCACTTACAAAGGCTTCAGTTACATCCATCGTGTTATCTGAATGGTTATTTTGTGACTTAATTTCCCCTGCTTTTTCGCAGTGGTAATTAAATGAACAAGGGAAAAAAAGAGACAGATTAATTGATTGAACTGATTCCAGGAGAAACTATTACTCCTGTTCCTCTTCTGCTCTGTATGGTGTTTAAACAACTCTGAAATAGAGCTGGGTGAATCCTGCCAACATATTTCTCTGAGCATTGCTTTGATTTTCAAATGAATTGTCTTCATCTGCTTTTATCCCACTATTGCCTTGGCTTTATGTGAACATTTGTACAGTCTAGTTTGCTCATGATAAAAAAAAAAAGCTAGCATGTTTCAGTACAATGGAAAATTAATTTTGTTATTTCATTTCCGTGAGCTCAAGAGTTATGTAGTGACAGGACAAAAGTAGTGCCCTGTAACAGAGCAATAATCTCTAATGACATTGTTCAGATATGCCACAGTGCAAATGAATAATACTATGTCATGGGTCGAACAAAATTTATGAAAATTGCTTAACAGAATTGCCAAAATCATAAGCCACAGAAACTCTGCATCTAGAAAAAGAAGTGAAATGCACCAAATACTGCACTTATTGCCAGTTATTCACTCTTTTATTGAAAAGATTAGGAATATTTTTCTTTTAAATTGCATTCATTTAATGTATATTTGTAAGTGTGATGGCAGCGAGTTTAGAGCATATTAGTCAAATCTGTGCTTAGGGAATATGAATAATGTGTATTAATCATAAACGTCCCTTGGTAGTAACAAATATACTTACAAATTTTATAAAAGTATTTTGAAAGGAAGCAAGAAAAATCACACAAGAGCACGCTTTTAAGAGAATTTTACAAAACAATCATCAACATTAAGGAAATTCAATTTTTCATCTGGATCTAATCTATAGCTTTCATAAAATCTCCTTATTGAACAATTATTCAGAGAGAGACTAAATAAATATGCTGCTAAAAATCATAATAAAAGTTTCCAGAAAATTTGAAAAGTAGGCAAAAAAGCCACTTAGTTAACTTCTCTCCATCTATAAGGAAGATTACTATTTTAGCTTGTGTTTGAATGCAACCTTTACATTAAGTGCTTTATACTGCAATATCAGATTATATAAGGTTACAGAATGGTTGAAATTTTTTAAAGCTGTATTTTTAATTTTTTTGATGAGCAGACCTGATATTTAGGACAATGCATTTTCCAGAATCATGCTTCCTTGGTTTAATTGTCAGTGTTGGAATTCCTGTTTCATCCTGGATGATTGTTCACCTCAGGAATGTGCTATGGATCCTTTTGCCTCACAGACTGACCTAAATATTTGGAGAAAGCATTGTGATTTTAAGTGTCTCAGGAAGAATGCAAAAGGCAAATTAGGATCATAAAGAAAAAAAAAAATGAGGGAGCAAGGAGAAAGTTTTTCAGTGTTCTTTCACCCAGAATGCAGCTGAGTATACACAGAGTATATGCAAAAGTCTCAGTTTTAAAACTAAGTTCCTTTAGAAATGTTGTAGAAAACAAGATATAAAATTTGCTTTATTCTGCGGTATGCAGATTTCATATAGACTTTTCTGTAAAAAGTGACCAAAGAGTTATCAAAATCGATATGCAGCTGTGCTGGAGGAGAAAAAAAAAAAAATAAAAGGGATTTTAATTCTGACCTGAATATCACATATAAGTCAAAAGAGGTGTTATCGTACTTCATGAGAAAGTTTTTTGCTGCATTATCATCTTGGGCACGATGCTGTGAGAATGATGTAACCAAACGGCAGGATGTATGAGAGGAAAGTCTTAGAAAAATTGAGCAAAGGAAAAAGATTAAAATAGTTTCTGTTTTGTAGTAAATAGGCATTCATTTTTTTTTTTTTCACATTTACTTCTATAAACAGATTGACTAGGAATGGGGATTTTTTATAAATAAAAACAAACTTGGGAGATAGGGCTTTAATCTGTCTCCCTTTCCCCAGATAAATAAAATCTCCAAACCTTTCACTGATGACCACTGTTACCCAGCTGGGCCTCAAGTGTGGAGGGAGCAAGGCAGGAGAAATTCTTTGTGGGAGATGAGCGTCTTTCCTTCCGCACCTGCACAGTTAGCCTAAATTCAGGCAGATAAATGTTACCTGCAAAATCCAGTCATAATGCAAGGAGAAAGAGAGGCCCAATTTAGTTAGAGAATTACAATGTGTTCTTTGGAAGTAGCTGGTGACTTGTGGCTATCTGTGTATGTGAGAGCTTATAAAGTCCTTATTACTCAACAGTGCCTGATTGCAACCTACTGGCTAGTACAGTTTTTCAGCCAAAAAGGGGGGAAGAAATGCCTCCTGGCAGACCACAACTGAATACATTCAAGAAAATAGTTGTTATTTCAGGTGCACAGGTTCCCAGTAGAAAATAAGTTTAATTAATTAATTTATTTTTCTAATTTGTGAAAATATGCCTAGGGTGACCTCTAGGCACATGTGCAAAAGCCATAAAACCAGATTCATTCATTAACCAGCTGACACAGTGTCAACCAAGGATAGTCAAATAAACAAATAACATGTGAGGAAAACTCAGACTCCTCCCATCCAAGTCTCCATAGGAAAAAGTCTTTGAGAGTGAACACACTTGGCAGCCTGCCTTGGGCTCCTTGCTCACCGCCTTTTTCGGGCAGCAGGGAGAATGGAGTCAGAATCATGGTGATGATCCCTCTCATTTTTTGTTTAATTTTCATGACATTCAATTAAATGCCATAAATGTATCAATTTTTTCCTCTATTTTTTAACATACGTTAAATATGAAATAGGAATCGGTTACAAAAAGGAGCGTGCAAAACATTTGCACCTCTGGGATTGGACAGAGAACTGGAAATCAGGATTTCTGGCTTCTTCTCCACCACCACCACTCTCCTGCTCTCTGATCATGGGGAAGCTGCTCAGCCTGAGTGCTTAGATGCGTGAACTTCATCACACAGGGCTAGTCAGTTCCTAGTAATTCAGTGTATTGCTTTTTTTTTGCCAATGTATGCTATTTGAGCTTCTCTCATTGCCACAGGGTGCGATAAACAGCTAAATTACCTGAGGAAAAAGCAGATGCACCTCTGTAATGGAATTACAGAAGTAATGGAAGGAACTCAGCCTTTCAGCTTTTCCCTGAAGTACTGGGGAGCATCAGACTCCTGTGGATAGGTGGCAGCAGTGCGGAGACATCAGTGCTTTATACCTTTCCCAGCACTTGCATGTGACTGTAGTGATTTTGCTGTTGCCAGCATCTTTGAAGTCCCTGAAGAAAGTACCTATTGGGACTTGAAATGCCATCATCATGCTCATTCACTATGATGCCATCAACAGCTACAACATTCCTCTCACAGCATCCTTGTCATGCATTATGAAGTAATGCATTATGGTTTACCTTATAAATAACAAATTTTTGAAAATTTATATTTCAGCTGTTTGACAAGCAAGATTTTCCACAGTAATAAAAACAGGTTTGTGTCCAAATGTCCCTTATTTATAATCAAGTGGGAGAAAAATCCTTTCTGGCTACAACTTCATATTTGAGTTTTAACAGACGAAGTTCTGTTCAAACCGAAGCACTGTGGCTGTGATGGACACAGAACAGGGCCAAGTATATCTGGTTTTCAACCTGGGAGGAAATCTTCCCCTATTCTGCCCCCCTCAAAAAAGTATTCAAGAAAAGATCAGACACAGATTTTTAATGCCTGGGGAAAAACAAAACATGACCCACAATAGATTTAGGCAGTTCCATTTTTGCTTTCTATTTTTAAAAGCATACATGTTATTTAAAAATAATTAGCTTGAACCGATTTACGTGCAATGTATATATTGCACATATGTCTAGAGGAAACCAGAAACAGGGTTGTATAATTGTAACCTTACTGCACTGAAGGCCTGGCATAATTACTGTTGCGAGAGAGAAAGCCAAAGAGATTTTATCTGTCATATTTATTTTCCCCATATAAATATATTAAAACAAAATAAAAATAACCTTTTTTTTTTCATGTGCAGAGCTTGCCTCAGTTTATATAGTATGCATTTTGTTCTTTATTATTATTATTAATAAGCAGTAAAGCACTTGAGATGGCAATCTGGAAGGCTGTTTTTTCAGCAGCTGCAAATTTAATCTGTTGCTCATGAAAAAAAAAAAAAGAAATCTTCAAATATGCACGTGTCTTTTTCCCTGATTTTGTCTCTGCATGGCAAGTGAGGCTGTATAGGGCAAAAGTAGGTTTCACTGTGCAAATGTGAGCATATGCATCTGCTTAGTCTTCTGTCCCTTTAAAAAGTAATTAGCCAGTATAATACGGCTACTGGGTACGTGTGATATCATCATATTTAATGAATCGTAGGATTGAATGTGAGGAAGAAACTCTATTGAGTCAAGATCTCCCAGAGGCTTTGCTGAAGCTTGGACTGGCACAAGACTGATGCTTTTCTATATCCTCAGATTCAACACCAAGACCAACTTTACTTGCAAAGAAAAGATCCAGTTAAATAAAATCCATATGAAGCCTGCTAAAATAATACAATTTGAGTAAATCAATGCCTTAGGACTTTCTCAAAAGCATCTTAGGAAACTCACTGAAAAAGAACAGTACATTTCTAGTGAGTACCAGTTAGGGACCTTAACACACTCCTTTTGTATCTTGGTGACTTTGCAGGAGGTGGATTAGATTTTCCCCACATAAAGCACACGTCTTCATTTTGCAGTACATTGTAAACACACTTTTCATGGTAATGTCTTGTTTTGTTTTGTTTTTTTAAATCGATTATGCATTAGTAATTTGTGCATCACATGCTGGCAAGCGGAATCACAGTATATTGCGCACACTACTAATGTGAGACAGAAACCTCGGCGTATTCTAGCTCTCTTCTCATATCTTGTTAGCATCTGTTTGTGGTAGGCTGGGATGATGAGGTGCTAATATGATACAGTGAAGGAAGTGTAAGCCATGAACATTTTTGTGTCACATTTGTGTAATATATTACACTAATCTGACCAGACTTTCATGTGCTCTTACCCAAGGAATGCCATTCCAGCCTCCTCCCTTCCCCCATCAATGCCTTTGAAGGTTTGTGAATGATTTCCTGTACACAGGCTGTGTGAGAATGTGCACACATTCTTTCCCTGGTCAAGGAAGTAGTGCTTTTTATGCCCGCTCGCTCTCAGTGCAATAGTGTTCATGAACAAATTACACTGAAGTGGGAAGCATGTTCAATTATATTCTTCTTTCTTGGCTCAGAGATAAATGAAGTAGAAGGTGCACTCTCTCCAATAAGCATCAGATCTATTCAGAGTTCTTTGTGCAGTGTCTAGGGGCAATTTTTTAGCAAATTTTTTATGAGGCAGCAGTCTGCAGGTTGCACAGCAATAACTGCGATGTCTGAATTTGCAGCCATGGTTTCTTTCTGAGAGGTACCGTCAACCAATGGCATCTCGCAGACTGGTTCTGATTTTGACCTTGTTACCAGTCCTTAGACAATTTTCTAGGTCTATTTTTCCTATCCATTATTGGTTTTGCCCTAGACTGGTGGTTCTTCAGGTGATAGCTGTCTTTTCCTATGTGTCTACACAGCTTTGGCACATTCAGACCCTACTCCTGACTCGAACTTCTTGTCAGTACTTTAGTAGAAATAAATACAGTAGTAAAGTGGATTCACATAAAACAGAATGGCATTATAATTATAATATACAGTGCTTCATCTTGCTGATCTCATTCAGAAAAAAAAAGCCCATCAAAGGTCTGGATGGAAGACCTGCAATTAGAAAATCATAATGGTTTTGATAAATCATTGCATGTTTCTCTTTGTGGATCCTCAGTGTTAGATAGAATTTATAGGGAATGGTGAAGAAAAGATATCTAATAGTGAAATTTGACTGAACGGTGGAGCCCATATATACATATTACATATGTTCTTATTTTAGGTATTAATCTGAGACTAGAATGCCCTGATATCCATCATAAGGTGTAACTCTTCAGGTGTGTCATCCTATAACTTCCCAAGAGCTAATGCAAGATCACAGCTTGATGTGGTGGGTTGACCTTGGCTGGATACCAGGTGCCCATCAAGCCTCTCTATCACTCGCCTCCTCAGCAGAATGGGATGGGGGGGAGAAAATAAGATGGAAAAAACTCATGGGTCAAGATAGAGGTAGTTTAATAAGGCAAAATCAAAGGCCACACACAGAAGCAAAGAAAAACAAAAGATTTATTCTCTGCTTCCCATCAGCAGGCCATGTCCAGACACTTCCCAGGAAGCAGGGCTTCAGTACACATAGTGGTTGCTCTGGAAGACAAATGCCATAATAACAAATGCCCTCCTGCCTCCTCCTTTCTCTTAGCTTTTATTTCTGAGCAGTTGTCATATGGTATGGAATATTTCTTTGGTCAGTTTGGGTCAGCTGTCCTGGCTGTGTTTTCCCTCCCAAGACCTTGCCCACCCCCAGCCTACGGGTGAGATGGGAATGTTGGAGAGACAGCCTTGATGCAAGCACTGCTCAGCAGTAGCCAAAACACTGGTGCATTATCAGCACCTTCCTAGCTACCAGTACAAAGCAGAGCACTATGAGGGCAGCTATGGGGAAAATTAACTCCACCTCAGCCAGACTCAATACCCATGACTACCCTGTGGTAGACAATGCAACATATGCTCATTCTACCATACTAAGATCAGTTTTACTGGCTGGTATTTTGCATTTTTCCCTCTTAGGGAAGCTATAGCTTCAGAAAACAACATCTCAACAGTCCTGGCACTGGGGGGAAGACTATTCCAGTTGGAAATGCAAGGAGGAAATTAGGGTGTGCATGTTCTAATGAATTAAACTATGCCTGTAACATTTCATAGCACCAAAACACAATCTTGCACACCGCCAGGCTGTTGGTGTGCCTTGCCTTGCACTAAAGAACATTTCCTGAGCAACTCCCAAACAACAGCCACAGAATGCAATTAGAGGACCTACTCAGCCCAAGATGATTAGTAAACTTCTGCTTTGGACTACAAGTAGCTCCCTGAATTCCTTTCCTGGCAGTTTCTACTTAGTTTGTTTTCTATTGTTTTCATTTGGACAGATATGGCAGGACCAAGCTTGACTCTAGATGACATTATTCATTGCAAAGTGAAGGTGAATTTAAAGATATTTCTCCTTTAGTCGCGAGCCAAAATTGAATACTATCATACTTGAATAGCTGGGGGAATATTTATCTAGAATAATACAGTATAGCAGCATTATGGTTACACTATTAGCATCTTATAGTGTCAGTGTACGTCACTTTGTTCAGTATAATAAGAAGTCAGAAGTTGCAGAGGTTATGCCTAAGCTGCGTGCCCCTAAGGTCGTGCTTCTCAACTACTGGTTCATGAAACATACTCTCACCCATCCATGATTTCAGCTTAGAGTGACACCCAGCTGCACATGATCCTCTCCTGAACTTTGGTGAGATTTTTGTTTGCTTCTGTGTTTTTTAATTTTGTCTTAGTGGAGAAAAAAAATCCCACAAGCATGAAGGGTGAAAAAGAGCCATGATGTTTTGCCTGTGCCAGAAAGTGACCAGGTGGTGCCATGCAGCACTTTTGTCCATCTCTTCAATGCAGTCGGTGGACACTGGAGCAAAGGCAAGCCAGGCTCATCTATTCCCTAGGCAAGCAAACTGTGCACTGTATTATTTTGGTATCATGAAACATAATATTGGTGAATTAATCTCAGCAAAAGAAGGACCAAGACCCCAAGTAAAGTGATTGTGGATAATGTTGATGCAAAAAAAGACAAGTCAGTATGTACTGCAGTACATTGACTTGTTACTACAATATGGAAAAAAATGTATTATTATTTAATGTACTGATTTCCTATTGATGTGATGAGTTTTTGAGCATAGCTAGTTTACTGAATGTCCTTGTAAAACAAAGATGAATAAAATTAAAGAATGTATAAATTGTAAAACAGGAAAAAAAAGGTAATAGCAACTTTCAGAGCTTCTTTCATGAGCTGTGTTTTGAAAACATTTTTTTCTCTAAGAGCTACTCTTTTCCTGTGTCTTTCCCTGACAACATTTTGCTTTTTATCTAATTTTAATAAAAAGATAGCATTCGAGGGCATCTCAGAATCCAGCATCTCAGCCTTTGCCTTTGTTGTTTAAATTGCAAAAAGAAGAAGAAGAAGAAGAAAGACCAAAAAAACCCCCAAATCCTTTCAAGAGAACCTCATCAACATGTTTTGGGCCTTCTGTTTAAGATTCACAGCTTCTTTAACTTCCATTAAAATCAAGAAACTTGGTCATCTGCTTTTGACAAAAAGCCATTGTAACAGGACTCCAGTGCAATAGCAGAAAACAATACTTTATCTGATGCTATCTATTGTGAAATTGAGGCTTAAGTATGACAGGAAAAGGTGCTACCCCCCAGACTTTCCCTGAGTTACCATGTACCTCTTTGCACTTATCTTGCAGGAGATTTGAAAGCAGGAGCATTCCTGAGAGGTCAGATCATGGGCTATTGGAGACTGTAAGGCCCTCATGACTTCTCAGAGTGGCCCTTTCCAGGCTATGTGCCACATCCAAAAGAGATGTGAGGACAAGAAGACAGTGCAAGGTAGAAAGATGTTGGAGGGGTCACAATGGTAGGGAATTGCCAGGGGGGAAGGGGTACTTGTCCTTCAGGTACCAAAAAGGTGTTGAGTATTGTAGTGGGGCTGAACAGCTTGGTGGAGGTTAATTCAATATTTACAAATGGTTTGGAAGGAACATATTGTTTCTTTTGCAGGGTTTCTACTGAAGACAGTGAAACTTGTTATATAATCTGGAGAACCAAAGAGAACTATGTTTAGACATTCTGGTAGGTCACTGCCCAGTTAATTATTTACAGGAGAAAAAAAAAATGCCTTGTTGGAAAACACTGCATTTTCTGAGTTATCTTTGAACTACATTTGTTTGCAGTCTCAGTTTGTTACTTTGAATCTCGTCCCCTTTCTTAGTATTTGGTGCTAAAAGCTACACATTTTGTGCCAAGTAGTGGCAAATGTTTTTTTCCATATCTCAGGGGAAAATCAGAATCCTTTTGGTCATTTAAATATTTGTAAATACATGCTTTCACCATGATGGACATGCAGAACAAATAATTTTTATATGAGGGTATTACACTGATTAGTTAAATTATTTTATTTCTACTCAGCATAATTATTTGCTGGGGACTGAATAACCAGAATTTGGGGTAGCTGTTGACCAAAGGTCAAGATCTGGATTTCCTAAGTGTCGCTGTTCTGTGACATGTGACAGGGAATAGAGTAAGATTAGTTTATTATACCCACAAGCTCTTTCCTGTTAAGCAAGGCCTCTTTTAAAGATTAGGAGTATGTCAATATAGTCACTGTTCAAAGCATATAATTAGTCCTATGTGCCGGGAGAAGAGATGTTGGATATATTTATGTGTCATCTGTGATGTTTGAGCATACTTTAGGAAAGAAGCCTCTGAAACATACAAAATTATGGGTTTATTAGCCATACTAACTGTCAACAAAGGGTACATGATTTGTTTAAACAATCAAACAGCAAGGTAGTTAATGTTATAACATGCAGGAAGTTTTCAGGTTCTATAAATATGTGTAAAACATGGGAAACTGGTAATTTGGGGCTGATTCTGTGATAGAGCAGTCCAGATAATTGACTTTATGCAGTAAATGAAATACAATATAAAGGGATTGGATTGTAATATCTGCAGTCTTCATTGGTGTAGATTGGTGTCTGCTTGATTAACTATTGGTAGCCCAGGATGACATACAGGAAATCTTATAAGTAAGATTTAAAGATGAAGAGTTCAGATAAGACATAATCACATTTTTGTGTAGAAGAATAAACGTAGGATGAAACTAAAAATAGGTTGTGACAATGCACACATTTTCGTAGTTAGACTGAAAAAGGTCCTAACTTAGAACTGTTTTCCAACTGGAAAAATGGAGCTGAAAAATATTTTGAGATAACATTCAAAACCCACAAGAGCTTCTAAAAGAATCACCAAGCTAAAAATATCATATGGGATCTGATCAAACTCAGCCTAATATTAGGTTCCCATTGATCTCAACAGAAGGCAGATCAGACCCTAAAATATTTTTGTCATTTATCTTAAAAATAGAATAGATGTGTAATTCTATGTGCAAGTAGTAAACAATTTTAGCAAACATATCTATCTTTAGATTTTTTTTTTTTTTTTAAGAATGGAAAGAATGTTCACTTTTATACACATGAAGCAGGCATAGAAACCTCTATATTCATAGAATTCTATTATCTATTGACTAATATTGGTCATATTTGCTCACTCAAATAACCAACAGTAAAATGGTAGGTAAGTAGACAATATAGGGAAGATAAAGCACTGTCATAAAAGTGAAACAATTCCTCAGTCACCTGAACAAATGCACTTTCTTTCATGTGAAGAATGTTGGCCAAATTATAGACAGTCCAGGCTAGTTGCACTTTATGTTGCATTAAATTCCGCTGGTCCATAGACCATTAGGTCCAAATTTTATACCCACACAAAAAATAGGTTTATCAAAGGATAAAATAAAATTTCCATCTTATAGTGCACAGGACAGAAATTAAGAGTAAATTGAAAATTATAATTTACTTGCTACACCAAATATGGTTTACGTTTATTCCTATGGAAATTTTAGCTTGTCCTGTCCCACTGAATTATTTGGCAGAAGTTGTTTGACCTCCGTGGAAACAGAATCCTTGCAGGAGGTCTATGACTAGGCTGCCATGGGAAAGAACCCTAATTTCTTCATTATGGTTTTGATAAGGATCTTCCTTGTGATTTTTTCCACGCTTCTGCATTTTGATCTCAATGGACCTGAGCAGCACAGTTACTCAAGCAAAATGTATCAGAGTAAGATTAAAAGATTCTTGAAGATGGCTAAACAGAGCTGACATGGGAGCTGCTGAAATGGTCGATGAGGGCAGGACTGTAGGCCTGCAAGGAAATATAAGGGAGGAAGTTCTTCTCAGAGAGTTTCCTTCCCCAGATTTCTGTCCCAAGAGTTTTGCTCATTATTTTATTCTCAGAGGCAATCTAACCACTGCTGGAACTGCTTAGCACTTCTGGGGTCATTTACCCAGTTTGCCACTTACACTTAGAGTAATTTTCTCTGGTCTCAGTGTATCTCTGTTTGCTTATTTTAAATAAAAGCTGTTTTGTTATTTATTCTGTTCAATGGAATTGAGTTAGATTGGTTTATTTTAAATATTTTTATATAAATAAACATTTTTTATATAGGACATCACATATATAATAATATTAAAAGAACATAATATATTCTTAATATAGTATCTATTTGTAAGGTACATAGACAACTGTGAGCAAAATGACACTTGCTTATTTATGTAAACATATATATGTGTCTAGATTATCAGAAATTACACTGGTACTTCTGAATGGACAAAAAAAGTAACTTCTGATATCCCAGTTAAAGTAATATCAACTTTATTTCTTCCCTTTGCATTGATTTTTATTATTAAAATTATCTTATTTCTCTCTAAGTAAAGGCCTTAAGGAAGAAATCTCTTTGCTGTTCTCTAAAAAGCAAACTTCCTCCTCAACACACTTGCTTAAAGGAACTGTTGGTCTTAACTAGACTTCCATTAGAGTAAAATGTATTTATCCCAGATGTATATACCAATGTATAATACATACAATGTTTCTACACAGGCAGCTTAATCTTTTTTTGAGGACATTATTTTTAAAGTGACTCTAACTGAGAGTGCTTTGTTCTAATTTTTTCATTTCTCTGACCATCTCTAAACATTTTACTTTACCCATTTTCATAATGATTCCATTCACAGGCAACTTCAAAAGCTTTGTACCAGTCTTCCTGTTGTATAGGATGCAAGGGGACCCGTCATCTCAGCCAGAATCCCTGCCATGAGCCATTTATCGCAACAAAAGACACTGTGTTAACGACATGGCTCATCATCAGTCAGTCCTGGTGCAGAAGATGTCAGATCCACTGCTGGAGAACAAGTATAATTTGGACTTTGCTTTTTGAAATGGAAAGATGGCAGGGACTGCGAACAAAGTCACCTGTAAATTGGTTGATGATTTTCTACTTTTTTTCCCAGTAAATCCCTACTCTGACTCTGAATATCTTTATATATATATATTTTTTTTTTTTTCAATTTTGCCTTTGGACAGCATCTTCATTTTAATCAACATAGATATTTATAGCTTACTCTCATATTTTAAATCTAAAGAAATTTTATAAATTTAAATTTCTGTTCTAGTGTGACGTGTTTTTTTTTCATTATCCTGTAATTGAAAGGGCTGAGAAATCAGTACTATAGGAATTGGAAATATTTTTATAGAAGTCTCTAGAAAATGATAAGCTTGCCTGCCACTGAGATACAGCTTTTAAAGTTTTGGTTTCATTTTTGACAAGTTTAACACTAATGTTGTCAAGAATGCAGCTGCATGTTCTGATAGGAGAACATCAGTTTTAACCGGCAGTTGGACTGGAAATAATTCTACAGGCCTTTCAAAAGCTTTTGCTCATTTTTTTTCTTCTGAGTTTTTGTAAAATGTTTGATTACTAATATGAGAGTTTATGGTTATATCCTTTATTATTTCATTGTTTCTGATTTTTTTTTTCTTAAATATACTACTAAGCAAAATTTAAACTTAACTGTCACCAAAGATTTCAGCACAATATATGGCACTTTTCATTGAACTTTGGAGGGATAATATTTCTGGAGATAAAGAACTGACGTACAATAAGACCCTAGATTTACAGCAGCCATTTTTGAGATAGGTAATTAAGCCAACAACTTGCAAGCACACACATGACATTTAACAGCAAGTAGTTTTACTCGTACTTACTTTAAACACATTCTTAAAATCAAGCTTGATCTTAAGTGTTGAAGAATCAGGGTCTCTACAGATAAAAGGAAAAGCGAGACATGTAAGATATTTGCATGCAGCTAAAGCATTCAATATGGAGTCTCATGAAAATTGGGCTAAAAAATTAATTCAGTTTGGTTTGAATATACATGCTCTTCTGTGGATTGAAGAGTGTTCAAAGGAGCTTGGTAAACAGTTAAGTAGAAAGTATCAAACTAGGTTAAGGTGTCTAGTGAGGTACCACAGGGATCTCTATTAGGTGTTATTTAAGAGTCATTAAGAACTAGAAGAGGGATTGTATTAGTGAGGCATATAAAATGAATGTTAATGACTTCAGTTTAATTAAATTCACAGTTAATGCTAAATTAGAAAGAAGTTGCAAACAATAGCGAAATAACAAAGAAGGAGATAAGCATCTGGACTGGACAAAATAAAGTGAGGATCAGGGTGAGAAAACTGATACAAGTGGGGAAAACTATTGTAATGCGGAAGGCAGAGGTTTCATAGGAGAAAGAAACAAATAATGCAGAGAGACTTAGGAATGACAGTGAATAACAAAAAAGCTCCACACAACTTTCTATTTTTGGTGTGCCTGTATTCAGAAAGTATTAGGTCATTAAGCTGTTTTCTATACTAATTTTGTGCAATGCCCTGTGACTTTTTGTTTCTATACTGAAGATGTTTTTATTGAAAATATATTGATTCATTTAGTGGATTACAAGGTAAAAAAGCATTGTCTCAGAATGCTGGAAGAAACCAGATTTAGAGATAGGAGACCATAAACACCTGAAGACAGAATGGGTTTTATTTTGGATAGTAAAGAGTATCTTACCTATTGGTAAAAGGATGAAAAAAAATGTGGGTCAGATTTGGGTTTCTTTGCAAGGTGAGAAAATGTGTGTTGGGGCAGGCCGGGGGTCTATAAGGCACTGCCTGGACTTTTTAAAACCATAATCTTTAGAATTTGAAATTATTCTACCTGACTGAAGACATTATCCTATGTAAAAAAAATAAATAATAATAAAAAAAAGTTTATTGCCAGCAGTGATTTTTTTGACAGAAGTCAAACCCTCTAAGCAAGCCGTGCTTCTTCTGACTCAGACTTCTAAGTTTCTGTGACACAAATTGTTCCTACACATAAAATGCCAATGAGTAGTCTGTAGTATCTGGTTTATGTGCTTCTATACTCTACTAGGAGACTAGATTTTCTACATTTCATAATGTTTTCTTTGTTAGTCAACTGTGTGTTCTACAGTGTTTGTAGCTGCATCTTTGGCTCAGAATACACAGAGCTGCACCTTGCAAACTTTGAAAGCTCTGGCAGAGGTGTACTTTCTGTCCTTATTCTGTAGCTCTGGGGAACAAGACAGTGCAGATTTCAACATGAAAGTTAAAAGAACTCATTTATTATTTTCTACATCTTACTGATGTCCATTCCTTCCATAGGCCCCTCTGATTTATCATCCAAAAGTTACAGAATGGCTGTAGTTGATGTTCTGTCAAAGCTGCAAGGGGAATAGCTAACAGCTGTGTATGGATTGTAATGAAAAAACTGCACATCCTATGCTTTTACTTGTTCCTTTCTAGTTGCAGTTGGAAATGGTACTAACAGATGTAGCTTAGTAGTCTGCACAATTTACGAGTTTTTTGCCTCAAATATAACATGTTCAAAGGAGTATTTAGACTTTATGGTTAGTACAAGAAGGTTAAGCCTCAACTAATGAGCTGAAATACATCTAGTGTTATCTAATTAGCTTGGTATTTACTACCTAACATATTCTTTGTTTCTTTCTCCATTTGCTTCTCAAACTCATGACTCTTGTATATGTGGACATGTCTAAACATGGCTTCCTTCTCCTTTGTGCAAAAGTAAGGGTACACGACACTCAAGACCAGTGCCAAAATGAGACATTATCCACTTAAAGTGAATGGAAAAGTCATGGAAAATGCTAATTCAACCATTCCTAGCTGTGAAGGTTTCACAATTTTTTCTCACTGAAGACTGAAACCAGAGTTCTCTGCATGCTAGGGAGCATCTTGGTGTTTCTCTGTATGCCAAGAAGTACAGTTTAACTGGGTACTGTCTCATGGAAAACTCTGGGGAGGATTCAGAGGGCAGTCTTACTCTGATGAAGGCTTCTCACACAGCCAAGCAAGCCTGTGTTCTAAGAGCACACCAAAAGCACTTGGAGTGAAGGAAAACTCATCACAGATCACAGAGTGGCCGTAACAGGATGGTTTGAGCACACTCACTTTACAACAAGGTAATACTCAGAGATTATTTGGCCAGCACAGGGGAGGCCCACATTAATTTTTTTCCTGTCGGACAGGATTTAAAAGTCCACACTTCCATTTCTCCTGGGGGTACCCTGTTTAAGCATATTATCCAATGACACTTTCAGATAAAACACATAAATACTTACTTACATCAAGCAATTATTGAACAAACTAAAAAGGAATGGCTTTTGGTGCTCAGACTGGAGTCTGAGATTTCCTATTCTTTCTCTCTCTGTGTCCTTTCTCCTATTTCCCTTCATGCATCCTCTCAACTACCAGTTAGCTCTATTACCCTGGGTGTTTGGATTCACACTGTAAGGCATTCAGTTCTGCATGCATTAGGTTGAGTGTTTTTAGTCCAATTTGTGTTAAAGATTTCATTCTAGGAGCTGAATAAACTTGAAAAAGTTGGTGATTGGGTTCCTGGGTCTCTGGTTTGAGTGTATATGTTCCTACAGGGAAGCAAATAGCATCCCTGTGAGAAAAAGTGGTAAAGCTATGTTGTAAGCAGGCTGATATGGAATGCAAATGTGTAGTTTCACCTAGATAGAACTGTACAAAACTTTAAAAATATCTTCTGTTTACATTTTGAAAGCACTAAACGTCATTATTAAAAGGATAATAGCCAGATGTAGTCACACACCTCAGTGAGTCATTAAAATTGAAATGAATAGCGAACAACCTAAATTAGCAAGAGCATGCCTACAGCTACTGCATTAGGTTTCAGCTTTTTAACTACTTTTGTTTCTGATGTCTATGAAAAGTGACAAAAATGCATTTCTGTTTTTTCCTCATTATCCTTCTTCTTTCCTTGCCCTGGCTGAAGGACCACCCCCAAGGTACAATCTGTAGCTTACAGGTGTTTGTTCTTTTTTTTATTGGCCTTGACTTTAGCAGGAGAGAGATATTTTCCTTCATTAAGTTACAATTAAGTAATCAAGGGCAAAAGCAGCCTGTCTTTAATAAGCTGATTAAGATCTGTTAAAGTCAGCATCTCATTTTTTCTACACATATCAAGGCCTTACCTACTGCAGAAGTTTGGTCTGCTGCAATGACATCAAGAGAAAGTGTCTTCACCCTAGGGTAATAGTCCGCTAGGACTTGTATCCATTTAACTATTTCAGAAGGAAACCACATACCCACCACCATATCTCTACTGATATAAATGCAGACCAGGACTATGTAAAATGTGCTATATTCATGCCAGGAAAAATCGCAAGAAGGTTAAATCAACAAAAAATAATTTCCAAATAATTTTTAAAAATTGCTGAAGTTCACTTTTTAATTTACAAAAGTAACATTCTAAATAATTCTTCTTACTCATAAAAAAAGGTCGTTTGGGATTTCCCATAGTTGTGATTCTGTTTTAACTTCCCGAAAGGCCTCTTACGAAAAGGAAAGCTGAAGTGCCTGCCATTTTTTGTTTCAGGCTACCTTATAAAGAGTAAATTATTTATATATTTCTTGATTCTACTGCTGTTCCATTGAAAATGCTTTAAAAAATTGTTCTTTCTCATGAGTTTTCAAGTGCCATATTTACTCAACCCTCTGCCACCTGTTTATGCCAGGCATGGCAAAGCAAGCAAACAAATTCTGTGTTACTTAAAAGTAAGCCCATTTGTGGTAAAAATGAGGCCAGTTCCAACTGCTCACCTGAGTTAGTGAGATTTTCACCGATATTAGGCCCATCTTTTCTTTCAGCCAAAGGACCAAAGAAATTTGAGCTGCAGGTGGTTTTACATTCACCTATAAACAATTCATCCTGCTGAAACCTTGTATTTAAAACATCTATTGAGACGCTCAGACAAGAGAAAATCTGTAGTGCAGGTACAGACTTCCAGCACAGGCAGTATGAAATGTCAGTGCCAGGAGGAGCAGGACTCAGGAGGAGCTGGATGTAATATTGGATTGTAGGGGTACACAGATACTGCATCCAAGGATGCCATGAAGGTGTACCTGAGATGGCTTTAACTTACTAATGCCCTAACCAAGAGTATTATACTTGTGTTCACATGTTTTTTGTCATCTGAGAGCTTAAAAACACTCTGGAGAGCCTTGTAGCATTTCTGCTGAGCTCCTTTCCATCACAACTGGACAGCTACTGATAATGGAATAATTTGTTTAAAGTTACCTTAGATATCAAAGTTACTGCTTTGGATTCTGGTATTGTATTTGGATTTCAGATTTAGAGCAGGGACCTTCTGCAGGTCCTATGTCAGGAAGATGTTTCTGTCTGTGAGGCTGCAGATTAATTCCTATACTCTGTTTTTTGTTAAAAAGAACACACTCACACCTCCTTCTGGAAAAAAAAAAAAAAAAGAAAACAAAGTGCTAAAATGAACCATTTTACCAGGTTTGCTTTGTTGGATTTTGCAGAAATTCTTCTTGCAGGAACAAAAAAAGTAAAACTAATGGCATTTAACAGAAGTGAGGACCTGGAGAAGGTTGCCTGCTATGCCCACAAGGCATTGCTGGAGACTACTGGTGAGGTGGATTCCCTTTACTTTCACAGTATCTTTTGTTCTCTCTGGTTACATAGACAAACAGCATTACCAGTAGCTGTTCAGTCCCTAGTTGTCCCAGAGTCCTCTGTCAGAAGAGTTTCCCAAAGTTGGATGTCACAACAAATTCCCCATAGCTTCCTTATCAGTGAGTTTCTGTGGGCTGAGAGATGGCCCATGTTTTCCACCTTCTTACCCTTTCTCCTACCCATCCAAAACACTGAGACTCACATTTGGAAAGTCCCCAGGGCAACGACAGAACACAGCAGTGTTATACAGCCCTCTCATAGAGCTACTGATCTTTGATTGAAATGTGTCTCTAAAAATGACCATTTAGTACAAACTTAATGAGAAACAACAAATACATAAACAGAAATAGGTAAAAGCTTGAGTCAGTCCTTCAGATTTTACTTGAAGCTCCATGTTAAAAAAGGTGGGAAAAAAAGGAAGTGCAAGGGAACATTTCACGCCTTGATTTAAACCATTGTTTTTCAAAGGAAATGTAACTTGAAGTAACCATGTATTTCTTACTAAGTGGAAACAAGTGTTATGCAAACAAAGAGTCATGTGTGAAAGTAATTCTTATCTTGCAGCCTGGACTATTTGGGGGATAAAATAAAATAAATCCAAGTCAGGTCCAAATAGAAAATGGAGCTCAGATCTCTGGAGCAAATGAAGCAGGGACTGAAACTGCTGTAAATCAGGGGAAGTCAATTGACTGCACTAGGAAACATGCTCTCTTTATGAACACCTGTAGGTCAGGACTAGCAAAAGCACTATTAAAAGCAATATCCCTACTTAATTTTAAAGGACTGTTTACAGATCAAAGTGCACTCATTTTGAATATGGATGTCATGTTTAAATAGTCCCTGCTTTACTGCCATATAAAGTACTTTCAAAATATTTCCTTCTTACTGTGAAATAAAACATTCTTGCCACCACCAGTCCTCCCCTGCTCTAAATATCACTTCTACCAGCAAATAGTAGATACAAAAAAGAGAATATTTATAAGATTTTCATTATAGCTCACATAATCTCAAGTGGACATCCAAAATAGTCCAGGCTACATCATCCATAAGACTCAGGAAAAGTTCTAGTTGTTTAGGACAGCTTCTGAGCCTGCTACACTAAGAGTGTAATACTGTACTCTGTAGATGGTCCCATGGTATTAACAAGAGTTTATATGAGGAGAGTTTATATGAGGACACTGTGAGTAAGGAATTGAATACCAGTTCTCAGTAGCTCACAGGTGCATCTTCCCTGGGCTTAAGGTCAGTGTCCCCATTTTACTGAAACCAGGATATGTGCCTACTGTCTTCTTCTGCTCTCAAGCCTTCTACTATGTCTTCAGCCACCCTTTTTCCAAAATGTCTGCCCCCTCCCTCCACTGCAGGCTGTACAGTTTTCTTTTCATTTAAGTGCAAATATGCCATCACATGCAAAGGAGCTCTTGAACTATAAATCAATAGACATTGGAAATCTTTTTTCACAAAAGTGTTGTTATTAATTTTATCCTTTTTATGCTCTTTTAGAAGACATTAAACTGAATGGATCTTTGATCTGATGCACTATGACATTCTTAGTTTCTTGTGCTTTTCCTCTTCTGTCCCACCTTCACTGCACTGGTGTACAGACTACCTCAGCAAGCCCAGCTGAGTTTTGTGTCTTGCTGTATCACTGGTGGCTAACTTCTAAACTAGTCCTGAGATACAAACAACAGTAGCTAAAAAGCAATAGAAAAATTCTCCCTAGCATATTCTTCCAGATGGTCTCTCTTCTCCAGAAAATGTCCTTCAGAATAAATGGGCTTTGCAGTGTGTTTTGAAGGTGGGTACATTCCGGTCAAGATGAACTAAGGCAGGAAACAGATTCCTCAGTAGGGCCCTCTGGTGAAATCACTCTGCCTTCTGTCAGCTGGCAGTACAGTGTGGGGTTGTAGCTCAAGCATTATAGTTTAGAAGAGGGAATTAGGACTTCCTACTGCATTCTTAACTTCCAGGTAAATAACCTTTGAACTTCTGATGGGCTGATGGCACTTTAAATAAGGATTACCTTAACTCATCCTATTCGGAGGATATTGGATATGAATACTTTCCTGATAAAGGCTCAGAATATATATTCTTCAGTGTTTCGGTTTAACAGTGCTATCTTTAGTCTACAATACTTCAGATTAGTAGGGTAGATATTATTCCATGCATTTTGGAATTTCTGTACTACTTCTTACCTTCTAAATACACCAAAGACAGCGGTCACTACCAAGATCGATACACTAGAGAGTTTGGTAGTCTTAACTACAGTTATTTTCTAGAATTAGTCTAAATCAGGAAATATGTGAGTGAAGTCAATGCAACCGTGCATGAGTAAAGGCAACCTGACATGAACAGCTTAGAGACTGACCTACAAGTTGTTCCTACCAGTGTAAAGTGTAGTACCTTTTGTCATCTCTTTAAAATTAGTCTTGTAATTTGAGCTTTGTGTTTGTATGAATTAGTCTATGGTGCTATGAGTGTAATAATACATCTCTTGCCACTTGTAAAAAGCACAGTGAGATTTTTTTTTTTTATATACACAACCTAAAATTACAAAAGCAGCCAAGTAGAGTTTAGTCAAACTTAGAAAGCAAATATTTAAGTATGACTAAGTCTGTAAATAATAGCAGCATTCAGCTCAGGTTGTTACCAGTTCAGAAATAAATGTTTTGTAAATGGAAATGCTTTCATGTCATAATTATAATACAAGAGAAATCAACTTTCTTCAGTCTTATAAAATAGCTTGGAAAAAAGAAACGAGGAAAGAAGTGGCCCTTATTCTTACCTGAGGTTTAATCCTCAGAGGGGCAAAGTGCCTTCAGGTCACATGAGTTTCAGTTTGAGTTGATAGAGGTACACTCAATGTCACACAGAGTCTGCCCTTCACATCTGCTTGAGGTTTCTTTCATCCTCTAAAGCACAGATAGCCAACTTTCATATCCTAAAAGATATTTTTATTCCCAGCCAGGTGCTATGGGGCCAAACAGATATAGACACATTGCTACAGTGCTGCTCCAATTGACCAGACCAAACCCAAATCTGCACCTTCTTCCTCTGACAACATGATATAGGAACAGGCCAGATGCTGACTGGCCAGTGTTCCCCAAGCCAGAAAAATGTCCTTACAGGCTGAGTCCTGGCGCTGAGCCATCTGCTGACTAGTTTGGTGCAAGACTATTCCAAATCTCTTCCCTTTATTCTTCCTACCTCAAGGATCTAAATTATTAGATTCCAACCTCCTTTCCAAACCACCTTTTTTTACAATACTGGCACTGTTTCTGTTAGTGACAACCCCTTCCTAAAAAATTAGCTTCTTCCTTTAAATTATTCTAAAAGGTTCTGTAATACTAATCTGGCATAGCCCCACCAACCAGTGTTACTCTTTGAAACCTTTGCTAAGAATTGCTTGTCTCATTATTTTCCTCTTTTTTCATGCCAATGATTGGGCTTCTTGTGTGATTTCCTTCATTTCAACTGAGATGATGTTTTAAAAGGATCTGCTAGAAGAAGTCTCTTTGGACTCTCTCCCTTTTCTAGGAAGGGGGCAAAATATTTTTTAAAAATAATTGCTACAAGATATATTCTATTTTTAATTATACTTACAGTAAATTAAAATTACCATCATACAAATTAACATTGTAATGAAATGGAATGAAAAGACTTTAAAGCTAAAGGCTAGTGTCTTCTTTTAGTTCTGTGAACGGACTCTTGTGTGGCATAACTTCATTGACAGTACAAGTGCTGAGCTTGACAGTATCCACTGAAAATCAGAGATGACAGGAAGTGGAGGGTCCTTAAGATGAGAAGCTAGTCAAGGAAAAGACAACTACCAACTCGCTGATATGCTTTGCTTTTGGCCGTTATGGTTCATTTCTTTAACATTGTGGTGTGTTGATCCTGGCTTGGTGCCAGATGCCCACCAAAACTTACTCTATCACTTCCTCTCCTCAACTAACAAGGGGGAGGAAAATATAATGAAGGCTCATGGATGAAGATGAAGACAGAGAAAGATCACTCACCAATTACTGGCACGGGCAAAACAGACTCGACTTGGGGAAAAAAAATAAAAAAAATAATTATCACCAATCAGACAAGAGGATAATGAGAGAAAACCCCCAAATCTTAAAACACCTCCCCCCACCTCTCCCTTCTTCCCGGGCTTAATTTCTCTCCCGATTTCCACCTCCTCCCCCCAGCAGCACAGGGGGACAGGGAACGGGGTTGGGGTCAGTTCATCACACGTTGTTTCTGCTGCTCCTTCCTCCTCAGGGGAGGGACTCCTTCCCCCACACCAGCGTAGGGTCTCTCTTATGGGGAACAGTCCTCCACGAACTTCTCCAACATAAGTCCTTCCCATAAAGGACAGCTCTTCACAAACTGCTCCAGCATGGGTCTTTTCCATGGGGTCACAGGTCCTGACAGGAAACTGCTCCAGCGTAGGCTTCCCATGGGATCACAGCCTCCTTCAGGCAATCACGCGCTCTAGCGTGGGGTCCTCCATGGGCTGCAGGTGGTCTTCTGCTCCACCATGGACCTCCATGGGCTGCAGGGGGACAGCCTGCCTCACTATGGTCTTCACCACAGGCTGCAGGGGAATCTCTGCTCTGGCGCCTGGAGCACCTCCTCCCCCTCCTTCTTCACTGACCTTGGTGTCTGCAGTTATTTCTCTTACATCTTCTCACTCCTCTCTCTTGAGCTGCAAAGCGTGTCATTTTTTTTCTCTTTCCTCTTTTTCTTAATTATCACAGAGGCGTTACTGATGGGCTCAGCCTTGGCCAGTGGTAGGTCCGTCTTGGAGCCAGCTGGCACTGGCTGTGTTGGACATGGGGGAAGTTTCTGGTAGCTTCTCACAGAAGCCACGCCTATGCCTCTCCTGCTCCCCCACCCCCCCAAAAAAAAACAAACAAAAAAATCCAAAAACCCAACCTTGCCACACAAACCAAATACAAATATTGTCCAGTGAAATATATTCATATCTATAACAAAAGTTATGAAGATTGGCAAACTGAGGATTCAAGGATTTCCTGGTGGTGAATGCATTTCTGTAGGAGGCAAATAGCAGACACAGAAGAAAACTGTGGAGTGTATGGTGCACTGTAATGGGCAACACCTTGATGGATGGGTAAGATTTTCTTTCCTGCTCTAGATGTCCTGTGCTCTCTGATCAAATCAGTGCTAATTTATTACCTGTCCTTGTGACTCTGTAGTTGCATTGAGTGCACCTCTATCACATAGGAACATCCAAAGTGGAAATACGGTACAACTTTTAACTGTGCAGGTAAATAATCATCATAACTACTTCACTACCTCACATGGAGTCCTTAAGTCAAACCTGGTTATTTTCCTAACAGATTTATTCCAACTTAACCACCCACATCACTGGATTTGATGCAGGAAAAGAGTGTGGGTTATATTGTACTCCAGGTCAGAGCAGATGCTTATGCCACTCCCCTTTGGATCTCAGGATCTCTGAATGAGACCCAGTGCTTTGGTTTATTTCCAAAGAAACTAAGTAAAACAATCAGAGTTCTCGAACAAACAAAACTGGCTGCCTTGCACCAGTGGAAGTAAATTAATTTAAAATGTGTTTTGACACTTAAGCAGAACATAGAAAAAAGAAAGCTTCCCTTTCATTGGTAAGCTCCACCTCACCTGCTTAAAAATGTTACCACAGATGAAGTTTCCCTTTTTAACAACAAACTATTTAGTAAATGTTGGGCTTCAGTCTCACACCTTAACAGTGAAATCATTAATTATGACCTTTTTAGTGCTGTTATTAAGCAGTTCTCCCCTTCCCCTTCAAATTATTTTCCTTTTCTAACAGTGAACCTTCTGTGTCAGTGGCTCATAGACTGGAGCAGTTGTAATGTGTAAGTAGCATCCACAGATCAGAGGAGGAGAAAAAGTTTACTTTTTGCAGCAAAGACAGGAGGAGGCAGTGTGTGGACAGGCAAAACAATAACTCCTCTTTCTTTGACCCTGGTATTAGACGGGATTGTTTGGGGGTGGCTTTGTAGGGACAGCCACTGGGACTCACAGAAATGTGGAAGTTTAAATCATATGAGTCTCTGCCTTCTTAGGGGAGAGAAGGCTGCAGGCATCTCTCCAGCAGTTGAGCACCCAAAGCAAGCATGATGGGCTGCCACAGGTCTCAGCTCCCAGCAGGGCTGCTTCTGGCACTGTCTCTGCTGTGGCCTGGGCACTGTCTGAGGAGCCCTGAGCTGAGGGAATGGTTCCCATCTGAAAAGGTCTGCTATGATCATGCTGGAGACTTCCCCAATGCAGTTCACAGAAAGAAGGAGCAACATTTCCTTTTGAATAAAAGAGGCCCTCCCTTTACATCTGTCCAGGCATTGATCCCAGAGGCAATTGGAAGGCATGGGGGGATCTGCTCTTGGAAGGGATGAGAGCTGCATTACCTAACACATTGGCTCAACTGCAGATGTGTCAGGCTTAGTATACTCACATCTCTTCAGTGGGACTAAAGACTGCAATGCTGGCACGTTTGGTGTGAGAGCTGAGACCACTTTTGCCCTTGCTTGCACATTCACTGAGGCTAACCACTGGCAGACCACTTTCCAGGCTGCCATTCACACTGCGCTCCTAGCCTGGTGGGAATACTTTCCCTTCTCTGCTGAATCTTCAAGACATTTGATGAGGGACCTGATATTGAATTAGTGCAATGTTATCAGCAGAGGTCAGAGGTAGTCCTCTCATAGCTGCCTGTAGCATTAATATCAAGATACCTTTTTTCCTCAATAAGTTCATTTTGAACTTTATTCCTTCCTTATTTCCTTTCTTCTTTTCCCTCTTTCTGAGTGGCTACAGAGGTTAAAATCACCTCAGGAGAAATGAAACAGAGATCTGCTGCCACCTTCTGATCACTCGGAAATCTTTCCACGTCCCCAACGCATAAGCAACGCTGTGTAATAGAAGTGGCTACATTTCACCAAAGGGTGAAAATATTCTTCTGTCATCTACAGCTGTATCTTATATTAGTTGTAATCAAAAATACACTGAGAGCTTTTTAATGAATACAATATTCAGTGAAATATTTAGGGAAGGGGTCCCACTCTTGCATGTATAATATAGAAAAATGTTAAATGCCCAGCTCCAGTGTAGCTACCCAGAGTTTCCAGTGAGCTCAGTCAGTGTTAGAAGTCAAAATACTGTTGTGTATTATGCCCAAAACTGGAAAGAGCCACAGAATCTGGCTTATTCTGAACAGTCAAAAGAACTTAAAACATGTCACTACTTTCATTTATTATGAACCTCTTAAGTTTATAGTTTTGTATTTGGCATGGCAGGGATGGAAAAGGACATGTGTGAACAGTCTATTCCTGTTGATAGAGTTTTTAAAAAACTTGAGGTGCTATCCCTTGGCTGCTCTGTAATCACTTATTTCAAGCCTCGAATTACTGTAAATACTAATAATAGCTAAATGTAACAGAAAATGGCCACATACACTTGTACACCATATTCATCTGTTAGGATATTTTCCTATGTCTTCAGCATCAAACCCCTTACTTTTACCTCTTGAAATAAAGGCTCTTTTGTCTATAAGCAAAGTAGCAGGCTGTACAACGATTTTGGCCAGCCACAAGAAAGACAGTATTAAGCATTCACTTCTCAGCGGCATCAATATTGCTAATGATTTCAAACCCCTGACTCAGGCCTCCTGAAACCATTAGACAGGCCTTACGATCATCAGTGCTTAAGACAACAATAAAGATGTAAGGGCTTTTTTTTATTTTTCATCTGTTTTTTGAATCTTTACAATTCTGTGTTTTAAATTTTCATCAATCACCCTGACAGACAATTTTTAGAGGAAACAGCTTCTTCTGTGATTACCTGACTGCAGGAACTGGGATTTTAAGGGGGGGAAAGCCACACACACACCAAAAAAAACCCCAACGAAAATGTAAAATATTGGATGGCTATGAAATCAGGAAAATCAGCAGCATAAGCCTAAGCTTTTTGTAGCCCACCAAAGTGCACAGAATATGAGAGTCCCCTTAAGCTGCCAATTAGCTGTGAGTACTGTCTCATTATGAGGTTGATGGCAGTCCTGGTTCAGACTGACTGCTCAGGCTCACATGAGCTGTGCCATCCCAATCCAGCCATCAGAGAAGGCAAGACACTACATGTAAGGTTCCTATTGTCCCTTCGCAAAGGAGCAAACTTGGAAGGAATACACCTTGCAGCATCCCTGCTTAGGCATTGTAAGTCCTCACATTCCCTGACCCCAGTTGCCACTGTGCCTGCAAGAGGAGCTCTGCCCCTTGCCCAAAGGTAGATCTAGCTGGGTCTTATGTTGCGCCTGATCTAGTCATGGGGAAAACCATGCCTAAAGAGCCAAGCCCTTCTGCGTGAGATCAGCAGCCTGGATCACAGAGATAAAACTGAGTTTACCTGGCAGGCAACATCAAAACTGAAAGTCTTCAGCAAGTTAGGGAGAGGAACTGGGGACCTTCAGTTTTTGTTGCAGAGCTTAATGGAGGCTGATATTCAGAAAACGCTCAGCATCCACCCTCAGAAAATCAAGAACAGTGATGATCCCTCAAAGCAAAGCTCTGACAGCATTAGTCTCTTCTGAAATTCTCAGCAGGAGTTTTTAATCAGGGTCAACCTTGTAACGAAGAGACAAGTAATGATTTCCTATAGTCTGTAAAATTCTGATGAGGGTAAAGTAAACATTGTTATTGCGGGGTTACAGAGTCAATTTCCTATCACTTTTGACTAGGACTATTGTAGGGAAACATTTGGGTAACCACATGTTGTGCTAAAAAACCCTAAACACTAGCAACGTTTCCTTCTTAAGTAAAGAGACTTGTGAATGATTTAAAGCCTGATTCAGTAATTTGGGCCCTCTTTTATTCTGAAGAGGAATGGAGGAGAAGGGGGAGGGTGCCAAAACTATATTGCACATTACCAGATTTCCAGGATTCTGCCTTTTCTTACTCATTAAACTTCACATTGAATATGCATCACTTCTCCACACACAGTTCCAGCCCTAGGGATTGCACAGTCCAAATGTATTTTAATTACATTATTTATTATTTAAATTAATTTAATTACAAAAAATAACAGACTCTGCACATATTTGAAAACGCAATGCTGTACAACTAAATCTTGAGTAATTGTTAAATTTCTTGCAGGCCTCCTGCTAGGAAGTACTGTTTTTCTTTAAAAGTGAGAACACTATTATATCCGTCAGTGGAAAGTTTACACATTGTATTTCTTCTTTCATATGCCGTTAAACATGAGGCTCTCTCATTTCCCCCTTTCTTCAGAAGGCAGGGGACCCATCTGGTAATATTCTGCAGATCAGCATTTCTTAAGGAGAGTTTGATTTAAATGGTGGTTTTGTTGAAGGCAACAAAAAAGAAACTTATGAACCTGGGTTGCAACACTGTGTCTTGTGTTGTTATTAAAGTTACTCCGTGCTTGCTCCATGCCAAAGGTAGAGCTGTCTTTAAACTACGGAGAATAAGTAAGAGGTATTCTCTTAGTTCTCATCCCACTGTGTTTTGGACTTGCAGCAAAGAAAAATGTCCAGTGTTTGCATAGCTCTTTACTTGCCAGCTAATTTTGTTTTGAGAGTTGAAAACTGATGTGGATAAAGTAAGAGCTCCTTCATTAGCTCATGTGTAGTTAAAGCTTTAGGGAAACAAAAAAAAAAAAAAAGAAAAAAAAAAAGAAAAGAACCATTTTCAAAACTGATAAGTGTCTGCGTGCCTTTTCACTTCTGTTTTCTGGCTAGGACTGGGTGCACAGGTGTTGAGATACTGCAAGAAAGAGATTGCCATCTTTCTTGTTTAGAAGAAGCGTAGTGCTTGAGCCTCTTTTTCCTTTCTCTCTCTGAGTTGAGAATCTAGAGCAAAATGTGTGAAAACTGGGAATAAAGCTTTCTTGGTTAAGAGAATACAGCTAAGGGATTTTGCTATAGAACAATGTTCCAACAAAGATCAGGAAAATTACTTTTCACCAGAACTAAGCTTCACAATACAATTATATTCTTATTTTCTCAAACCCTAAATGCCCCAAATTACCACAAACTTCTGTCTCCTCTTCATTAGGCCTTTGATTCTGTAAGAGAGAAGTGCATGAAATCCACTGGAGAATTTCCTGCTGCTGTTGCTGGTGTTTTGTATGGATTTTAGTCAATAGTGATAAAAGCTAAGTATAGGCATCAAGCAGGGACAACACTGTACAGGAAATGCCAAGTCAGATCAGTGATCTACATATTTCATGTTTTGTTTATAAGAAAGGCTAATGACAGATAATTCAGTTCTGGTCATTTAAGTAATTGCATCATCTGCAAATATTGCCATCTCAGTACCGAGCATCATACCCTAATAACTTGCCATTATGTTAAGGAGTTCTACTCAAACACACTGAGGGCAGCGAAATGCTAAGGTATTCAGTGGTGAAAAATGCACTTTTAATTTTAGCCTGCTTTCAGCCAATCTAGATTTAGGTAATTAGCTGAGTTCCAAAAATACAACTGTACTCTAGGCTGTCTTTGTAGCTGTTATAGAGAGAAAAGCACTTGTAGAATGTAAGTAATGCAGTCTAAGTGTCCCACTTGCAATCTATAAATAGTCTACCTTGGAAGAGTCTACCTTTCTCCCTCTGTCTATAAAGAAGGGTTAGCAGAACTATTTTCTTGGCGACAATGACAGACAATCTATAAATGACTTTTTTTTTTTTCTTTTATTCCACACCACGAGATAGATTATTTAATGGATTGAGTTGAATCAGAGACTTAAACAAAGACTTTCTGAAAGTCTTTTCTGTCCCCTTGATAGAGAGTGTAGTGGATATTGTTTACCTTGTCTTCAATAAGGCACTCAACACAGTCTCCCATAACATCCTCATAGAGAAGCTAATGAAGGGTAGGGTGGATGAGCAGTGAAGTGGATCTAAAATCATCTGAATGGCCAAGCCCAGAGGGTGGTGATCAGTGACATGAAGTCTAGTTGGAGGCCAGTAACTAGCAGTGTACCCCAGGGGCCAAAACTAGGTTCAGTCCTGTTTAACGTCTTCATTAATGATCTGGATGATGGTGTAGCATGCACTCAGCAAATTTGCTGATGACACAAAACTGGGAGCAGTGGCTGTTATGCCAGAGGGTCATGATGCTATCCAGAGGGACCACAACAGGCTGGAGAAATGGGCTGACAGGAACCCTCTGGAGTTCAGCAAATGGAAGTACAAAGTCCTGCATCTAGTGAGGAAAGATCCCATGCACCATTATATATGCTGGGGGCTGCCTAGCTAAAAAGCAGATTTGCAGAAAAGCACCTAGGGGTCCTGGTGGACACCAAGTTGAACATAAGCCAGCAATGTGCCGTTGCTGCAAAGAAGGTTAATAGTATGACTTACTGCCCCTTGACATCCTGCCCCTTGATCATCATTGGCATGTAGGCTGGATGTCACACACAACATCTGAAATTACATGTAGGTCATGCTACTGCCATGTGAAGTATGATTCTCTCATATCATTGGTGGAGCCAAGGGGTGGCAATGACTCTTACCCACATTCAAAAGACATTTTCACAGTTAGCTGTTGCTGTCAGATGACCTGGACATTAAGTGTCCCTGACAGTCCACTGGAGCCATGGAATTGCTTATGATCCTGTGTTTGCTATTTGGGATCATGTGAGTCACTGTGTGGGCATGTCGTTGCTCATGTTTCTTACTGCTTCAATAAAATTTGGTTTATAACATATTGTCAGACTCCATTAATGTTCAGACTACATATTATGCTGGGCTGCATTAGAAGGAGCATTGCCTGCAGGCTTTAGGAGGTTATGAGGAAAAACTTCTTCACTTTGAGGGTGACAGAGCACTGGAACAGGCTACCCAGAGAAGTTGTGGAGTCTCCTCCCTGGAGATATTAAAAATCTGGATGCCTTCCTGTGCAACCGGTTCTAGATGTACCTGCTTTGGCAGGGGGGTTGGACTAGATGATCTCCACAGATCCCTTCTAACCTCTACCATTCTGTGATTCTGTGATCCTTCTCCTCCACTCAGCACTGGTGAGGCCACATCTGGACTACTGTGTCCAGTTCTGGGCTCCCCAGTATGAGAGGCATGGACATACCGGAGAGAACCAAGCAAAGGGTCACAAAGATGATTAAGGGACTGGAGCATTTCTCATGTGAGGCAAGTCTGGGCGAGCTGGAACTGTTCAGCCTGGAGAAGAGAAGGCTTCTTATCAGTGTATGAGAATACCCGAAGGGATGGTGTAAAGAAGACAGAGACGGGCTCTTTTCAGTGGTGCTTATTGACAGTACAAGGAGCAATGGGCACACACTGAAACAAAACAGATTCTATCCAAATATCAGGACTTTTTCACTGTGAGGGTGGCCAAGCACTGTCACAGGCTGCACAGAGGTGTTGTGGAGTCTCCATTCTTGGAAATATTCAAAAGGCATCTGGACATAGTGCTGGACAACTGGGTCTAGGTGGCCCTGCTTGAGCACAGGGGTTGGACCAGATCACCTCCAGAGGTGCTTACCATCCTTGGCCATTCTGTGACTCTTTGGTGATGTGAGAGAATTTTAGTTTAGAAATTATCGTTTTGTGGCTTTTTCTTATCTGTTAGATTCTCTTCCCACTTAAACTAGCCCAACATTACTAATGTAGGTTTAAAAGCAATTTTGTATTTACGCTGATGAGGGAGGTGACTGATGGGTCCAAGTACACTATTTACTTTCTGTAACAGACTTGAACTTTCTCTTTCCTGACTTCTATTTCTGTGGTTCCTCTTTTCTGTGATCTTGAAAAGCTCATATCCTTCGTTGGAAGGATTTCTTATCCTCTGTAGTGCTACCTCTGTTCTTTGTCATTGTCTTGTATTTGTCCTTCAGTATAGGTTATTTGAAGATTGATGGCATAAGACTGACTTTAGCCTTCATTCAGAATGATGCCATGGGGCCATATATGCCCCATGCTGTCAGGGCCAAAACAGTTTCCCTTTTTCTGAAAGTTTCATCTTCCCTCTAAAAAACTGTGCCCTTAGTGACCACAGCAAAGCTCACAATTTATAGACCCAGAGGTGAACTTTAAGAGAGTTTAGTTAAAAAACTTCAAAGCAAGGACCTGAAAAGGTCTCCTCTCCCATGAAAACACTTAAGAGATTTGTGTCTCAGTGAGACTTTCCATCCCTTAACACAAATTGCATGTAAGAAATTCACCCCTCACTGCTAGATTAACACTCTCCCACCTTTCCTGCTCTAGCTTTGCTAGCTGAGAGAGTCATGAAAGCAGAGATTAAATACTTCAAAGTCTGGATATATATTTCAGATACTTTTGAACTCAATATAAAATCCCAACTGTGGACCTTCATACGTCTTGTATACTCCTATTTCCTATAGTCAGGATACATGCAGATGTGATACCTGGTACCTTTGGCTTCTGAGGAGGGTGGCACCAAGCAAGTTACAATGGAGAATGATCCTACCAGGTGGAGCCATGCTTTAAAAAGGGCTGTTCATTTGGTCCTTCTCAATGAGAAAGAAAAGGCTGGGGAAAGGGGAGAGTGAATGAATAGAAGGAAAAAGTGATGACTCCACAAAAAATGAGTGGTCTTTGCTGAAAATGAGGTGAGCCTTGGGGCAAAGCAATAATAGAATAGTAACTTAAATTGATAAAATACCTTTCAGCATGGTCTCAAAGCACTGCACAGTTAATAAAACCTAATGCCAAATTTAGCACTACAATAAAAAGACAAAAAAAAGCAGCTCCACAATATAGTGAAATATATATAAAATACCAAAAATAGAGTAACTCTAAACCCTGTACAATCTTAATTTCCCCCTAAGTTTGGAAATATGAAGTGATTTTCAAGGCATTGAGTACTGGGCTATGTTATTTTACAAAGAAAGAGGGCCATAAAGTAAGCAAGGAGTACGCATTTTTGGGTAGGGGGCACACTGTGGGCAGAAAGCAAATCTACTAATCGCATCTTGGCAATGGCCTAGATACTAGGAAATAGATTTTTAATGTTGTTCATAGACTTTAAATTTAAGATGGTCCAAGAGTTTGATCTTAGAGGGAAAGAAGAGCAGGCAAGGAAAAAATGGACTTTTTTTGTTGGGTCACAAGATATTTAGCTCAGTCAAAGGATTATTGTCTAAAATACCAGATATGGGTTACAAAGGAAATCAGACTATGTGATTGTAATGATCCTTCTTAGTTTTAAGAACATGCATGCCTACCAGTAATTAATGTGTTTTCTTCATTGTGGATACAAGCATAGCTGAGACTTTCTGGAGCTGGGTGATTCTTCTTGCAGCTTATCTGTCTTACTGTCCATCTTAAAATAATAAGTGAAAGAGAGGGGACACTTTCATTTCAATGCAGCACGTATTGCAATGTCTTTTACATATCAAGAGCAGAAGCAAATCAAAAAAGATATAAAAGTAAGGAAGGCAATCCTACAGAAACTGAAGTTAGAAAAAATGTTCTGGAAAATTATGAGCAAACTTGTCAGAGAGTCAAAAGCTTCACCATTTTAGAGAAGTGGATTTTTAAAATCTAAGCCAAAGAAGGCATCATAGCAAGGAAAGGGAAGGTGGTAAATAAAAATCATGAAGTTGTGGTTGTTTGAGGGAATTTGGTTATAACTGAACCATAATATGTAAAACAGTAAAAGTGCTACTGTTTGTGACAGAAATATGAATAAAGTGGGTATCAAAGAGTATAATTCTAAACCCAAGAAGAAAGGAGAGAGGCATGTATAGATTAATACAGGAAATGTGGAGGAGGATGACCTGAAATATGGAGTAATCCCCCTCTCAGTTCTGCCCAGACACTGATATTTCATTAAGCAATATAATGCTGGATCTTCATCCTGGTGACAGACTGAAACCTTCCAGGTGGGATTTCACCCTGAAGGTTAAGAGGGGTCACAGGATGAGAGTGTGTTTCCATGTTTAGGGGTAGAGGAAAATAGGGTTGTGGAAGGATTACTTGGGGATCCACATGGATGCGCATTTGAACGGAGGAAGCACAAAAGGCTGAGGAATAATGTGAAGAGACAGATTCAGCTGTTTGAGAGTGTGGTTAAGAAAGATAATTTTAGAGGTAGGTTGTATAAAATTATGAAAGAAGATTTTAAAGGTAACCCATATATATTGGGAAACTGAGAAATAACCAGGGCATTTATTACCTTTTAATTGTAAAAAGTGAAAGTCAGTTTTAAGCTATACACTTGGTATTACAGCTTTACATGGTATTGACAGGTCTTAGTCTGACAAAGTTGGAATTATATTGTAGAAACAAAAAGATTAAGATAATATGGGCTGATAAATTGTGGATTTATGAGTCAATAAAAATTATATCTATAGAAGTTAAAGGTTCAAATGACCATGTCAAGAAAAAGAAATTTTTACAAGCAATACAGGTAGATGTACCTTGGAAAAGAAACCGGTTTGCAAGCTAGGGATAAAAAATAACTAGAAACAACATAACCACACAGCACATTGTTCTCTACAACAACTAATGGAGAAAATTAAAGTCAATTTCTTAGCTAAAGGTCACTCTTGTTTAAGGAGGTAGTCAGAAGAATAAAGAGGCAGATTAAAGGTCATCTAAAGAGGAGTGAAAACTAGTAGTTTTCCTATGAGTCATAGGCAGTATCAATTATTTACTTTTTAATTGTTTTTAAGGTATCTTAATAAATTCAGGGAGCAGGACTGCTGACATAATATGAACTGTCCCTTGTAGGTCAAGGGAGTGGAGAACTGGACAAAGGAAGTGACACAAAGAGACAGTAAAGTGTTAGAAACATGAGATCTGAACAGTATTGGGAAAATGATGAACTTTGAAATTAAAACTCACACATACTGTTCACTGCCAAAATACAGAATATATGGATATCCTTTCTCCTAAATTATCCTCAATGATCAGCTGCCATCATCACTTACACTTGATGTTAACATGCTGGTAATCAAAAAGCAAACAGTACAGAATGAGATGAAGTAGAATTATATCTTGTGACCTCATAAAAGTACAGGAATTTTACAGGTGCCTCTCAGAAATTTCTAAGAGAAAATGCTAAAGATGAAGTAGATTTAAAAATGTTGTGGGCTTCTGACAAGCAGTAACGAGAGAAATCTTTATTACTGAAGTTTCCTATCTTTAAAAAAGAGAACAAGAGGTAAGAAGAGACAATATCTGAGAATCCTGAAATTAGATAAGATTAGAAAGTCCAACAATTACAAGAAATTACTGGAAGTGAGAAGAAAATGGACCTTCTACAAATTATTAATATGGAACAAACTTTAAGATACAGTAAAACAAAGAATATGACAATGAAAAGGACAAGCAGATCTGTAACAAGAGAGCTTCAGAGAAAATGTCTGGTTTGGAAATAATTTTAATTAGACATAGTAAGACACTATTATATAGTTCAAAAGAGACAGCATATTATTTGAACAATTCTGTGGATGTCACGTTTTCAAAGCTGGAGGGTGAGGGAAGAGTTTATCTTCACATTTTATACCCACTTCAGTTACAAATAGAAAATTGAGAGTTTTTGAGAACTGTATTACATAGACTGTTCTTATTAGGATCCTGAAGAGAAATGTGATAAAAAAAAATAAATTCAAACTTCTGAGAAAGCAGATGGTTTAAGGAACAAATTCTATCCCTTCCAAGCAAGAAAGGTATCTGTCAGAGCCTGAAGCTGAAAAATAAGTGAACAAGTTTGGAAAAACTGAATATGTATCTTTCAGGAATATTCTGTTTGTGAAGAAAAAAAATTGAAGTAAAAGAATAATATTTTTTTAACGATTTTGGAGCTAAAATGTGGAGTTGCATTTTTCTGCTTTTTATAGAAGTCCTGGTGTTTTTGTGGTAGGGAATGGAAATATTCTCAGATTTAATGAGAATAATGCACATTTTCTCCACAGTTGTTTGTGTTGTTCATGAAGTCCTCAGCTTCAGTAATTTTTATATGAAAGCAATGGAACATAGATCAAGGAGAGAATGTGAAGGTAGTTCAATTTGCACGGGTCATGTGATTCTCTGAACAAAGTCAACTTCTTTAAAAGTAATAGTACTGTAAACATGTGAATTTAGTTGTGCTTGTCAGTATAAAATAAATAACGACAATCCAGAAAAGTTAGATGGCTGCATTTTTAAGGAAATTTAAGTAGAATGCAAAAAAAAAGGTAAGAAAAACTACAAATTCAATTGAGTTAAAGATGCAATAAGATGCCTAAATATAAACCTTACTGGAAAACATGGCAGCATGTAAAGTTCCTCATCTATCTGTTGCAGCCTTCTGAAGAGACTCTAGTTAACCCTTATTTGCCATATTATGAAAAATAAAATCTTTCATGAGGACCACAACCATTTTATTCTCAGCAACAAATAAAGACTAACCATGATGCAATAGTAACATTGGAAATGAGATACTTTGACAAACTTGTTCTCCCAATATCTGGTGCAGATTTAAAATAATAAAAGGCCTTAAGTAATGGGAAGGAAGAAAAATCTTTTCAAAGGGAAAGAGCAGTTACTGTTACAGGAAATGTATTTCTTAAATTGATTATTCAACTTTAACTTTTAAGTATAATAGATAGGTGGGTCTTTAAAGTGTAAATATGAATGTTACCTGGAAGAGTGGCCAAGTATAATCAAGCATGTGAACATTGCATTTTACTTAGGTTCAAAGAGCATTTTTGCAGCTTTCTCAGACTAGTGAACCATTCTTTCATACGGTTCAGTTGAAGAATGACAAAAATCCATGTATTCATTGATCAAACTTTATTCATGGCTATGGACTGGAACAAAATTACATGAGGAATTTGTTTTCTTAGATAACTGCTGAGCGAAAAAAATTCTGATTAGTAACAAGTAAAAGCTTCTTATTTAGGTAAGCTATTTCAATATTGCTAAATAATTGGAGGTTTCTTTCTCATGTATACTAACTAATGTTGTTAAAAAATAATGAATTCTTATCAAGAAATTTCTGATAACCCCCTTGCAGAGAAAAAAACAAAACCAAACCAAACCAAAAAAAAGCCAAACCAAAACCTTCCTTCAAATATTTTCAAATAAGAATTTTAATAATCAAAATAAACATATGGAAATTCTGACTGAAACACTCCTATTGAACTATACCAATAACTCAAGAGCATAATTTTTTAAAGAAAAGAATAAAGAAAAATGAGAGAATAGCAAGATTTAAGCAGCAGATTACTTTGGAAGAACACCTGAGAAAAGATACTAAGATGTAACTGGAGTAAGACAATATATTTTCCACTTGTTTTACACAGAGAAAATAGTATGAAATAATATGCCAATAGAAGCTCTCTCTGGTTAGGATCACTGCATTTCCTATCAATAATGTAATTTTCTGGAACAGCTGTGGAGAAAAAAGCTCCTTTTTCTCTGATGGTTACGCTTAGAAGCACAAGTGTGCCGGAGAGTAATTACCATTATAGTGGATAGCAATATTCTTACAGGGGTCCTAGGCTCTCATGTGTGGAGATTCACCTTGTGCAGAAATGAAAAGAAAACAAACAAACAAACAAATTAACCTATAATTCCAGAGAACAACTTCTGGTAAAGATGCTGCTCAAAAGTGCAAGGAAATTTTCATTCCTCACTCTCCTGTTAGTCATGAAAATATATTATGGGATATCCTGGTATTAAAGGAATTATTCTGTCAAGGCAAATTGTAAAGAAGAGGTAAAAGAGCCACAGATATTTAGAAATAAGGAATATTTGTTGTAGGATGCACAAGACACACTACAGATTCAGTAAACCTAAACCCCAAATCAGATACTTTGAATACTACTAATAATATTGGATGATATAAAGTTTCCTTAGATATTGCAGATGATTTGAACTTCAGAAAACTTGTCACCAATGGTTTCTTATGTAAAGTTATAACTTCAGCCTTAGGCAGTCGTTTAGGTATATGGTGTGTTTGTAGGATTGCTTGCTGCTGTTTCTTGAATTGCCTGAATAAAAAAAAAAGTCATTGAGCTCTTTCCAAGAGATACATGCACCATTCCTGACTGCATTCCTCACCAAACTTGTGACTGTGCAATAAGCATGAGATAAGTGTCTTCATTTTCACTGCGTAGTTGCTCTCTCACTCTGACATAAGGCAGCCCCAAATAGGAATTTACTGTTTTCCCTCCTGCTGGCCTATAAGAGGGTATCAGACACTTTTCTTCTTTCTTTGTGCTGGAAAGAATATGTATTTGTTGTATCCTTGAGGAATACATGCATGTTTGTAGAATCATGTAATTGTAGAATATCTCAAGTTGGAAGGGACCCATAAGGGTCATTGAGTTCAAATCCCTGCTCCTCACAAGACTACTTAAAACTAAACCATATGACTAAGAGCATCACCTAGATGCTCCTTAAACTCTAAAAGGTTTGGTGCCATGGCCACTTCCCTGGGGAGCCTCTTCCAGTGGCTGACCACCCTCTCAGTGAAGAACTTCTTCCTAATGTCCAATGTTGTTAAATATCTCCAAGCCAGCTCAACAAGCAACTTTAATTTCCCAAATATGGAAGAGAAATCTGAAAGAGTAAACGGCATGGAGGAGAAAAAAGAGTGAGTGTTGGGCTAATACTAATTTTGAGAAAATAGATTGTTCTGGTTTCAGCTGGGATAGAGCTAGTTTTCTTGTTAGTAGCTAGAGTGAGTTTTGGATTTAATATGGGATTTGTTATGAGAAGAATGTTGATACTTTACTGATGCTTTTAGTTGTTGCTAAGAAATCAAAGACTTTTCAACTTCATATGTTTTGCTGGTGTGCAGGTGCACAAAGACTTCTGCAAGCTGGGTAGGACCATAGCAAGAGCAACAGACCCAAATTGGCCAATGTAATATTCCATATTATATAACATCATGTTCAGTAAATAAATGAGGGTTGGCCAGGAAGCTTGCTCTCTCTTCAAGGATTGCAGATTTAGGATTTTATCTCCTCTGGGATAGCTAGCTGGGCTGGGCACTGGTCCGTGGGTGGTAAGCAATTGCACTGTGCAACACTCATTTGTATATTTTATTATTACTATTGTTATTATTATTAATAATATTTTAATTGTATTTTATTTAATTTATTAAATTGTTTTTATCTCAACCTATGAGTCTCCTTACTTTTACCCCTCCAACTTCCTCCCCTATTCCCCAGGGCAGGGGAGAGTGAACAAGCAGCTGCATGGTGCTTGGCTGCCAGCCAGGTTAAACCACAACAGATGTTTTCTGAATTTATATATCTTCTGTTGCGATTTAAGAACCAATGCCTCTAACATAACCTTAATTTTTTTGTTAATTGTATACTTTTGAGAAAAAATACATTCAATATTAATATTTCAGTATTGGAATACAACTGAAATTTTATTCAGTGCCCTCTAATTATTTATCTCTCTCTTCCCTCTTCAAAAATATACGGAAGGCATTAAAACCACCTCTGCTGCACTTATTTAAGCATAAATGCAAAGCTTGGTGATGATCAGTGTTCACAGTTGTAACAAAATAACGAGGTAGTTCTTGTAGGAAATAAAAAAAATTATCTCCAAGTGATAACACAATGTCCAGAGCACTAAGAAACACTGTTTAGAACAAAGAGAGTAGCTGACCAAGCTTCAGATGATGTCAAATTTAATAGAAAATAACACTGAAATAGAGATTTAGAAGGTCCAGTTTGAAGAGCTAGAGGGATTCAAGTGCAAGTGTTAACTTCCTGATTGACTAGTAGGACTTAAATGCTCCATTTCTCCTCTGCAGCAGGTACCACTATATCTCTTCTAGATGGTACACCTCACCTCCCATGGTCCTTTCTGAGTGCTGGTCTAACACACTAAGCATGAGCAAGGGCAGGAGAGCTACAAGGCCACATCTGCTTCACACACACATCATGGGTATCATGGATCCCATTTGGTCAGCTGTCATTTTCTCATCCCCTGCCACCCTTCTGATGCAACATGCACCAAGAAGGCCATAGGAGGCACTTTAGAGCATCTCTGAGTGGTTCTTCATGGACGGCAACGGAAAGCTGCCACTCGTCTTTATCTCTCAAAGGCAGCCTAACTCCCCATGTTTGTAAATACAACAGGGCCTCAAGCATCTTCATGACTCTTTCCCCATAAAATTTGGGTTCTCATGCTGACAACTTTACCCATTAAGATTGCTAACTCAATTTCCCTCACCCTAAAGTAATAGAATCCAATTTCATTCTCCTTCCCTCCTCCGCAACAATGGTTTTTACTGAGATCAGAGACACCAACCCAAGTCTAATAAACATTAGTAACACTGGAGCCTAATTTTTCCTGAACAGGTCCTTTATTTAGTTAGATTCTTTTGTCACATCATCCATCACAAACCGTTGGTTTTAGCCTGTTCCTGTGATTCAGTTACACCTAGTGCAGCAATTCAGCCAATTATGTGGCCTTGTACACACAGCAAAAGTTTTGTCTTATTTGCTATTTTCTGAATTAGCATTTTATGAATAAGCAACGATGACCGTCACTGTACAGCCTCCTGACAAAGAGGAAAATAATCACTTACACCAGGTCATAGTAGAAATCGAGATCACTCCAGGGAAATACACCATTCAGATGAGAATTGTTAAATGGGCTTGTTTACAGGGTGAAACCTCACATAAAGCAGAGGTCCCTATTTCACCAAATATAAAGCAATAACAAAAATAAACTGAAAAACAAAACAAAGTTGGCAATTTGCTTTGGTGCTAACTTGCTTAATCAGGAAGCTCAATAAAAAAAATGTTAATTTTATGTTGGAAAAACAGCATTTCTGTCATTCCATGTTGCAGCCTTTCCACATTTCTGCCAACACTGGCCTTTGTCAGGCTTATATAGTCTTGAATTTATTTTGACAAAGTCTAAAGCTGTCCAAACTGCCAGAGGTACTTAACTTGGCTACTAATACCCAAAGTAATAAAGGCTGTTCTTCAGCATAGACTGCATGATCTTTATTATGCTTGATGACTAACCAGTAAGTCACTAGATGAAATTAAGCTGTTTATATATAATATGTATACACACACACACACATTCAAATGTACATTCATATACACATTCATTTGTAGAAAAATGTATATTAATTTCCTCCCAAGAAAAAGCAGAAGTTATACCAAATAATTTTTCTAGAAAGGACTATATTAGGTTAGAAGAGAAATCAGTTGCTTTTTCAGCACCATGAGAAATTCAGATATAAACACTTCCAGAAGACCATACATAAGAGGAACATTTTAACAACTGGATTTCCCAATTGCTTCAGGCACCTAAAGGTGTGAGCAGTTCCAGAAGATCATATATAAGAGGAATATTTTAACAACTGGATTTCCCAGTTGCTTCAGGCACCTAAAGGTGTGACCAGACTTTTCTTTTATATAAAAAGTTTCTTCAAAGATTTGAAAAGAAAATAGGACTATCTTTCCCACTTCCAGTCTATAAAAATGACTTAACATTCTGAAGAAAATCTTATTAAATTTTCCTTGGGGAGAGAAGAAAATTAACTCATATATGCTCAGGCTACTAAATTCTGAAAGTCACCTCTTCAGAACTTCTTAAGAGGTTGGTTTCTCTAGTGTCTGGATAACCACGTGCACATGCTTGTGAAAACAAACCTCAAACATCCCTTTACCTTTGTTTTCCATGGAGTACGCTCAATGCTCGCAGTGGTACTTGCTGCATGCCAGCTGTGATCACTTTGCTCAGCTTCTGAGGAATATAAAGATTTTTTGGACTCCACAATTACATACAGGCCAACCTGCACTTTGTTTTGCTCACAAAGCAAACAATACTGATACAAGAAAAGGATTAATGTTCATGCAAGGTCATAGCATTTTCAGTAGTGTCCTTCTGGTTTTCCCACAAACTTAACAGGTTACACTGGATAAAGAAATTAGGGAAATCTCTGCATTTCTTAAGCTGAGACCTGTCAATTTCCCACCTGTAACATTAAGCAGTGTATTTCATATTCTAAATATATGTTTGTCCCCCTACAATATACTTAGTGAAGAAATGTTACTATTATAAATTCACAAGCTAAACAGAGAATAAGAGAATTACAGTGGCCTGTGTGCATGCATTATGATGCCATCTTTAATTACACAGTCATGTCCACCCGCAGGACCCCTGCCTCATTCAGTGCACAAGGCAGACTGTGATAACAAAATGAGCAGCCGTGCAGTATTTCTTTTTCTTCTCATCATTTAATATATGTCCCCATGCCTAATTTTCTGCACACCATCCAAACCTTTCACTGAACACATAATTATTCATTTCCTAATGAGTTTTTCCCTGGTGCTTTTTTTTTCATAGTATCCTACTTATTAACAGAAATTAATGAATTTATCTTCATAATGTCTCTATGGTATCATTCTCTCCATTTTACAGATAGGGAATTGTTGAAAGTGCCAGCTAATTTGGGGTGGTAATTTGAGATGCCTGAGGTCTGATTTCTCAGCATATGTAGTAGTCTGTATTCTCAGAGTAGTTCTCCTATTTATCTTAGTGACTGCTGCAAAAGCTCGGCAATTCTTAAAAAAAGATTGCAGGTTACAATTTGTATTTCCAAAATGTGAGAATAGAGAATTTATATGATTTTCATACAAAATCTCTGACAAAGACAGGATGGAATCTGGTTTTCCAGGAACATTCAGAGACTTTCATCACAATTCTCTTTGTTCATCTGCCTCATGCAGTGCTCATCTCCAAAGCATCAAGTGATCTTCAGTCATGATACAAAACCGACTCATGCTTAAGCACTGTTCATCCTATCTTTTTAATGACATGGGAGTCTTATGATCTTTAATTTCAATCCTCAGGCATAACACATATTCATACAGTGATGAATTAAACTCAACTTTATCTGGACGTTTTCTACTGTTAGAATATTGGGCAATTTTTTAGTTTAAAGATTCTTTCAATGTAGCCTTGTGGCTTAGAACTAATTAATTTGAACACAGAGGATGTGGGGGAAAAAAATAATAAAAAAATGAATAGTGCCTTTGTATGCATGTGTCTCCACACAAGCAAACTCAATGAAGTGCTACTGGGGTTGCTGGGTGTGCAGAGCAGTCCTTTGTTCTTCAAAGTATGGTGGAAACTGAAAAAGGGAGAAGGCACTTGCTATGTGGACCTCCCACTAGAGGGGAGTAGAGGAATACATTTCACCAGTGACTTCAGAGCCTCATGACAAAGCAGAAATGTCGAGATTCAAAAGTCACTGATTTTACACAGGTAGAATTATTAAGGGGTGTGGATATATTGGAAGAGCAGTAGGAAAGCTGTGGCACTCTTCTTTTCCTCTTTTCTTATACACATGTACTATATGTTCTTGATCACAGGACAATTATGTAGTAGCTTCATCACTCCTTCACTGGATATAGCCATGCCTATCTCTCCTCTACCCAGGTCCTAAAGGAAATATATTTTAACGGATACAATACATTTTGTGTTCCTGCTCCTCCCTAGCTCCAGGTCATCCTTTCTTCATTTTTTTTTCCCTCCAGTGTCTTGTCTCACCACTTCTTGGTCACTCTCACTATGTGCTCTTAATGCTCCTCAATGATTTTCTGTCTCTCAAGGATGAATTTTCCATCTCTCAGATCTATCCAGCTCCTGATACCTTCTTTTTCACCACATCTCTTTCAAACTTCTACCCTTTACTCCTCCGTCCCATCTTCCCACCCCTCTCCTCATTTCCTACTCCACTTCCAAGAGCAGGTTTCCCAGGGCATGCTACAGGGATAGAAGAATGTGATGTGAGCTCAGAGTGGCTGCCCATGGCATCCATGACCAAAGCTGGCAGAGCATGCTTTGCTGTGCTTGGGATGAAGCTGCCCAAAGAGTAGCAGACACATGGTCAAGCAGCATCACGCTTCGTTGCAAGACTAGCAAGACTTTATAAAGTATGTATGAGGTTTCAGAGAGGTAGGAGGTGCATGATTTTTCAAAAGTTTATAACTTGCCCAGATTTGGGCAAATTTATACAGTGTGAGGCACAGTGCTTATATGAATACAATCTTCATACCAAATTTTGGAAGAGTTAGAATATTTCCAAGGCACAAATTTCTATTTTCCTCTTTTGTAATAGGATCTAAACAATATTTTATGTAGCATTATTCTCAGAAGAAGCTCCAACATTTCTGCTGAACAGCAAAGTAACCCCTGTTACTCAAAAACCTTAAAAACAAAAAGCATAACAGAAACAAAACCTTCCTTCAGCAGTCCTATGGCATGGGGGTTTTCAGCTCGATAGTTGAATTTTGCCAAACTGCAAATAGCTAGTGAATTTTAAACTCTGTAGTGATGTGAATTTTAGTAATGTTGTATCTCTTGCATATATCCTGAACTATAAATCCACTCTAAACATTACTAAAGGTCCATTAGAAACTAAACAAGAATTTTTGATCATATTTTGTAAAGTTACTGCAAACCAGGAAATAGCATCAGTGACAGACGTTTGCTTAAGCACTCAGTGAAGATCTGTCCATTGATGGCATGTTCTTGACTCTTAAATTTAAAAATCTCATCATAATAAACTGTTCCTCTGTCACAGGAACAAGAGTGGAGTAAGTGAAGCCATATAATCAGTATATGAATATGTCACTTATAACCAGGATATGCTTCTATAATAGCGAGATATGTCACACAAGTTGTACTGAATGTTTTATAGACTTATTGATCTTATTTTTGGCCAGTAACTTTTTAAATAAGCTTGAAAGATATTCCAACCTGATGTCATAGACTGGTTTTAGATGGACAAATATGGAGACAGACTCATAAAAGTAGATATGCAGCTTTTAAAAAATTCTGAGTGGTTATAAAAACTTTGAAATAATAAATTATTCAGATAAAAATATTTTGCTAATAACCCAAACCAGAAAACTCCTGTCTCAAAAGAATACAAATAACAATAATACGGAATGTCTCTATCCACATTAAAAATATTCATATTTGGTATGTTTTCATTTACTATTATTTATTTTCATCTTTCAAGAGAATTGCATTAAATTATAATAGTATCTTATTTCTTGAGATCAAAAGAATCTGCATTTAATATTTCATAGGAGCAATTGTCCATGTGGTCTCATATTATCTTATTGGAACATCAAAGATTGTTTTAGATTTTGGCTAGTACCCCCCTGGGCAGATCCCATGTTCACATGGAAGCTGTTGGCTGAGGTTCAGGACTGACTTTCTTGTGGGGGGAAAGGGAAAAAGACTATCTCATACCTATAAATGGACCACCAGGGGATGCTTTGAAGATGGGATGGAGGCAAAACTACACTGTGTGTGAATGATTACTTAGGAACTTTTTTGTGTGACTGCTTGGAAGAATATTTTTTCTAATGGACAAACCTGATGACAGACCTGGGGAAATTTGACATTTACATATGTTTTCTTTGCTGTTTTGCCTATGAGTGTAGGCATGTTTTGGAAAGGTCTTTAATGAGTAGCTATTGTATTCAGGAATCTCTTTTTTGAAAGATTTCTGCAATGGCTATCGACATTCATGATATTCTTAAAGCCCCTTATAACTTCTAAGTTTATATGGGACCATTTTCAATATGTATTCAACATGATTGTGTGAGATTACAGTCCCTCCTGTATAAAAAGCAAAACACAACCACGGTGATAGCTGCATTCTTGGACATTTGAGCAGGATTTATCTCTTTCAAACTTGCCTATGAAACAGTTAGTGGATTAGTCTGAGCTGGTTGTCTTGGAAAGAAATGGAAAGAAACAGGAACCCCCAGAAGTTATCCAAACTGACTTAGATATCTCAGACAGAGTGAACTGCTCTCTAGGTATACCTGTTCTTACCAGGGGGAGACACTAGATTATTTGCTTGAGTGGATGTGAGAGAGCTAACACTTAGTCAACTCAGCAAGCTAAATGCCATGCTTTCATACTGATTTGCTGTTGGAGAGACCGCTAAGGATGTCACAGTGGTTGTCTAGGTGTTCCTGGACATCAAGGAGCAAAGTACTACTCAAAAAGCTATTTTACTGCAGCTCATGGGCTGTTACTGACATTTATCTTTAGACTTTAGGCAGATTATTTCCTCCCTGCTGAAGAACTGTGAAGTCTAGTGTGACAGCTGGATGCCAGGCACAACACTATGAGCATCTAAGGTGATGCCAGATGACTATGTGAGTACAATTAAATCCATGGCCAGAGGTCGAGGTAGGTGATTCTCTCCCTCTACTCCACTCTCATAAGGCCCCAGCTGGAGTATTGCATCCAGTTCTAGAGCCCCCAGCACAAGAGACACATGGACCAGTTAGAACGAGCCCAGAGGAGGCCATGAAGATGATCTGAGGGTTGGAACACCTCTCCTATGAGGACAGGCTGAGAGAGTTGGGGCTGTTCAGCCTGGACAAGAGAAGGCTCCGGGGAGATCTTATAGCGGCCTTCCAGTGCCTGAAGGGGCCTACAAGAAAGCTGGGGAGGGACTTTTGATAAGGGCAGTTAATGACAGAACAAGAGGAAATGGCTTTAAGCTGAAAGAGGACAGGTTTAGATTAGATATTAGGAAGAAATCCTTTCCTGTGAGGGTGGTGAGACACTGGAACAGGTTGCCCAAGGAAGTTGTGGATGCCCCCTCCCTGGAATTGTTCAAGGCCAGGTTGGATGAGGCTTTGAGTAACCTGGTCTAGTGGAAGGTGTCCCTGCTGATGGCAGGGGGGTTGGAACTAGATTATCTTTAAGATCCCTTCCAACCGAAACCATTCTATGATTCTACGATTCTATGATCCAGACACTTACATTTATATACCTGTAGCTTGGTGCTCAACCTTACCTGCACTGTTCACATGACATTAAGAAACATATTTTCTCTGTCATTTTATTGTTGATTCTGTAGATTTATATATGTGAGTGTGTGTGTGTGTGTGTATATCTATATCAACCTGATCTAGTTGAAGATGTCCCTGATGATAGACATATAGTCCAAGGTTGGATTAGATGACCTTTAAAGGTCCCTTTCAATTCCAACCATTCTATGATTCTATTATTCTATATCCTCTGAAACACCCAGGGGTCACTGAGAAAGGATACCACATAAAAAGGGATCTCAGGCAGCACTCATCCTGACTCAGTTCAAATGGTTGTAGCATACATGCTCACATCTCAGTTAATTGTCTCGAGCCTATGTTAACATTAACAGCGAGTGGGAAAACTCTGGGGTAAAGCACACGGGAAATGAGGAGGTGTTTGGTGACAGCCAACATGGTTTCACCAAAGGCAAATCGTGCCTGACCAGTTTGGCAGCCTTCTATGAGGAGGTTACAGCACTGGGCGATAAAGGAAGAGCAACTGATGTCATCTGTCTGGACTTGTGCAAGGCATTAGATGCTGTTCCACAAGACATTCTTGTCTTTAAGTTGGAGAGATATGGACTGGACAAACGGACCACTCAGTGGATAAGGAACTGGCTGGATGGTTGCACTCAAAGAGTTATAATATCCAAGTGGAGACTGGTGACAATTGGTATCCCTCAGGGATTGGCATTGGCACTGTTTAACGTCTTTGTCAGTGACGTGGGAAGTGGGATTCGGTGCACTCTCAGCAAGTTTGTTGATGACATTAAGTTATGTGGTTTGTCTACTCAGTGGAGTGAAGAGATGCCATCCAGAGCAACCTTGACAGACCTGAAAGGTGGAACCATGAAAACCTTATCAGATTCAACAAGGCCAAGTGCAAGGTCTTGCACCTGGGTCAAGGCAATTCCAAGCGCAAACACAGGCTGGGCAGAGAATGGTTTGAGAGTAGCTCTGAGGAGAAGAACTTGGAGGTGCTGGTAGATGAGAAGCCAAACATGAGCTGTCAATGTGTGCTTGCAGCCTAGAAGGCCAACCATATCCTGGGCTGCATCAAGAGAAGACCAGCCAGCAGGCTGATCTTAGAGATTCTCCCCTTCTACTCCACTCTCGTGAGACCCCACTTGGAGTACTGTGTCCAGTTCTGGGGCCTCCAACATAAGGACGTGAACCTACTGGAGTGAGTCCAGACAAAGGCCACGAGGATGATCCACGAGGGCTGGAGCACCTCTCCTATGAGTACAGGCTGAGAGAGAGTTGGGGCTGTTCAGCCTGGAGAAGAGAAGGCTCTGGGGAGACCTTGTAGCGACCTTCCAGTACCTGAAGGGGCTACAAGAAAGCTGGGGAGGGACTTTTTACAAGGGCAGGTAGTGACAGAACAAGGGGAAATGGCTTCAAACTGTAAGAGGGCAGGTTTAGATTAGATATTAGGAAGAAATTCTTTCCTGTGTGGGTGGTGAGACACTGGACCAGGTTGCCCAGAGAAGTTGTGGATGCCCCCTCCCTGGAAGTGTTCAAAGCCAGGCTGGATGAGACTTTGAACAACCTGGTCAGGTGGAAGATGTCCCTGCTCATTGCAGGGGGGTTGGAACTAGACTATCTTTAAGGTCCCTTTGAACCCAGACCATTCTATGATTCTATGAATTCAACTTATCTACTTTTTATGTTTTCTTTAGGATTAAATGGATAGTTCCCTAAAAGTGCTGGGGTTTTTTTCTGTACTGAATATAAAAGGGGTGGAGGGTGACTAGCTCTGAGGTAATATCTGCATTAGAACACCTGAAAGATTATTTTGGCCTTATTTTTTCAGTATTTATCTAGAGAAAGCATTGTGATGTTTTTTGTACTTGAAATCTTATTTCACATTATTATATAGCTTGTATATAGTATTAAGCCAGGCAGAAGTTGAAAGATAGTACTCTTGTGTATGTGTCCCACTGGACTGTAAACAAAAACAGCATGAAAGATTTAATCCCTGAAGATTTCATTGTGCTCGATGGGATTGTTGCACCAGGGAGAACCATCTGTTTGGAGGATATTCTGAATGATTTTTCAGGTTGGGTTTGGTGGACAAAATACACACTGCTTCAAGCTATTCTCATCATGTAACCAGAGAGAAAGCAATATTCTATTTTGAGAATATATGATGTGCATGTTGTTTATTGAATTGATGTTTTAAGCAATTAGTAGTGTTCACTGGAAACCTACAGAAATCAAACTACCTCTTTTTCTTCATCAAACTTTGTAACTTGCAGTGTCAGTCCTTCTGATAAGCAAGGCTATTCTTTGTTTTCAACTATCTAGTTCTTTCTATAGCCCTCCTTGATATGATGTGCTTGCTCATGTTATCTAGTCTATAAGACTACTTAAGGCTTCTTCCACTTAAAAAGTTAATGCACTGAAGCAATAAGCTGACCTTCTATGCAAAATAACATAGGACGTTGCAATAATGATATTTTTCCAAAATATCCAGAGGCAACTGACTGTATTGTCAGAGTACTACAAGGACAGAAATACATCTGATACTACTAACATGCATTCTACATTGGTGTGTGGTCCAATAGCTTATCTGTATCTTAGAGGACATATTTTTATTAGATTTGCTAAATCATTCTGCCCTTCAGGCTGACTTTGTTTGCAAAATTTCTTCCTTGTCTTCAAAGACTGAGCTGCAAAAGCGTCTGTAAATGCTGACAGAATGTGTGAATGGCATCAGAACATTTGTATTCCATCTTGAACTCTTGTTTCTTTTAGAGCCCTGAGAGTAAAATCACATCAAGACATCAAAAGGATATGTTTTCTACTGTTTGAAACCTAAGTTTACTATAGCATGTGTACTATCCCTTCCATACCCATATACCTCCCTGCTTCTTTTTTTAGTTCAGTTTTTTGCTCTCTGTAGATGCAGCCTATAATCCTGTGCAATTTTTGCATGGTTTTTAATACAAGTGTCCCACACTCAAGTTTTCTCTTAAATACTACCCTACTCAACGTGATAAACAATAATTTATTACGCTATTGTTTTAGTAATGGGTGTTATGAACTGCCACTATTCACAATGTACTATTTCTTACACAGCTGCAGGTTAAAAGACAAGATGAACCATGCATTTTGTATTTACATAGAAATGGAATCTGTTCAAAATAATTTGCTTATCTTTAGGTGGTGATCTTAAAAAGCTGAAGAAACAGGGTGACAGGAACTTCATGAAGTTCAGCAAAGAAAAGTGCAAAGTCCTGCACTTGGGGAGGAAAACCCCAGGCACTAGCATCAGCTTGGGGCTGACCACCTGGAAAGCAGCTTGGCAGGGAAAGCAAAGCTAGTAGACAACAAGCTGTCCATGAGCCAGCAATCACCCTTGCAGCAAGGAAGGCCAATGGCATCCTAGGCTGCATTAGGCTGAGCTTTGCCAGCATGTAGACGTAAGTGATCTTTCCCCTCTGCTCAGCACTGTTGAGGCACATCTGGAGTGCTGTGTCCAGTGCTGATACCTGCATTACAAGAGACACGTGGACATACTGGAGTGAGTCTAGTACAGGCCACAATGATTCAGGGAATAGAGCAACTTTCATGTAAGGAAAGACTGAGAGAGATGGGACTATTCAGCCTGGAGAGTAGAAAGCTGAGGGGGAATCTAATCCTTGTGTATAAATACTCAAATGCCAGCAGTAAAGAAGACAGTGTCAGGGTCTGCTCAATAATGTCCAGTGACAAGAGGCAATCTCTTTCGGACACAAACCAAAAGAGATTAAATTCAATATGAGCATGAGAAAGCACTTTTTACTGTGAGGATGTTCAAATATAGGAAAAGGATGCCCAGAGGGGTTGTGGATTTCCCATCCTTGGGGATATTCAGAAACCAAATGGACATGGTCCTGGGCAACCAGCTGTGACTGATGCTGCTCTGAGCAGGTAGTTGGACTAGATAACCTCCAGAGATGCTTTCCAGCCTCAGTCCTTCTGTGATTATGTGTGGATCAGTGATTTCTCTTCTAGCTAAGCAAGACCATAAATTTGAAAACAAAAGATTCTTTGCCTTTTTGTGTAAGGAGAAAGAAAGAAAGTGAAACATAACATCTGACTTTGGTCTTTTTTAACAGGTTTTATTATTCTTTAGGAATGACTATCTAAGTGTCTTTCCTAAACAATACCTGGAAGTCTGGAATAAAATTTAAATTTTAACAGCTAATAGAGGATGTCTATCATTGCACCGGTTATACATTTTCTGACTCTGTGGTACAGTTAATATACTTGGAGTACAAAATCACATAGAAGCTTATATAAGCAAGACTTCTAGTCATCACTTGCAAAAGTGTCCTTTCAGTTAGATTGCTCTTCCTTTCCTTAAGAGTAATTTAATTTTTCTATGGATTTCCCTGTTGCTGCATAAGCAGCACTGGAACAAAAGGTTGTGTAAAGTTCTCTGTCTTTCAACTTTGGTTTCTCATCTTCAAAGAGCCACATCAAAATGTCTTGCAACAGAAAAAACACCAACTTCATTTTCTTTTAGCATTCAACAGATAACATATTCCACCAACTGCCCAGCAGAATATGGAGAAATGCTGCCAAATTCCTCCTTGACATACAACAGAGCTCATTAATACTGAGGTAGTTTTATGGATATGTTACAATATTTTTTTGCTTGGTTTCTTTAAAGATGCTTTCAAATCAAACCAAATAGTGCTGTAAAAGACTGATACATAACATTTGAGGTAAAATTGTACTACTGAAGCACATCATTCAGTTGTCTGAGCTTTGTCTTTTAAAGCTACGATACTTAGATGCTACCACTTTCTCCCCATTCATTTGAGTTCACTGCTGAGGATAGTCCTCCCACTGAATCTCACATCAGCAAAAGCAGCACCTCAGCCAGGATATAAACTTTGAAAACAATTCTGATTTGACTGATTTCAACCCAAGATGTGGAATAACTTCACAGCTGTGGGTTTAATCAAAATTAGGAGGAAGTACAGACTCTCTTCTGACTGCTGCCTCTTGTTTTTAATCTGCACCATATTAGCTGTGCTACCTGTTTTAGACCTGGGGATGATAACCCACTGAGACTTTTCTGATGTGGAGATCTCCAGTACCTGGGTGTTCAAATCCTTTGTGTTGTTGATTGTGATCTAACACCTTCTGCAAAATAGCATGCAAGAGACATGAGACATTTGCACGCATTGAGATACCGGTAGCGATAACTCCACTCTCAACCATCTGCTAGACCCTTTGTTTACTGCTTCTCTTTGTACTGAAGTCCAAATATTTTAGAATGAATTGGGGAAAATTGCACAAGAAGTCCCCCAACTCAGCCTTAGGTTTTTTTTATGAACAACATCTGCAGGATATGGTAGGAAACAAAAACATCTGTTTCCACTGGCTTTGCTGTATTGTGCCTTTCTAGTGACACGTGCAAACCTGAAGCCAGGCTGTTTGGGACAAACTCAATACACATAGCTAAGATAATTAGAGATGGAGTAGGTAGGCCTACAGTAAACCTGCTTCAGCTTCACAACTTCTGTATGAAGAATCTCTTGCATAGAAATTAAGATTGAGGTCTTGGCTATCTAGTGAGAAAGAAATCTACACATCCATTTTCTAGTGGTAACGTTGGTAACTTCATTGCTCATGTCAAGATTTACTGTAAAGTAGAGGCAGACTTTTGTCTGTATCTATTATTTTCATCGTGTCTATGATAATTTAATGCACTGAAAATGTGGTTGTTTGCCTAGTAGACTGCTGTGCCTGGTTCTGCTGTCCTGGTCTGTGTTTTGCTTGGATATCCAAGAGTTGCTGGGCAGTGCTTGTGTGACCCGGTAAATGGCTATGGTGTCCCACTGCCTCTATGAATGCATTTAAGTAGTGGTAGAATTAATATTTGAAAATCCACCCTTTAAGAATTTATGGTGGAAAGTATTACTTACTGTTATCATTGGCCAAATATAGCTTTGAAGTTTAGGCCTTCTTCTGCATGCAAAATTGAAATTTTCACTTCATTTTACCAGGGTGAGAGTAATGTCCCTGCTTAATCTTGTAGCTCAGCACCTAGAGGACTCACAGGAGGTGTAGAAGTCAGAATCTTACTGCTCATCTTTTGAGTAAGAAGCACCTCCTATACTCATTAAAAACAATGGTACGTTTGTGTACACTGCTCTCACCCTTCTTTTGAAGCTCTGCTCTTTCACAAAAATAAAACTCTTCCAGCCTGGCTGTTTCAGAGGGGTAAGAGGATATACAGCTCTGCAGCTCAGAGACACAGATTCCCACTAAAAGGGAGTCTGATCCTTTTTCCATGAACCTTATCACACTAAAGAGTCACTGGACAAAGCAGAACTGCTTGTGCTGAGACACAGCAGTGAGGTAACACGTGTCCCTCTCCATCTTACTATTGGCAACTTTAAGCTCTTTCCTGGTTAAGAGGTATAGGAAGAATACTTTCTAAGTGAGTCATATGCCTTGTATGGTGTGGTGGCTTGGCCCTGGCTAGATGCCAAATGCCCACCAAAGCCCACTCTATCACCCCCCTCCTCAGCAAGATGGAGAGGGGAGAAAATAAGATGGAACACAAAAAAAAACAAACTCATGGATCAGGACAAAGGCAGTTTAATAGAAACAAAGCAAAGCTGCTCGCGCAGAAGCAAAAGGACAAAAAAATTATTCTCTACTTCCCATCAGCAAGAGGTGTTTGGTCACTTCCCAGGAAGCAGGGTTTTCATATGTGTTGCGGTTCCAGGAGGACAAACGGAAGTAAGGAATGTTCCCCCGTTCCCCCTCCATTCTCCTTGCTTTATTTCTGAGCATACGTCATATGGCATGGAATATCCCTTTGGTCTGTTTGGGTCAGCTGTCCTGGCTGTGTCCCCTCCCAGGATCTTCCCCACTCCCAGCCTACTGGGGGAAATGTTGGAGAGACAGCCTTGGTGCTGTGCTAGCACTGCTTACCAGTAACCAAAACACTGGTGCGTTATCAACACCCCTGGAGCCACCAATACAAAACACAGCACTCTGAGGGCTGCCACGGGGAAAACCAACTCCATCCCAGCCAGACCAAATACATATGGGTATATGAGCTTCTGTGCAAGTGATAAGTATTAGAGGTATCTCATCTTTTAAGGCAATTGTGCTGATACATTTCCTCTTATTTATGTAATTATCTAGCAGTGCAGAGAGCTGATATTAAGACCTTGAACTTCATTACGGAGCTGCCCAGCACTCTCCTGCAAAATAAACACTAGGCCAACAGGCAGATGCATGAGAAATCTTTATTTTTATAATGTAAAGAAAGTGCCTATTATTTAAACAGCAAGTTAATATGCAGGACTTTGTTAAAGTCTTAGAAGATTAAGAGTTTTGTTGGGGGCAGCTGTCTCTCCTGAATGGCTTGGGACTAAAGTGATGCCCATGTACGTCTGTAATCTGTGTAAGCTAAAGTTTTATTTCAGTCAATATGTCATAAAGTTGAAACCAATCCTGATATGAAGATGAGGTGATTGGTTATACAGCATAGCTGAAAGGAAACTGTTCTCAAAATTATCTGGCTTGCTAATATTGCTCTCTGAAGTGCCAGATCCATCCAAACCCTCTTAGATTTGGTGTAGGAGGTATACAATTACATTTTCATAAAGACATTTTGTTCTACCCTTCAGACACTTTTTATTTAGGTCCAGCTTCTCATATTCTCACTGATCTTCTCACTGATCTTTCACTAAACAGTGGTTCAGCCTGAAGCCGCAGTGTGCCCTGGAGCGCTGGCTCACAGCTCTTCATGCCAGGAGCTGGGGCAAAAGGTCTCATGGGCATCAGGCATCCTTCCGGAGGAAGCATTGCCTGATGTGGCTGAGGTCTACCAGGGTATACATGTAATCAGAGATGGGCTATTGCAGGCACCCGGAAAGCAGAGCTGAGGAACCTGCTTGGGTTCCCCAAGAGCTCCCAACACCCACAAGCAATGAGTGTTGCTGATCTGATGTGTGTCTTGTACCATGTTTGACAGAATCAACATCAGTATTTGGGGGACAACCTTTTTTGTTGCCTAAATCATGTTCTTCATCACTCTATAGACATTTTTCCAGAGTTTCCTAAGAATGGAAATTTTTTTTGGGGAAAAACTCTTTGTTTTGAATTTCAAGAACTCCTTACATTTTATTTTCTTCATAAGGGGATGTTTTTCAAAAGAAATATTTGAGATAATTGTGTGTTTTATTTGTTTTATTTCCAGTCTATTATATGCAATGTGAATATGGTTGTATATATACACAAAAAGAACTTTTATGACTATAAAATATAATACAAGGTATAGTTTGTACTAAAAACTTAAATTACTATAACATTTCAGTTCAAGGACACTGCTTAAACAGCATGCTTCAACATGATTTTCTTCTTTTCTTTTTCTACACTAAAATTTCAGGAAAATATACTAAAACATTTTGAATACAAGAGCATACAAATATTTGAATACAAGAGCAAGTGCAGAGTCCTTCACCTGGGGTGGAATAACCACATGCACCGGTACAGGTTAGGGGCTGACGTGCTGGAAAGGAGCTCTATAGAAAAGAACCTGGGTGTGCTGGTGGACAGCAGGCTGGCCATGAGCCAGCAGTGTGCCCTCATGGCCAGGAAGGCCAACAATATCCTGGGGTACATTAAAAAGAGCATGGCCAGCAGGTCGAGGGAGGTTCTCCTCCCCCTCTACTCTGTCCTGGTGAGGCCACATCTGGAGTACTGTGTCCACTTCTGGGCTCCTCATTACAAGAGGGACAGGGATCTTCTGGAGAGAGTCCAATGAAGGGCCACAAAGATGGTGAGGGGCCTGGAGCACCTGCCTTATGAGGAGAGATTGAGCGAGCTGGGACTCTTCAGCCTGGAGAAGAGAAGACTGGGAGGGGACATTATCAATGTCTATAAATACCTGAAGTGCTGGGGCCAAATGGATGGGGCCAGGCTCTTTTTGGTGGCAGATGGTGACAGGATAAGGGGCAATGGGCAAAAACTGGAACACTGGAAGTTCCATAAAAACTTAAGGAAAAACTTCTTTACTGTAAGTGTGACAGAGCACTGGAATAAGCTGCCCAGAGAGGTTGTGGAGTCTCCTTCTCTGGAGATGTTCAAAACCCACCTGGACACTTTCCTGTGTAACCTGGTGCAGGGAACCTGCTTTGGCACAGGAGTCAGACTAGATGATCTTCTGAGGCCCCTTCCAACCCCTAACATTCTGTGATTCTGTGAATTCAGACAGAAAAGTATTTGCTCAATAGAAAGTGGTCTAATTCAGGTATCTAGCTAGCTCTGTAGACAACCATATGTATGTGTGGTTTCAAATATGAAGTAACTAAGCAATACATTTAGGTCTTTACTTCCCATTTTATTGTTTGAAACATTACTGGAACAGGTTCTTGTCTATTGTAAATCACTGTAACTTTTTTGTTTCTCATGCAATAATGTCAGTTTATATCAGATGAGAAAAGCAGAGCTTAGCTAGATTCTGCTCATCAAATTACATGCAGCTTGCATTAGTTCAATATCCATTGCAATCTCACAGTGCTATTGCAAGTTTGTGTGGTTACTTCTATAAAAAAAAATACAGAAATGTGGGTTGTACAAAAGGCCCCCAAAACTTGGACACATCTGTTTTAGATAGGAAAAGGAAGAAGTGTTTTCAGGATTATGGAAAATCCTTTGTTAGCATGTTAATCTCGTTAGTGAACAATCAAATATGAGGCAATGTCAAGAAAAATTAGGGGAATGAGCCTGAACTATCCTTCCAGTCACGCTTCTCAGCTATTGTCCAGAAAATTTCTGGATTTTTCTTTGTATAGCAGATTGGGTCACCTAGAAACAGATTTTTGAGATCTAATAATCCATATTACTGTTAACTATTTCCAAGGAGACCTGGGGCTTACTTTTTTTAAGCACCAATTTAAAAATATTTTACTAATCACTGTGATTTTATGATATGTGAAATTTCCAAGTTACTCTATAAATTAGTCAATGAAAGGATGCAATTTATAAAGCTTATTTGACTGGTAAAGTCATTTAATGACTGACTGATATCCAGGTAAATAACTGTAGCTAACTCAACATATAATCATGGTATATCTGCAAGACCATACCCATATCATAGATGCTTTTAGCATTTAAACTCTATTATAAAATTTTCTTTCAAATAGCTTGTAACCTAAGTGATACAAGAAAACTCAGAATAGTCAAGATTTTTTTTTGTTTGTTTCCTGAGGTCTAATTGCATAGTATATTGCATTTAAAATTTTAAATTAAACATATTTGAAAAGATGGTATGTTCAGAAATCTTTAGAACATAGTTTGAGAACAAGAGGCTGGTATATGAAACATGAATAAAAAGTTCTAATTTGGGTCTACAGTTGCTGATTGCACTAAAAAACAGGTTTAAATATAAATATTGTTCAAAATGAATCAGCTTTCTAGAAGAAGTTTCTTAGTTGTAGAAGTCATACATCTTTGATGCATGCCATGTAGTATACAAAATTTCACAATGGGAGAAGCAGCTTACAAAAGCAAGGACTTCTAGTCTAAAGAGGGCTTGCAAAGCAGCATCCTATCACTGTGAAAATGAGCAGTATATGATCTGATCCTTGTGAGACAAAGACTGTTAGCAGAAAGATCTCTTTACTTTCTCTCTTTATTTGGGAAGAATAAGAGCGTAATTTGCACTACTCTACATACTCCATAAGTATAAGGACTGAGTCTCAGCTCTGCAAACGTATTATGGAGAAACTCTTGTTCTCTGCTGTCCATAAAAGGAAAATTAAGCTCAGTGTAGTCTTAGAGATAAACTCCAATTAGAGCAACAAATCCTAACTCTATAAATTATCAGGCATTTATTTCAAACACTGAGCCTGCCCAAGTAGTCATAAGTGCTAAGAAATAACAGATCTGAAACCAGATAACACAGCCTAGTGTCTTTCTTGATGAGTCTACTCATGACAAACTTTTCTATTCAGCCACTCCCCTATGTAATTTCCTATCATTTTCTGCATTATGCAAATTTTATAACATTACATACATGTCATCATTCATTAAAATCTGGAAACCAGCAAAAGAAGCTATATTGTTGGATGTTGACATTGGACAGGCAATCTGAGCTGCTTTGGGGTCATTATTTTCGGCTGCTCTTGAAAAACTGAAGATTTTTTCTTTAGGCCCCTGTTTGTCACTCTTCCTCTCATCTTCTTGCTGGCTTTCTGCCTCAATGATGAGCTCTGGCTCTTCATATTCTAGCTTGGTTTGTACCATTGCATGATCAGTTTTGTCTATCCATTCCTAGGAAAATGAACAAGTTGATGTTGGCAGGGACAAGAGAAACCTTGCTGCTCAGGCACTGATTTTCCTTTAGTAACGGCATGTATCCAGGATAAGTCACAATGGAGAAGATGAAAATGAAGCAATATACACAAGCAGGACATAAGATGGAAGAAAGGTAGGATGATAGGAAAGCAGACAGGATTCCACAAATGCATACAAACTCCTACTTATTGAAACCACATTAAATACATCTTCGTATTTAGTCAGGGCCTTTAGAAAACCTTGGATATGTAAAACATCTGGTGTTCCCTCCTTGATAGACTCATTCTTTCTTTGACCTAAATCCTGCCTTAATCTAAATTGAGGTTGAGTTTACATGGAGGTTTACACAGCACAGTATTTCTGTACTAAAGCTTCAGTATTAATTTCAATATGTATTCTTCAGTTTCAGTTTAAAGCTCTCTTATATATAGAAAGTTTTCAGTTTGTCACTGAAACTTTTTTACTCCTCTTTGATATTGTTATTGGGTTTGAAAATGTAAATATCTTACTTGTCTCCACTCAGAGTAAACTTAGTAGTGATTAACATAAAGACAGCCCAATTAATCCAGAAAAATGTGTCACATATGTGATGCCATGGACTCAGGAAACAGTAAGAAAACAAAAGCAAAAATTGTGATCTATCAATTTGTCAACCATTTCATGTCTAAAGGTTTAGAGACCATACACTTCTGTGGCTAAGAGAGGATGTTTCCTACTCTGACTGATGCCTCCACAGGCATGAGTGCCATCACTGGCTTGGTACAAAGTTTCACAGCACTTCACAAGCACAAGATCAGGTTGAAGCAAACTCCCTGAGCTACTGTGTGCAGAAGTGGATGCAAACACTGCAGTCATATCTCGCTGGATATTGTGCCTCTGATCACCCTTAAATTCTGCAATTCTCTGTGTCTTTCTATAGCAACAGTTTTTTCACAGTGGCAAAGTAGCACTACATTGTATGAGCTCTGGTATTTTCTCTGTGGATCCTTTTGGTGATGTTGCATGAGGGGAAGGGCTTTTTTCTCAGGTCAGAGAGCACTTGTGTCTGTGCAGAACAAGTATGAGTAGCTACTTTAAAGTTATTCTCAACACTGTAGAGTTCACAGCCTTGCTAGGACAGGACGGTTTACCTGGAAGTTTCCATTATGATCACTGAAGAGATCAGCAAATATATATTTTGGATCTGGTACAGCAGGCATGACTGACTTTTGAAGCCTGCAAGGAGGAAAGAAATACCAATGTTTTTTTATAGTGTAGTCATTCATATAAAAATCTACTTCAGCACAGTTCTGTAGCCACAAATATATTTTACATGGCAGTACTCTAGGCTTTTTTTCTTTTAAATGTATTTTCAAGTCAAAAAACCGTTATAAGAGCCTGATAACACTATCAGACTAAGTGATTTTTCTGCATTTTTGGCTTTTTTTTTTTTCTGCCAAAACCCCTAAAATCTGGGGCCTTTGCATCTTTGCAGAGTTTTTCTTGTTGATGATGGTTTCATTTTTTTTTAATTGTAGATTCTAAGCATGATCAATCATTCAACTACAAATCCAAATATTGATATAGTCTTATTAAAGTTGAATGCACTAAAGTTTACTTCAGCTTTCTGCAAACATTGTGTCTGATGAAAGTTGCATAAAAGAATGTCACTTCAGAAGAAATAACTGAAATAATTGGCTTCTTGGGATTTAACTAGGTTTCAAAAACAGAGAAGAAATTAAGTAGTAGAAGAGACAGAATTTTATCCTGAAACTTTTTTCTTTTTTTAATTAGGATTGTTTTGTTTTTGAAAATTGAAGGTCTTGGTGTTTAGAAGGCCAGGGTGCATTATCCCTCAAACAGTAATTAAGCTACTGACTTCTACATCTTCATGATAACTTAATTTATCAGATAAGAATTTTGAGTGCTAAGAGACTTGGTCCTGAATGATAGCTCTATTTTCATGACATAGTTATTTATTAGTAACCAATAAAATAATATTTACCTCTGGCATTTACACAGAAGAATCAAGAGGATAAGTATAGTTAGAAGTACTGTCAACAAACAACTCAAAACAATTACTGTGTTTGACTGAGATTTTAAATCATCATCACATGAATCTAGGAATAATAAAAAAAAAACTATGTAAAAATCTTAATTTTTGCTTTAACAGTAAAATATTCCTAACCACATTAGAACAGTGATTTTTCTTTAAAAAACAAAACAAAACAGAAAAGTTTTTAAGAACAAGTAAGACAACTGTTTAATTGAAACTGAAAAGAAAAGTTATCCTTCCCCAAACCTTTCAACAAAAGACAATTGTGTTTTATTTATCTAAATTGACCTGCTACAGGACAAAGAACCAGGCTTACAGCCAAAGACTAGAGGCATTATACATGAATTGGGTATTACTTCTCATCTTCATCACATTGTATTAATAGTGATAGAGGGACTTTGTGCTAAGATTTATATTACATAAACCTACTTACAAATGTTAAAGCTGCAAGCGCAATTTTATGTGTGGCTTAAATGTCTTATTTCCCAAGACAAACAAACAAACAAACAAAAAACCCCAACGTCTCCCCCATCACATAAAATGAAAACCCAGCAAATCACATGTGCTGATACCCTAAAAGTAACTAGTAGAAGAATATAATCTAACACACTAGTGTATATGTATATAAAAATAAGGCATTTGTTCATTTTTTTAAAATTCTCAGTGTTTTTCCTTCAGATTTTGTAATGCTTCTTCAAAACTCTACCTCCTCCTGCTGATCTTCTGCTCTCCACATAAATACTGTAAAAACTAAACTGTTTATTTACATAGGAGCAACTGTCCAGTCTGTTCCACGTGCCTATTTTGTCTGCTTTCCAAAAAGCCACAAGAAAAGTTGTGATCCCCAAGTAAGGTATTCAGAGTCTATGGAATTTCTTGAGCACAACTTTGTTCATGGCTTCCTGTCATGTTAGATTTGGGGTCAATCATAACTCATTATAGTCACTCAAGTGCTTGCCCCAATTGAAGGGACTGTCCTAATGTCACTTCTGATCCAGGGGCACCCAGACCAAATGAATTTTTAGTCTGTCTCCTCTCTGCTTTCCATCTTTGCAGTTACCTGATGGCAGCCTCTGGTCAACAGTCTAGGTAGGGCTGTTATGTGCTCACCTCACAGAGGTGCGCAGGGAGACATTGTCCTCTGTGTTTTCTTAAGGGCATTTGCCAGCCACACCTCAGGACATGCTTGCAGTCTCACCACTTGCATGCTAAAAAAGGCTTCTCTGGAGGTCAGCGTTATGTCTACTACTAATGCACAGGTTACACATACCTGTGCTGCAGGTTTTCATTCCAGCTTTGTGTATACAGACTTTCTTCAGGTGAGTTAATAGCCCATTGCATTTCAGATAACACAGATTTGGGTACATGGGATATCTGAGTGTCTCAGAGTTCTGATAAAGCGTAGTGGGTAGCATTTTGTGCTATGGCTGATATGACACAAATGTGCTGGGCTGGTGTACAGTATTCTCTTTACTATAGTAAATATAAGTTTTGGTTTTCATAAGCAGTAGAAATACTATTTCTATCAAAGAAGGTCAGTTGCAGTCAGTTAAATGTGTCTGTCTTGAGGGAAAACAGTACTGATACTGACTTTGCTTCCATTTAATCTCTTTTCTGCTATCTTCCCTTTTTTGATCATTCCAGCACATATGAGCATCAGAATGCTATGACCTCTGGTCCTCTAGTTCAACTGAATGTACTTTTAAAACAAACTGCCTTCAAAATGGGGCACCAAAGATTTCCTTAGGGTTCAGGTTTGATGTCTACGTAGCATATATGGACACACCCCATGTTTATAATCATTGTCATTGGTGGACCCTAGACACTATTGTAACACAAATAATAAGGACACTCTTAAATGTAATGATTATGGCATAAATTGATACTGTTATGGGCCATCAAGTACAAAGTGAACAGGAGTTAAACATGGGTGATTAGACATCCACATGAACTTTCTTTGGTAACAAAAGATGGGGCACAACAGTGTGACATTAATTTGCTGCATGTTCCCAGTCTCTTTTGCAGTCATCCCTTCCCCATTTGTACGTAGACAATGTATGAATGTAACACAGCTGTTACCTAACAATGTGCCATTCATCCAAAATGTTTTTGCTTCCCAGTCACTGCTGTAATTAACTACGTTGCAGTAGGGTACTAGCCTCTTCAGTCTGACACGGAAAGAATAGCATTTCCTTGGATCAAAGCCTTGCTCTCCAACACTGCAACACTTAGAAGTTCTGGACTGAGAAGGAAGGCGTATCATCATTAGTTCTGGTATTCAAGACAGTGCTTCTGAATGCTTACACTCAGTCATGGTCACAACTAGGACAAGGGATAGGCTGACCTAAAACATCAGAACTGTGTTTTAACTTCTCTGACTTTCAAGATAAGTCCTGTTTCTTGACTGACTCTTCACTATTCATAGCCATTCCTCATTGTCTGATACTGAGTTGAAGGTCATAACAATCATTACATAGTGCACTAAGTTACAGTTGCATATTTACAAACTGCAAAGACACTTCAATCCACAAAATATTTAAAAGTTATACTTGAGACTGGAAATTTTTAAGCCAGTGAAATAATATTTAGAAATACTTAAGAGCTAACTTCAGAATAAATAATAATCTTATGTCATCTCTTTTTTTTCATTCTATTTCATTTTTTTTCTCCCTTTTTCTCTCTTCTTTTAATTCTACTCTTCTTTCTCTTTTGTCTTCCAAAACTCCTCTCTTCTGAATGTATGACCTTTTCATTAGATTGTCCTCAGCTCTTTGGGTGATAAATATAACTCAAAAAGTAAATTATTTCTGGCATGGCAAGGATACAGGATCCTAAAAATCTAACTGTTTTCTGCTAACAGCTATATTTCAAAATACAGGATGGAAGAACAATTTGAAAACAACTCTATTTTCCATTCTATGGAGATTCTAATCCCAGCTCCTTCCAAAGTTGATTAAAAATGTAATGTCCAACTCACTTGCCAGTCTTTGTCAAATTTGCTTTTGTATTGAAGCTCAAGTCTCAAGCACTTCACAGCTCTCTTTGGTTTATTACAGCTTACAATAACGGTGTCTGCTTTCCAGAAGAAGGTCACATTTTCTGGTGGATTGGGCTTAACTAAGGAGAGAAACAAATTATGCTATAGTCTCAAAAAATAACTTGCCTTAGTTTTTTTGTTATACCTTCCCTATCTCAATGTATCTCTGAGTAGTAAGTGAAGAAATGGACTTTGTTCTTTGAGACTGCACTATGACACTGCTCAGCATTCCAGGTACCCCGTTCAAAGGTAGATACTATCTCACGTCAGGAACGTATTGCAAGTACTCAAGGAAGGATTCTAGTCCCCTCATACCCCCTACAATAAAGAGAAAGAGGCTTCTTCATTGTAAAGAGTCTGACAAATTCAGTACCATGAAACCAACACGACACACTTGTGCAGCTGCTGGATGCTATGTGGGATATGATAGACCATCTGAAAAAGTAGTGGTTGCTTACCAGTGTTACCTGCTTTCTCAATACTTCTAGTTGCCTTTTGTACTATGAAAATTCTGCCTGCCTGATTTAAAGATTTATGTCCGATCCTTGATATTTGTGATTTGTTACCTAATCCTTTTGAAATTCACTTTTTTATCAGTGGGAGTTTAACAGCCAAAATTCAAGGATCAAGCTGCAGCTTCCTGTAATTTACCAGGAACAGGTAAAATTCTGAGATATAAAAGTATTCTCAAAGTTAGATGACTTAACAGGTTTTTGTTTAATCCCTTTTACTACAACATCACTAATAAGTGCTAATAAATTATTTGGAATGTCTATATTTTTTCAGATAATTCTGTGTTGTATATTTTCTGTATGATTTTTATCAGTTAAAAATCCTTTCAGTTCAGATGCTGCAACTATGTGCAATTCCATAAGATTTTGATAAACTAGTCTCACACTAAATGTGAAATATGTGTTTGAGGGCAGGAGGAATTTAACAAAAACAGGAACATCATCTCTGTACTAGTAGGAGGATGCGTCTTTTACACTGTCAGAACTTTACCAGAGGCACTCAATTAATTTCTATTGACATCTGACTATGGTTTTATGACAGTTGCTTTGATAAGAAGTAGTTTGCTGCCTCGCATCCCATAGAAGATGGTAAAAAGAATGGAAGGTTGGAAATATGGGAAAGATCACACAGCCAGTGCTAGAGACAAGAAAATACCAACTTTTACTCATTTTCCTGATATGAATACTTAGCAGTCCTGCATTAGACTAAGTGCACCTATATATTTTACTATTTGCACTCTGATTTTGAAACTGTGTTTTGGGACAAGTCTGACTGTCCTATATAATCTCACTTAGCTGCAGCTGCACACAGGCCTGTGTAACTACTGATGACAGCAAGGGATGAAAATCAGCATGAAATAAATATAGTTTAGTTTTGGCACATGCACTAATATTTTATATACCAATATAACTGATTTCTTCTCAAAATAACGACAACTAGGGAATCAGTGAAGACACTAGGACTACCAAAGTAATTGTGCTTTTATATACTTACTGTAAAAATCAGATTTTAATCTTTTGGAAAAAAACTCTTTACTTCCATTGCTGTTCCTGATAGAGATGGCAAGGGTAGGACCTTCTGTCTTAAAAAGACATCCAGAATTATAATCTTGATCCAGTAAATAGGTGGGACATGTCTTCCAAACTTTATGCTTGCCTTCATCAAATCTATGAATGAAATAACATTGGTGAATGGAACACTCCTACAAGTCAGCACAAGTTCATTCCTTTTAGTTAGTGTTCTTTCTTTTTTCTTTTTTTTCTTTGAATTTTTTTTCTTTTTCAAATGCTCCTACCAAGGGAAGACAGTGTATAGAGTTTTTTGAAGTGGCAAAGAAAGACATGGACCAGTTAGAAAGAGTCCAGAAGAGGGCCACAAGGATGATCAGAGGGCTGGAGCACCTCTCCTATGGGGACAGACTGAGAGAGTTGGGGTTGTTCAGCCTGGAAAAGAGAAGGCTTTAGGGAGATCTTATAGCTGCCTTTCAATACCTGAAGGGGCCTACAAGAAAGCTGGGGAGGGACTTTTCATAAGGGCAGTTAATGACAGAACAAGGGGAAATGGCTTTAAGATGAAAGAGATTAGGTTTAGATTAGATATTAGGAAGAAATTCTTCACTGTGAGGGTGGTGAGACACTGGAACAGGTTGCCCAAGGAAGTTGTGGATGCCCCCTCCCTGAAGTGTTCAGGGCCAGGCTGGATGAGGCTTTGAGCAACCTGGTCTAGTGGAAGGTGTTCCCTGCTGATGGCAGAGGGGCTGGAAGTAGATGATCTTTAAGGTCCCTTCCAACCCAAACCATTCTATGATTCTATGATAAATTTCATAGTGGTGTGCAGGAATTCATTACCCAGACCTCATTGATTTTCCAACCTTAGGTTTTGACGCGGTCTGAAGTTATCAAGTTTTTTTCATGTTGTTTCCTGAGAAGAGAATGACTTACTCAAACAGATGTTTTTATGAACCTATTTCCCAAACTCTACTGCTAAAAGTTCTTTCATATATACCACCCATAAAGAAAAGGGAAGATCAAACACTATGACTGTCTTTAACCAAAACATTAAATTTCTGTTACTCATTAATGATGTCAGTTAATAAGGAAAATATACACACTTCTATGGAAAAAAAAAAACCAAAAAACAAACCCAACACTTTCAATACTGTAATTAGCATTAGTATTTAGGACAATGACAGAAGAGGAGTAAATCTTTCACATAATGTCTGTTGTCACTGACTATTCAGCAGGCTTATTAATTTGTACACTTCTGTAGAAGGTTGTGAACAAAAATAGGTTCCATGCTGAATGATTAACAAATGCTAAAAGCATATTCAGGTACAGTTCACAGAAGATTCAAATGGACTTAGATATTTCAACCTCCCAATGTGAATCTTTTAAGAAGAAAAGAATAGGCATTGTCTATACTCACGTATAAGAAAATGACATGTTCTCATTAGGAAATACTTCTCTTGCTGCCCATGTGATCTGCATCTTCTCATTATTGAAATTGATTATTGTGGTGCTGATGGCATCTTTCCAACCTGCCCAGGGCATTGACAGAGAATATGATTTCAGCAGTGAGTATGAAAAGCATCCCTTGACATCGGTAGGCAAACAGTATTTCAAAGATATGTATGCAATAGACTCAGAAGATCATAAAATAAGAATATAAGAATGCCTAAAATACAAGGAAAAAGAGTAAAATAACCTAGAGAAATTGAAATTAGAATTTCAAATTAGCAAAATGAAAGAATGTGCAGCAACATTAAAGAGTACCTCATGGTCCTTGGATCAAAAGGTATAGACTGGTTCCCATGTATGTAGTGCATAGGGCAAATACCTTGAGGCCAACTATCCCCCATAATATCTGCCAAGGTTTCCCCGCTAAGGAAAACTACCTGGGAACTAATGCCACGTGGAGCCTGTGTGTAAACTGTTAAATGTTTACTGTAAGAAACAAGGGACTAACACCACAAGTCAAGGCTAGGTCAAGACCCACAGGAACCCAGAGTAGATAAGCATAAGTAGGTGTTCTGATTATTTTGTCTATGTGGTTCTGACTAATTCCACCTTACAGACAAGCAAGATAATTTAATGTCCTCTGACTGCATGCAGATATTATTTCCTCTCCTGACCTTCCCCTTGTTATAGCTCTTGCTAGGGACATAGGTTTTTTAATCCAGTGTCCATCAGGTTTCCACAATCAGACGTTGAAGATAAATCTGACATTGAAAAATTGAGAAATTAAGAAGGCAGAAGGATTAGAATTCCATATTATACCAAGAAGAAGAACTAATTATTTATTTTGTATTCTTATAAGATATAAAATTATATTTACCTGAATGAAGAGGAATAAAATGTATCATGAATATCAGCAAGAAACCACTTGAGGATAAAATTTGCAGACTGCTGCCTCCAGACATGAAGTGTCTACCACTAAAAACTTTTACTGGAACATTCCTGCCTAGCAAGAGAATAGAGGATTTTAGTTTTGATTGCTGTCTACATCTTATGTCACTCTGGACTTTTGAAGGGATTTAAAGTGGAAAAAATTAAAAATATTTTTAATAAGCTTTTTATCACATACAGTGATCCTGAATGTTCATGGGAATCAGGCCTAACTATACTTATGTTTGTCACCTTTTGCTCCACGATCAAGACTAAGAATGTGAGAAAGGCATGTGGGCTCAAGTAAACATTTTGTCAGTTTTCATGGCTCTATCTCTGCATCTAGGCATTTCATGGCTTCTGTAATAATACTTAGTCAAAACATTTTTGTGTAGATGTAATTGTGTTGTAATATTGTTTTATCAAAATAATTTGAGAGATAGTTATGACAGAAATCCAAGAGACACTGGGTAGATGTAGCTGCAGGTCTCTGCTACATGATTCATGGAGCCCCGATAAAAAAGATACTGCAGTATCTCTCCGACTCCTCCATCTCCTAACTGATGCCTGCAGGCTTGTTCTATATTGTTTTCTCAAACTGAAAATTTCATGTGTTTTTCTGAAGAACAGAGAAGTCAGTAGTATACACTGAAGCAAAAATAGAATTTCAAAACCTCAAAAGCTAACATATAATCAAATTTATGCAGAGAGTTCTACTTCTGTTACAAGAGACTACTTAGCCATTTTTTCCTAACTCCTCAACCCCTTTGTAAGTCCCCTCAGCAGGTCTAAGAGATGACCTTGTCTTTAGTTAAAACCACTAGAAAATATGATGGAAAAGTGCCTAACTGGATTCTGGTCTGCAATTGCACATTTTAATTTTTATGGACTAAATTCTAGCGTGATTGTATTGTGCAGTATATAGTGTTATGCTTAGTCTAAATGAAACACATATGAGTACTTGGACTTAGCCTTTCTGTAAAGATAGTTTGACATATATTTAATGCATATTTGAGAGTGTAATTACATTTTTTCTATCTTTAAATAATTTTTTTTTTTTAATGTTAATGAATGGAATATACTGAACTGTCCTTACAATTTTTGTTAATATAGAGTGAATACTTTGAACTGACTTTAGAAGCAACAAAACTTGTACTTTCCATTTTTTATAATTAGTCTGATGGCAGATATTTTAACTTTGAGAAAGAACTGATAACATTGTATTGAGTTTGTGTGGCAAGGTTTTGGTAGCTGGTGGGAGGACATGGGGGTGGCTTCTGTGAGAGAAGCTGCCAGAAGCTTCCCCCATGTCCGACCCGACACAGCCAATGCCAGCCTGCTACAAGAATGGACCCGTGCTGGAGCAGTCCCTTCCTGAAGGACTGCACCCCATGGAAAGGACCCATGCTAAAGCAGTTCATGAAGAACTGTCAGTCATGGGAAGGACTCACGTTGGAGAAGTTGGTGGAGGACTGTCTCCCATGAGAGGGACCCCACGCTGCTGCGGGGGAAGGAGACCTCCCTCTGAGGAGGAAGGAGCGACAGAATTAACACATGATGAACTGACCTCAACCCCCATTCCCTGTACCCTTGTGCCACTGGGGGAAGGAGGTGGAAAATCAGGAAAGAAATTAAGCCTGGGAAGAAGGGAGGGGTGGAGGAGGTATTTTAAGATTTGGTTTTACTTCTCACTATCCTCTGATTTTGATTGGGAATAAATTAAGTTTGGTTTTTCCCCCAAGTCAAGTCTGTTTTCCCTATGCCAGTAATTGATGAGTGATCTCTCTCCGTCCTTATCTCCACCCATGAACTTTTCGTTATACTTTTCTCCCCCTGCCCAGTTTAGGAAGAGGAGTGATAGAGTGGGCTTTGGTGGGCATCTGGCATCTAGCCAGGGTCAACCCACCACAAATGTCCATACTTCAATTACGAAAATAAAACCAGGAAGAGTACTTTCATTCTTAATCACATATTTTCAAATATAATTAATTTCAAAATTAATTTATGATGCTGTTTCTATATGCACAATAGTTTAGCACAATGACAGATGGCAAAATTCTGTTTGTAGGGTGTGTTCTTGAATCAATTTTTAAGTCAAACATGAAGGAAGTTCTTCAGTTTAACCTCAGAAGATGGCTTAACATCTCTGCAGAGAGCTGTGCACACAGGTCTTCCTGCACTTCACAAAAAGATTCCAAACAGGCTATGTGCTAAACAGAGAGACAAGCAGTCTTGCCAGTAGGACATAACATACAGCAGGTATCTAAGAGTCCTGTCTCAGGCATAGCCAACTAATCCAGGCTGTGCCAGGACCCTTACTAGAGGAAGGGTGCCAGCTGAAAAGCCTCACATGGATTTGGGCACCTGGGCAGCCCCACTGAAAAACACAGCAGTGATTTTTCCATTATTTGGAGGGTAAGCTCAGCACCCAGAATTTATCCCATTGCTCTGTGACTGTGAAGTTGCAGCAGTTGGTCCACAATGTCAAAGATTTGCTTGCATGGATTTCTAGTACTATGTAAATGTGTTTAAATATGAGATTGGTCTTATGTTGCTCAGTATTGTGGAGCTGCTACTGTCTGAAATCTGAATGGAATTGTGGAGTAGTATCCTGGTTCCAGGAAAAAGAAAATTTCATAGAATGATAGAATGGTTTGGGTTGGAAGGGACCTTTAAAGGTCATCTAGTCCAACCTCCCTGCAATGAGCAGGGTCATCTTCAACTAGAGCCCTGTCCAACCGGACTTTGAATGTTTCCAGGGGTGGGACTTCTACCACCTCTCTGGGCAATCTGTTCCAGCTATTCACCACCTGCATTGTAAAAAATTTCTTCCTTGTATCTAGTCTAAATCTACCCTCTTTTAGTTTAAAATCATTACCCCCTGTCCTATTGCAACAGGCCCTGCTAAAAAAAGGGAGTTTATAACCTAAATAGACAACACTGTTAAAAGAAAAGAAGAATGGAGAGGAAAAGCTTGTTTTAAACACTTCCAAAAGGAAAATACTGCAATACTATGAGTTTTATCACTCCAAGTTCAGAGCTGTAAAATAATATTGAATTGCTTAGTCATTTTGAATGTATTTTCTTTTACTGAGGAGTATCAATATCTTATTTAAAAATATATATATTTTTATCATGCAAAATTTTTTATACATCTAAGAAAAACTATTGTGCCAATATTTAGATTGAAGAAGTGATGTGTGCTTTGGAAGCTCTTTGAACCTGTGACTATGTATCCCACAACCCTGACACTGCCAGCAGAGAAATAAAAGTAAGGGTTTTGGCAAAGTGGTAACCCACCCTTCCATCTCCATATATGCCAACTCTTGAAATCCTTTTTCAGGGTGCCACATTTTCTCTCAATTCAAATGCAAAAAGGACACCAGCATCAAAACACTGAATCCCATTAAGTTCCTTTAATGGGGTGTTTGATCTTTTCAAACTAATTGCGAATGAGTCCAGGTGTGGTTGGCTCTGGAGATTAATAATAAGGAAACCAGAGGGACCACATGGGATTTTCACACAGTAAGGAGTGTACACCAAGTATATCCTGAGGGTCTATTCTGACTGGCCTGTTGAAAGGCAACAAAAGTCACCAATTCATTCTGAACCTTGAACAACATCCATTATTCTCTATTTTTAAGTTATATGATGATAGCACTTTACTATTTATTAGAGGCTGCAATTCAGAGATGAACACTAAATCTTGCGTTTGGCAACTCATATTTTTTTGGATGACAGAGAAGAATATCAGTTTGGCTCCAGTTCTGCAGTGATTTATTGATGGGCTTAACTGCACACTGACTTGTCCACTTGACTTCAGTGGGATTACTCAGAACACATCAACTTAAAAACCCTTATAAATCTTTCTAGGATCAGAACCTTTTACTGTAAAAAACCTACATATTATAAAATGAAACTCTGAGGTTTTTAACATTTGAATATAAACTCCAGCAATTGCAATTATTTACGTACTAAGTGGGAAAGTAATACTTTATTAAATGCTTTAACAATAAATAAAACCATTTAATAGAAATGGAACAGAAATGGTAATAAACTATCTGTTCATATATACATATTCTTTCCTGTGCTGTAGTTTTTAAGAACTTCATAAGAAATCAGTCTCAATGAAATAACTAGCTATGTAGGACAGAAAAGGCTTTACCAATCTTTTATCACTAAAGACTCTGTTTCTAGAGCTCTAGTCAGGGCAATTTTCTATTGTACTTTCTAATTTCATGAATTTTGTAGCCTTTTTAATGTGGTATGAGTTGTGTTTTGTGTAAATGTACACTAAAGGTTTGTGTGCATTTTTTCAAATTATAGCATGCATATGTTGCATAATTCACATTTCAACATGAAAAGATGCATACCCTAATGAGGTTTTTAAAGTTTGGATCAAATTGACAACAGATTCTCTGTACAGGTTATGTACAGGTTCTCTGAAATATGGTATTTCCTTCTGATGATCTTTGCATTTGGTGTTTATTTTATATTTTTTGGTTGGTTTTTTGGAAGCACTGATACACCTATACTTCTGGAGACAGAATTATTCATATTTTTTCTTAATGGAAAGAAATATAGTGAAAGAGAATAGAGGGGACCATTTCTCTCCCTTTTTTTATGATGGAATTTTTGTGAATCAACCTGTAACTCCATGGATTATTCTTAGCTAATGTGCTAGCTCTTCCACAATAATTGAAATTATTTAAAGCATTCTTCTATTTATGATCCTAGAGGCACACAACAGACCAAAGTAACACATTTATCATTATTCTTTGTATTATGATAATGGGTAGATGGAAAGGTAAAAAATATTATGAATAGTCAGTCCTTGGGCTAAAGAAGGGTGACAATAACTTTCTGTCTGAGGATGGCCTGCTAGTCTGTCTAGGTATGCAGTATGTTGCAGTGCTCTAGGACACATACCAGTGCCCTGGTATGGCTCCACACAGGTCTTTAACCTCACAGGCACTGCTGGGCACCTAGCTCTTCTCAGAACAGAGAATTGTGGAAAATATCACTATGATGTGTAAAGGAAGTACTTTAACAGTGAAAAAAAAAAATACCTTGAGCAATAAATTATGCAAACAAAAACGTGAGCAAAAATATGAGTAAGTACGTTCCAGCTCCAAGGCACTTTTCAAAGTTTATTACTGAGGAAAAATACTATTGAAGGGGACCATTGTAGAAAGGCTGAATGTCATGGAACAGATCAAAAAAAGAAAAAAGAGAGAGGCAGAATGTCAATGTGCAGAGATAACAGAATGGAGCATGGGTGCACTGGAACAGTAGCAACCTCATTAAAACATTACAAAGAAGAAAACCACTTTTGATTTCCTTACGCTGATGCAACCTGATAAGTAACCACATGTTGAACTTCCACATATTGCAGCACACTGTATAGAAACTACTGTAGAGCAAGACCCAGATCTGAGCCTGCAATCTTTAGTTACCCTTAAGGTTACTGTCCTGTGAGAATAGTTTCATTTCATTAATAAGAACACATGTAGGCAAATGTGCAGCTCCTTGTGCACAAGACTGATGAATTGAATGCACAGGACAGAGACTGAATAGAAAACTTCTTTTCAAGAAAAGGAACAAGACTGTAAGGTTTTTTTAATAGAGATTTTGAGGTAAGGTATAATCCTTATAACATAATTCTTATAAACTATCAAACTGAGTGTTTTTGGGTTTTTTTTCAGAAGATTGCTAACCACTGCTAGTCATCATGACACTTTGCATCAAATAAGCACCAGAACTATAATTTTCAATTTTTGTTCCACAAAGTCATACCATCAGTACAGCATGGCTATAGGTGGTTGCCATCTCAGTAAAGGGAAGATCCATATTCCGTCACAGGACATCCCTTGATTCACAGCAGCAATTAACACTGGAGAACTAGGTGGTGTTGCATTGATAAAAATGATACTTACTGTACGTACAGCAGAATAGATAGATGATTTATAGTTTGATAATATGAGAACATAGCTAAAGTGTTTCTTTCTCCTTATAAAATTAATGATGGAACTAGTGATAAATTAACAAGAGTGAAGATTAGATTATCTGTCTATGTTGGACTTTATGTTTGATTTCTGTAAGAATTATTTATCTTTGGCAAGCTATAAGAAATGGCATTGCAGACAATAAGTTCTTATATTTAGGTACTCACATCACCAGTCTTTAATGTGTCTATTAAATTTACTGTTTAATATCATTTTTACCTTGATGTTTTCTCAGGCACAAGATATTGTTAGATATTTTTGCATTGTGTTCATTCTTCCAGAATACTAAGTGTTGAAGTCTTACCTGGAATCTGATTTATCCATCTTTGTTCAATATGAAGGCTAGTCTTTTTTGGTTGGAGTCTACTTTGTTATAACTTATGCCTTAGACGGTAAGTAGTCCTGCTCAAAGAACAGACACAAGCTTAACGAGTTCTGCCTTTATTTTTAATTAGAAAACTTTAATATAAATCTGTTATTACCATCATCATTATTGGTTTGTTGGGTTTTTTTAGGAATACACTTTCATCTCTGCTGTATATCAGTTTGTGTTTCGTTGATTGTTTTCACCAAATAAAGTACTGAATATTGTAATACATGAGGTAAAGTAGACACAGAATATTATTATCTAGTGTATCAATTTCTTAAATAAATATCTGTGGATTTGAACTTACCAGGAGACTGTGACTGAGAAGCCACCAGGTTGCCCAGTGTGAAGATCACTGAACACGCTTGAAAGATGGATCTCATGGTTGGAATGACACAACAGACTGTGAAGAGATGAGTGATTGCAATCTCTGGATTTTACTATTTGATCACATTATACCAGAGGCTGAAGGGTACTGGAGGAAATGACTACAGGAAATAAAAAATGAAAATATCTCTAGCCATAAACAAATCAGAAGTGCAGGACTGGAAACCACAACTTCTTCATACTATGTTAAATAAAATAAAATTATCAGAATATTATTATTTCTCTTGTCAGAACTTTATCTTTTCACAGTTTTATCAGTCAGAGTTGATGGTAGCCCTCATCCAAATGAGGACCAGGTAGCTGTGCATAGCTGTGGCCACACCATATCATGGATGAGTACGCTGACCTCACAGGGCCCAGTGACCTAAGGGCAGGAGAGTACAAAGAGCCTTCCTCCCCACTTACAAATGAGGAGCTGTTCCTGCTAGCAGATGTTTATACTACCACTCTACATGCCTGGTGCACCTCAGCTGGCTTAAGCCACTTCTGTCCCCAAATCAGAGGCAAAAGCTGTGGGCCTTTTTGTGACAGATTGAGCTGATTTGCTAGGGGTAGGGGGGCTATTACACAAGAGATAGCATTAGGATTAATTTCTTCCTGTGTTACGTGGATGCATATATGCTGCTATAGCTTCCAAATGTATTCATATGCCTAACATTTTATATGTATACTATATCTATACTTTGTATATCCACATACCTAAAATTATACGTAGAAAGTGGGAAATAGAGTGCTTTGCCTGAAATGAAACATATTTTAGAAACAGCAGAACTTAAAATCTTATAATAATCACAGTTATCATGTCTAAAGAGACTTATTATCTGCAGCAAACTGGACTTCGACTATGTCCATACAGTAGTGCAGCAAGCAGGAGTGGTAAAGCAGTGAGCTGAAGCAGTTGGTGCTGAAGACTCAAATCCCACACAGTATGCATGAGGATGATGGGGAATCTTCCCTAAAACAAAAGCAGTCCAGCTCCATGAAATGAATGCCTGTTGGCAGAGTCTGCTAGATGCCCTCTTGGAGAATTGCAAAGTGGCCTGGGTGCACACACCATACTGCCTTCTGCACACTTTGACTCCTAGACTCCTTTTAGCCTCCAGTTTCTCAAGTAGGGAGGGTGGAAGTTTGTTTGCTGCACATGATACTAGGTAGGGAGCTGTATTGCGGCTGGGAATACACCCAGAAGTGCTGCCATGATTTCTGTTGAGGCTTATTTTCGTTCCTCTCAAAGACTCCCCTAACATCTCCCCTGTCATTTTTAACCCAAAAGCACTGCTCGTCAGATGAGACCTTTATGAGCTTTGTCATATCATCAAAGTCTCCAGCCAGGTGATGTGATATCAGTTTTGATCTGGCTATTCACTTTTCTTGGGTTGGCTATTTTCACTGGCTTATCCATTGCATGTCCCAGTTGAAATCTCAGTGGCTCTTGGAAACCCCAGCATGACTGTCTGACACACAGTACTCTGTTACCTGTCTTGCTCCTGCTTTGATCAAGTTCTTCCAGGGAGGCATTAATTCCTGGAACTGAAATAACAAGCAACATAGAACTGAAATACTAAACTAGGTCATAGGTGATTGTTAATGGAAAGCTGAAATCGCTCACAGTTTCCACAGTCAGCATTGCAGAAACCAGTGAGATAAACAAATGAAGGCAGAGATCCAAAATTCTCTGGTTCCCTAGGACATGGCAACTCCCACATATCTCTCTTTGAGTTAAAAACACATTCTCTTTCCAGAACATGTGTCTTATCTTTCCTTCCAAAACATGTGTCCTGAGTGTGTTGGAAATAAATTTGTCCCTGTCTGATTTTTCTACAGGTAAAACACACTAGACTGCAGACCCCTTAAGACAGTACATTCTTTGAGGGAAAGGGGTGCAGGGAGACAACATACAAAGTAGAGGTGTCTAAGATACCTTCTGGCTTATAATTATTCTGATTTTGAGACACCAAATCTAAAAAAGGTCTAATTCTCAAGCGACAACAGCACATTTTCACTGACCATTTCATTCTAACAGGTATTTTGATACCTCAAGTAATTGTTCCTCCCACAAGCCTCGACTTCTTTTTAAGACACTGAGGGTCTCTTGAAGTCAAACAGATTTACTCCTTTTACTTCTTTTGAAACCAAACCTAGGGCTGAGGTGCTGGGGAATAAAAAGCCACAGCTGTGTCAAACAAACTGCTTGCATAAAGCTAATGCACTGCTGAGTTATTTTTACGGCTACTGAGAGAAACATCAGATTTGGCACTTGAGGGACATAGGTCTTGGGCATCTCCCACCTAGCTCCACCTCTATGCAGGCAGATACTGTCACAACCATCTGCCTCAGATTCTGGAAGCCAGCTCTGATTACCTGGTTTGACTTTTTCAGATATAGATGATCCCAGTCCATGAACTGAATAGCCGCCTGTGAGCCACGGGTTCTGTCCCCCCCCAGATTTTTTTCTGCCTGCCTGTAGGAATGTAATTGATTAACTCTCTCACACCCTCTCGTCATCACTTCCATGAGGACAAGGACAGAGCATTGTCACAGTGTGCCCCTCCTTCAGGGCTCACATGCAGTGCAGCATTTGCCATGAGAAAATAAGATCCAGCCCAATGTTGCAACGTTGTGCAGGAAGAGGAAATGCAAAGAGTGAGGCTGAGTTGAAAATTAGCAGCCTGGGTTTGTGATTTTGTTGGCCAGTAGAGAAAACTCTTTACAAGGTACCCAGAGGATGAGGATGGTGCAAGTAAAGCAAGTAAATCAAAAGAAGCTTTTTTGACTTTGTTTTGCAGTTTGGATCAAACCACACAAACAGCCCTTGGCCCTCTGCCAACTGCTCTCAGAGGTGGCTTCACTTGCCAGTTGCAACCTCCAGCACCCCTACCGTCTCTCATTGGCTTCCTTCCTCTCTTTTTATTTCCCTTACTATTATTTCATCAGTGGTGTAAAATGGGTCTTTGATCACCACATAGTTCAGCAAAGGAAATTTCTGGTCTCAGTTTATTTTTTCCTTCACTTAGAACCTAAACAATCAATAGCCTGTGAGTAACTTCTATTTAATGTTATTTACTTCCTCATGGCCTTGGTAACAGACTCCACAAAAAGCCCCGAAAAATAGCAGAGATCATAGCTTTTTTGCAATGATGATACCTTGTAATTGTTGGCATTAAAAGGAAGTTATTTCAGTGTGCTTTGAGTGGGTGGGAAAAGTGAACAATGACCCATTTTTAGAAAATAATGAGTTCCATCATTCCATGACAAATTAGCTTAGTTAACTTCAGTCAGTGCAACCTGTTCTTCTCACAGGAGAACCTGGTTCCCTTTTGTAGTATGGCATAAAGTGCATGTGTAAAGACCTCTACTCAAATTTTTGAACCCGTATTCCACCCATAGGCAAGGTTTAAGGAATCCTTAAGGATTCCTGGCATTCTTAAAATTAATGCTCCTGTGCAATCACTTCAAAAAGTATCACTTGTTGGTCTTCTGTTGCATCATCGTGGCTTGGCCTGTCTGAGCCTTCTTTATGAATAACAGGAAAGCAACAGAAAATAAACAAATGAAGATGGATGAGCAAGGAGCTCCTATCTGAAATCAGACATGAAAAAGAAGTGTAAAAGGTAGAAGCTAGAGCTGGTGACTCTGTTTTTTGATCTTGCAGGGACAGGGTTAGAAATGTCAAGGCCAACCTGGAATTGTATCTGTTAAGGGATGTGAAAGGCAACAAGAAAAGATCTGTAAGTACACAAACAGTAAAAGGTAGACTAAATAATACATGGGCCTGCTGCTGAATGAGTCAGGGATCTTGGTGGCAAATTATACAGAAAATGCTGAGGTACTCAATGCCTTCTTTGCATCAGTCTTAGCTAGCAAGAAGAGTCTTCAGAAATCCCATGCCCCTGAGACCAGAGGGAAATCTGGAGCAAAGAAAACTCACTCTTTGAGAAGGACCAAGTTACTGAGCACTCTAACAAACTGAACGTACATAAATACATTGGGCCTCACAGGATGCATCTATGAGTGCTGACAGGAGATGGGAGAGACTCTGTGAAGTGGAAGAAAGCAAACATCACTCCTATCTGCAAAAAAGGGAAGAAAGAGGATCAGGGAATTGCAGGGTGATCAATCTCACCTCAATTGCTGGGAAGGTGACAGAGCAATTAAACCTGGAAATCATTTCCAGATAAATGAAATCAGGCTCAGCCAACCTGAGAGCATTCTATAACAAGGTTTCTATCTTGGTGGATGGTACGAAAGCATTGGATACTATTTACTTTTACTTTAGTAAGGCCTTTGACATTGTCTCCCACAACATCCTCATAGACAAGTTGACAAAGCACAGGTTAGATAAGAGTTGAGCTGGACTGAAAACTGGCTGAACTACCAGACCCAAAGTGTTGTGATCTACTGCACAAAGTCCAGTTGGAGATCAGCAACTAGTGGTGTACCGCAGGGGTTGATACTGTGGCCAACACAGATTAACATCTTCATTAATGACCTGGACAACAGGACAGAGTGCACTCTCAGCAAATTCACAGGTGATAATAAACTGGGAGGAATGGCTGATACACCAGATGGTTGTGCCATTCAACAGGACCTCAGAAGGCTGGAGAGCTGGGACAGAGAGGAACCTCAGGAAATTTAGCAAGAGGAAATGCAAAGTCCTATGTTTGGGGAGGTATAATGCTGGGGTCCAGTACATGCTGAGGGTTAACTGTCTGGAAAGCAACTATTCAGAAAAAGACTTTAGTGTTTCAATGAACAACAAGATGAACATGAACCCACAATGCACTGTAGCAGCAAAGAAGATCAACAGCCTCCTGAGCTGCATTAGGCAAAGTATTGTCATCAAATCAAGGGAGGTGAGTTGTCTTCTCTACTCAGACCTAGTGAGACATATCTGGAGTGCTGGGTCTTGTGCTGGGCTCCCCAGTACAAGAAAGATGTACAATGAGTCCAGTGCAGGGCCACAAAGAGAATTAAGAGACTGGATCACCTTTCATACAATGAGAGGCTGACAGGCTGGAGAGGGCTCGGGGGGAATCTTACCCGTGTGTTTAAATAACTGAAAGGAGTAAAAAGAATGGAGCCAGACCCTTCTTAGTGATGACAAGAGGCAAGAAGAAATTAGATGAAGCTTATTCTTGATATTCTCTTCTGTTGATTCTGTTGATGGAATGACTTATTCTTGATACTGTCTCTAAGCAATTGGAAGAAAAGAAAGTTATCAGGAGTAGTCAACATAGTTTCACTAAGAAGAAATCATACTTGACCAATCTGGTAGCCTTCTATGATGTCACCACCAGCTGGGTAGATGAGGGGAGAGCAGTGGATATTGTCTACCTTGATTTCAGCAAGGCTTTTGATACAGTCTCCCACAACATTCTTGTAGCAAAGCTTAGAAGGTATGGGAATGATGAGTGAATGGTGAGGTGGATTGAGAACTGGCTGACTGGCAGAGCTCAGAAGGATGTGATCAGTAGTGCAGAATCTAGTTGGAGGCCTGGAACTATCAGGGTTCCCCAGGGGTTGGTACTGGGTCTGGTCTTGTTCAACATCTTAATCAATCACCTGGGTGTAGGGATACAGTCCACCCTCAGCAAGTTTGCTGATAACACGAAGTTGGGAGGAGTGGCTGACACACCAGAAGGCTGTGCTGCCATCCAGTGAGACCTGGACACTCTGGAGAGTTGGGCGGAAAGGAACCTGATGAGGTTCAACAGGAGCAAGCACAGAGTCCTTCACCCGGGGAGGACTAACCGCATGCACCAGTACAGGTTAGGGCTGACCTGCTGGAAAGAAGCTCTATAGAAAAGGACCTGGGTGTGCTGGTGGACAGCAGGTTGGCCATGAGCCAGCAGTGTGCCCTTGTGGCCAGGAAGGCCAACAGTATCCTGGGGTACATTAAAAAGAACGTGGCCAGCAGGTCAAGGGAGGTTCTCCTCCCCATCTACTCTGCCCTGGTGAGGCCACATCTGGAGTACTGTGTCCAGTTCTGGGCTCCTCAGTTCAAGAGGGACAGGGATCTTCTGGAGATAGTCCAGCGGAGGGCCACAAAGATGATGAGGGGCCTGGAGCATCTCATCTGCCTTCCAAGGAGAGACAGAGAACTGGGACTTCAGGGACCAGATGGATGGGGCCGGGCTCTTTTAGGTGGTGCCCAGTGACAGGACAAGGGGCAATGGGCAAAAACTGGAACACTGGAAGTTCCACACAAACTTATGATACTGAGAAAGCTGGTCAGAAGAAACTCTCTAAGACTTGTTTTGGAGTTTTAGAAAGCAGGTATTCTTTATTGCAGTGCTGGACACACGGAGATTCCTACCCCAAGTTGTGTGTATCTGTCTTTTTTTCAGAACACGTTATATTGACCTAATACATTTATATTTATTGAACTTCCTAGAAATTATCTACGTATTCAAAACATTACCGGTAACTATTTAGCATATGAAAATGTCCTTCACACTTGTGCAGTAAAATGAGTTGGTGTTCTTTTGATAGTCTTCATTGTTGTCTGCTGATTGAACTCCTCTTTGATTCTGTACACTGGTTTCTCTTTTACACGCTTGGGACAGTATTCTTTGAAGAATGTTTAGCAATTAATCTTTATATGTCATTCCTCAGGCCTAAGCACTTCTGATAGCTTTATGTTAGAACGTTTGCAAAAGGTCCTAAGGTTATAAAATTCTCAGGGGGCTGAGGAGAACAATTGTGAGTTTACACAATTGAATGATCTAACCAAGCAGATACATGCAGAACAACTAGGTTGAATGATAGTGAATGATAATGAATATAAACATTCACTTCAAGGTTGTTAGCAACCTAAGAGGAATGATGTAATGTAAAACCTGGGTGATTTCTGGATCTTCTGCTACCTAAGGATCCTGTTAAGTTTCACAACTAAGTAATTAACAGAGGCAAGTGAAGCCACTAAGTGATTTATAAATCTTCTAATGCTTTACTCTTTCACTTAAGGAAAAACTTCTGTACTGTAAGGTTGTTGGAGCATTGGAATAAGCTGTCCAGAGAGTCTGTGGAGTCTCCGTCTCTGGAGATGTTCAAAACCCACCTGGACACTTTCCTGTGCAACCTGCTGTAGGGAACCTGCTTTGGCAGTGGGGTTGGACTAGATGATCTCCTGAGGTCCCTTCCAACTCCTACGATTCTGTGATTCTATATTTCATGAAATTCAATCTGAACACAAGAAAACACTTTTTACTGTGAGAGTGGTTGAGCACTGACACAGGTTACCCTGTGGAAGGCTGTGGAATCTTCATTTGTGGAGATATTTAAAAACCCAGCTGTACACAGTCCTGGGCTATTGAGTTTATTTTAGCCTGCTTGAGGACAGGAATTGGACTAAATGATTTTGACAGGTGGCTTCCAGCCTCAACCATTCTATGATGTTGTGAAAACACAGGAAATGTGACACCACTTTGCATTTACAAATCTGAAGCATTGGAGTTCTCCTTATCCTCTATTCCCAAATATGCGTCAGGGTTAGAAAAGAGAGACAAGAGCTGCAAAGTAAAACAGAGGCAAGGAGCAATTTTTGTAAGAGGAAAAAAATGGAGAGTGGTGCTTTGCAACTTGGAGAAAAGATGAGTGGGTGAATAGATAAAGTTCTAGAAGTTCACAAATAATGAGACAGTAAATAAGGAGTGACTGCTTCCCTTTTCTCACAGCATGGAACTTCCTGAAAAATGAAGTTATGAGGCAGCAAGATTAGAACAAAAATCAAATAACACTATTTATGAAAATAGATCTTCAAAAGGTGGAGTATGCTCCATAGTGAGCAAGTTGCAGCTTGGCAACAGATACTATATTTTTTATAGGTCTAGGAATGCTGAAATGGCTAAAACCAGTAAGCATGAAATAAGTTAGTAGATAGTCGGTGAAAGAGGAAAGAGAAAGAAATATCACTTTTCTGATCACAAAATAGAAACCGACATGATCAGAGGAGGTATGCTGTGGAACCTGTAATTTTAATCAGTAAGGATAAGAAAGAGGAACAAATTTCACAAAGTGAGACCTTGTAATAGATTTTAATATCACAGTATGACCAAGAGATCTGACCTCTTATATATGAGAAAACAGTAAATTTTATCCCATAAATCCTGAATTGGTAATATGGGCATAAATAGTGTATCTCTTTCTCTGGACAGATCTACCACACTTACAACCAAGCAATGAGTATGGAGAGTCAAATTAAGATCTGACCATCTTAAATTGGCAGGCTGATCACTGTTGCAAGAATTTGCCTTGAAGTAGGAAAGCAGAGGTTGCTCTAGATTAAGCAATTAACTTGATTGTGTGTGCAAGAACATTGCCTTTCTAGCTCTAAAATGCAAGTAAGCTTAGTTACAGATTCCATACATGATCACACTACAAAGTCTTACCACTGAAGAGGACTGAGAGTTTCCTACTGCTTTGCACTTTTTTGCATGATATCATTACAATCTACCAAACAGTACTTGTTTTCTGAACTTACTGGAAACTTTGACCTTTCATTCATTCTTAGGCATGCCTGTTAGCTATTAGTAGCCACAATAAGCAAACATTCAAAACTGTGAACTCACCAAAAACATTGCAGAGAGCAGTGTGTAAAAACCTGATCTGCAGTCTTTTGTACCAACGCCATTCTCGTTCAGTTCTGTCCTATACCTACCTGTTACTCAGTTGCCACCAGTGACAGTACCTATGCCAAGGGAAGGGTAACTTTAAACCAGACATCATATATACTGCATCAGGATGTAAAGCTATCTTATACAAAATTATTTCAGAAGGTCATTATTAGATCTGCAAACAGAAGTATCCCAAAGTCAGAATAAAGGATGGTGTATAAGATGAATCCTTTATTCAGCTCCTTTTGTCTGCATACTGCATACAACTTAGCCACAGAAAGATGAGTCCAGAAAGCAGTAAGAAGTTGGTTTTTTAATGGATCACATCTGGATCATGAAGCAGTCTTTGTAGGACCCTGTTTGATGTGGTAAAGAATATGAAAGTTGTATGCTGAATGAATCTGGGTGCTACAGAAATAAAGAAGAGGATGTCCTGATATTGATGGTCATTTGCTGTGCAGGGTATTTGTCTATGCATTGGAAGTCCTTCACTTTGATAAGGTCTGTTACTGGCATTAAAAGCTCCCATATAATATTGTCCTTACCTAAAAGAACAATCATGCTTGGCAACTGAAAAAAATGTATCTGTGGAATGGAATGGAATGGAATGGAATGGAATGGAATGGAATGGAATGGCATGGAATGGAATGGAATGGAATGGAATGGAATGAAATGGAATGGATAGAACATTTCAGTTGTAAAGGACCTACAATTTCTCATCCATCTGCCTGACTGATTCAGGGATGATCAAGTTAAAGCACATTATTAACTGCATTGTCCAAATGCCTCTTAAACAATGCATGGCTTGGGGCATCGACCACCTCTCTAGGAAGCCTGTTCCAATGTTTGACCACCATCTCTGTAAAGAAATGTTGCACAATATCAAGTTTGAACCTCAAAAAAAACCCCAACCATATCTTTTTTTAAAAAAAAAGACACAAGCAAGCAGCCAACATAACTCAGAAGTTAACAGTTCAAGCTATAAAGTACACAAACATTAAAAGCAAAACAAAACACTTTTAATGGGTAGTATAAAACAATTTGCATATTAGGAGGAATAACATGTTTCATTCAGAAAAAATCTTTTCCTTATTCCATTCAATAACACTTGCTTATTTTTGCTTGGTTAAATTTCATACTTGCTATATAGATATTTAAACATACTTCTAATAAGTACTACATTTTTGTTCTTATCATTATACTTTTATTTTTTGGGGAAGAGAATAATAGAAGTATAAATTCAGGGATGCAACTGAACTCATTTCGCTTTTTGGGATATTCTCAATTTTTGGAATATTTTGCATCAAATGGATACCTGACAGTCAGTTACACTTCTCTTTCTTTTTTCTCTTCTACTTACACTAACATCATTTGTGAGGCCCTTCAACTACAGGTCAAAATATTGCCTAGTCCCACATCTAAATGGAAAAGATGACAAAGCAAATTTTACCATGTGATCTATAAAACAATCTAGAGAAGTTGGAGGAGTAGTTGTGTACAAGTGCATTTGTGATAATCTTTTGATTATGTAATCCTTAAATTTATGTAAGATTAAGATTATTATATTCCAATAAGATATATTAATAATAATGATTGATAAGACTTTAAATATGTAATTACAGCATTACAGGCCTAACACTAGGAAAGATTATAGGCTAAGAATAATTTGTGTGACTTTCACTTACTCTTCTTTGATGAAGTCTGCTTCTTCCATCTCCCATCATTGAGTATTTTGACCTATTTTTGAAATTTTTAATCTTCTGGTGCATTCCTTTGCAAAATACCCAACACAGTTTCCCTTGCTCTTTCCTGGCAAAAGGTAGAGATCTTGTCATCCTGGAACAATCTTGTATTGCAAGCAAGTGAATTTATGTTTCCTAGAAGAGTAAAGAAGCTGAGAGCAATGCAACTTGAACTGGTGGTCAACATCAAAGACAGAGATCTGACTTATTAAAAAAATACATAAACAAAAATAGGTAGGAAATTATGGCGGGTTACATAAGAGAGGAAAGGAAACCTAAATAATAGTTTGCAACCTATAAGTGTTTTATTGAAGTGATTGTACTCCCTATGTCCCTTTTCCACATTTGGGGAAAAAAACAAAACAAAGCAAAACAAAACAAAGCAACAGAGGAGAAAAAAAACATCCTCAAACTAGCCATCAGTATTTCCACTGTTAAAAAGGAGCAAGCAACGGAGTCAACACCAAACCAGTAATCATTCCTTCTCCCACTTCAAAGCTATTTCATCCCATCTATCTCATTTCTCCACAAGTCCTCAACCACTGCACGCAGCGGGTAGGAGACCACACCAGGAATAAGTCAGGGCAGTATTTCATCCTGTAGAGTTTCAACTATTTTTAAATAAACCCAGCATAACTTGCAGGGCAAAGTGATGAAATGCCTCTTAGGAATCATAGGGTGAATGGAGAAGACCTAGGGTTTAAACAACCATTTCAAGCCTGGTTCACAGCCTGTCCTGTGAGTTACTCACTGGCTGGAGCTGCATTACTGAAATCCTGGCCTGCCTTTCAAATTATGGGAGAAATAGCATTGTTTCTGAAAAAAAAAATTATGTTGCACACACAAGGAAACTGTACCTTGACCTATTTATCACAGAGATTGGTAACTATCATTGTCACTTAGCTTCTGGAGCCCGTAATGGCTTTCAGTTCTCATTTAGCCAGTTCGTGTGAAAATTAACTCTAATGGAAGTCAAGATGTTAGCAAGGGTAAAAGAGGGAAAGAATAAGATTTGGTCTTGATTTGCTCTGTGTTTGTAGATAACAGATACTCATCCCCAGGGGTGCAGTGTGAGGGATGAGCCTGCTAGGAAAGCAGGTTGACAGCCAAGAAGGTTTTGCCTGCAATATGCAGATGGTCACTAGGGCACAAAGAAGACGGATACGAGCATTGAGTAGGTGCTGATCTTACGCTAATGTTATCATAAGGCATTGCAGGCTCCTGTGTATACTGGTGTGTCCCAAATGGTTGGGAAACACCATGAAATGTCCCCTGGAATTTCCAGCCGAGTTCCCTCCCCCCTCTTCCCCCTCTCTCCACTGCTGCAGACATTGATTGAGGAGAGATAAAGACAAAGTTTAAGAGCTCTTCCGGAGAAGCATCTGCACATGCAGTTGTATAGGAGATATCGAAACTAAGATAAGAACATTAAGAATTATTTTTTCCATACAATTTGTAACTTCTTGTGAATGCAGTAGTTTTCAGGCATTATGACAAAATGTAGTTCTTGAATTTTTCTGCTGCTGAGTGCCAAATTTGATGCTCTGAGTCATATTAGATTAATGAAATAGATCTGGTTTATTGTTTACAGTCATTTGGGCTTTTCATTAGAAAAGGCCAAGTGACAGATGGTTCCTGCTGTATTTTCTATGTCTGTAATGGTGCAAGCTACAGCAATAGCAAAACCAATGCTTATAATTTTCCAGTTAGCAGTTCATTTCAAGAAATTGGGCTCTGGTTACAACAAGTACTGACTTACCTTGATAAAAACAAACCCCACTAGATTTCACCCATTGCTGATATGAAATGCTGTTGGTATTTCAGTAGCTTGCCAGTGGAAGGTGTGTTGAAACAGGCTAAATGCTTTCCACACTTACTGTCTGTGCTCAACCGTTACATCAAACTTTTATGGTATCTGGAACCAAACATATTTTTTAAAGAAATCAACTGATCAATATGAAATAATGTTAGTCTGAGTATTCAGTAATCTCAGGATGTACTGAGATGACTGCAGATTCTTATCTTTGGAAAGCATTTTAATCAGGTAGTTGTTTTGAAAGATGCAGGTACCACACTCATTTCATTCATCAGGAAGTTTATTGCATTGTTTTTTATTATTCTTTAGTTAAGATTAATTCTTCACAAGAACAAGCTGCCCAAAAATTACAGCATGCTAACAATTCTATTCTTCTGAAACTACTGAGCAAGGACTTCCAGGAACATAGGATTTTATTTTCAGAAGTGGGACTGATCTCTGTTGGTACTTTCTTTTTGAGAATTTGTGTTTGCTTCCTCAAATGTCTACATTTCTTTTTCCACGTGGAGTTTGACTGAGAATCAGCATTTTTCTCCTCTAACATGCTTAACTTCAATCACAGAAAGATCTGCAAAGCTGGTACTTGGAACTGAGCCCTGTGGACTTGTGATGCACTGAACAGTTCATTCTAATTTTCATAACAAATTAAATCTCTCATGAACCAACAGAACTTGCTGCTCTTGAAAACTCCCACATTCCACCATTGTTGTTGACACTGCCCTAAAAATATTACAGACTGCAATCATTGTTTGAATATATTTTAGTGCTCTTGAGTTTAAATCTTGCACAAAATCTGATAACATCAGATATTTTGAACAGTGTTCCCTTGACCTTGAAGTCAGATATTGAGTTAATTTAAATTAAGATTAAAATCAACAAAGAATTTAGGTCAGTTACAGGGCAGTGCGGGAATCAGAATATGAAAGCAGGGGACCATGAAGGGGAAACACGCAGGGTACAAAATCTCCTTACGCTGATGTTGCTGCCAGGAGAAAAATGCACCTCAGTTACAGTGGTAGATTAGTTCCCCTCATTAAGTCAAGGAAATGCAAACAGATCCTTTTGTGCAAATAGCACCTGCACTGCACAAGGAGCATTTGCTACAGCTAGCAACAGTCCTTAATTTTCCATTATTGTGAACACTAGTGGGTTTTGATAGACTGTAAGACTTGGGAAGGGGAATTGAATAATACTAAAACTTTAAAGGACTCTGAGAAGAGCTGTAGATTAGCTGTAAAAGATAAGGTTTATCAGGAAAGCATTTGCTGCAAAAGTTATCTGCAATGATCAGCAGGCAGGGTGCAGAGATCCCTGATCTTGCAGGTTAAAAAGGCACATACAGTAAGTCACCTGAAACAAGAGATAAACAAGGTCTTTAAGATTTGTGCTTGCTCAGGGAAGATCATATTGTTTGTTTTCTTCAATTCTTCTCCCAATGCTTTTATAAGCATGAAGTATTTTGAATGTACCCTCCAGAACAGACATATTTCCACTTTAACTTAACTTGCATTTAATTAAGGGTGATTTCAACCTGACTAACAGCAAGTACTTCTCACACAAGCCAGCTGTGGTTCTTAAAATGAGCAGACAAGGCAGCCCTAGCAGGTGCCCAGCTCTCTGCAGCATTGCTTGAGGCTGTCCAAGGAGGAGTAGAGGTTCATCTATAGGAGCAGGCTGGTGTGAGAGTTGTCATTGCAAGGATCAAGAGAAATCATGTCTTCCAATGAAGAGTAATAGCTGGGCAAGCCTCCAGCATTTGGTGAGCTAAGTGGATGCAGCTTTCTATTCTGATGGGTCTCAAAAGGGTTTTAAGAAATGAAAACTCCTGAAAATGTGGTTCACAAACCAACCAGGTTTGATCTAAACTAACTAAAATATCAAGAGTAAGATTTGCTAATTTTCACAAAAGAAACATGTAAAATGACAACTTTTTATAACTTACCTCAAGAAATTTTGTTCCCCATATGTTAAAAATAATGTGTTTTAAGGCATTCCAAACTACACGTGCATAATTGAATGTTGTGTCAGGGACAAGGCAGTTTTATGACTGCAGGCAGACAGAATAAAGTTGTTTGTTTGTGTCCTGCAGTCTGCACAAGGTGAAGGACAAGCCAATGGTATCATTTGGCTTTGGTCTGTGTCCCTGCCCAGCCTGCATATTGAGTTTTTAGATTTGCTCTTCCACATGTACCTGTCTCTCTGCAGTAATAAGCGTGAGCAAAGATGGGTGTTAGATGACCTGAACGTGTGAAAATAAGAGCAGGGTGCAAGGATTTAAGAAATCTTCTGGCTTTTTTTTTCACTTGAGGTTCTTGACATGTCTCTCTAGAAAAGAAAATGCCGGGGTGTCAGCAGCAGCCAGAGAGCACTGCTGGCCTTTTCCTCCCTCACAATGAAACCACTCTGTGTTTTGCCAGCTTTGACATAAGCAGCTTCTTCTGGTTATGGGGCAGCATTGTGACTGGTGCTTCATTTGACTTGTGCATAAGGAAACAGAGCACACACAGGATCAGCAGCCCTAAAACCAGCTGCACCACTTTTAATATTAAAATCATATATTCTGGACTCTGAGTCATATTGTACTGTCAGTGTATCTGAGTGCCCAAACAGAGCTAGGTGATAATCAACTGGGATAAACAGTTAATATTATTTAAACATATAAGGCATATTAAATGAAGAACTCTGGTTCTTTAACCTGAGGTCAGAGAGAGAAAACTTGTGTTTCCCAGACACTAAAGTGAAAGATACACAGTCTTGAATTTTTCAGTTAAAGTGGTTTTGCTTAAAAGAATAATGGATATGGTTAGTAAAATTAGACAAAATTTATTAAAAATAATTCAAAGATGCTCCATAATAGCAGTTAAAGTAGCAAGAAGAATATGCCTTTATATTTGGAAGTTTTCTCATTGCTCTTCCTTTTAGGTCTTATCTTTTTACATTGTTCACATTTGTAAAGTAACCCTGCCATGTTATTGATATTATTCTTTCCATCTTTTTTATCAGCAGAGTAGATACATTTTCTCCTTTTCTCCCCATTTAGTTGCAGTCCCAGATCATAGTGTTCCATTACTCACTTTGGAACTTAGTCAACACAAAGGAAAATCAAGCATTAAAGACCATTTAACAGGATGAAATGCAGGTAATTATAGCTCCAGAGGTGTCCCTAGACTGGGACAAGAGCCATTCAGTATGAGTATGTAGCTGCATCTGACTCCTCCAGCCAAGTATAACCCTGAAGATCATACAATGAAAATGTGACTCCCATGTTGGCAAATACATATTCCACTGTTAATTGGCTTTTCTGTTTGAGGTGATAGGAGAGCTCATGCTGAGGTTTTTAGCCAGCTTCCTAAAACCTATGGTTAGAAAGTGTTGCCATACTAAACTGGAAGACACCATCATTTACAGTTTCAGCATCGTAATCCATCCTTTATGGGCAATCACTTATTTCGTGCTGAACACCTTCAGCACAGAGCAGCATGAAAGTCAGCTGCTGACAGAACAAATTACTCTCTAATTAATGAATCATTGTGGGAAATAAAATGTGCCAAAGCTGCTACCTAGCAGTGGGAAGCTTCTGTATCATGCTCTGCAGCCCTGTCACAGGCAAGGAGGAAAGAAGATGCATTATATATCACACTAACTGCAAAGGTCTGTAATGCTCTCCTAGTGTTTTTATGCTTTTGAATGTGTGTGTGCACATGCATGGGCACATGCACACACCTGTGTGTGTAGGTTCTGTATAAATACATGCATAATAATATTCCATAACAAATTATTGCTATACATACATATGAACACATATACAGTTATATATTTTATTATTTTGCCCTAGGATTAGTCAGACACTTATTTTTTATATTTTTAGATCCAATGAAATTAGATTTTAAAAGTTACTTCAGTGCACCCCTCAAAACATTACATAATACAATAGTACCCTCTACTGTCCTTTAAGATTAACCTAGCAGTTAGTCTGCTTTCCTTGTTCACACTCACTTGTTGGGGTTGCTTTACTTCATATAAATTATACACACACAGAAAACGAGAGACCTCACACAGCAGATGGAACTTCTGTCTACACAGAGGGGTCTTCAGATGATTGACTCCATACCTTAAGTATTAAAGATTGAGCCCAAATCTGACATTTTTTCCTTAGCTTTAACCACATGGTTGACACTAGCTGGTGAGTGTCCTGACTCATTGACTGTGGCAGTCTGGGATTCTCCAGGAGCTTTCATGGAGGCATCACGGTCCACTGTCACCAGCTGCTGCCCAGTGCTCTTCAGGCCCCCATCCAGTGTGGGTCCAGGAACAGTTCTGGGAGGGTGTGAGCTCCAGCTCTGTGCCCAGGCTTCAAGCAACCTCTTCTGCAGTAGGACAGCCATTTGAACAAACATTTTTCAAGTGTGAGAATGAGGATGAACTGCCTGGGGATAAAGTCCTACACAGACTTCTTAAGAGAAAATAGCATCTAGTAAAGTTAATACTCTGCTGTCACTAGTTAAGATAAGATGTTGGACTAATGAGTAACAGCTTTATGGATCTCAAGCAGGGATACTTTGGGGAATACAGGGAAATAAAATGTTTTGAATGCTTGAGTAACTGAAAAGTTGAAAACCAGCTAAGTTTTAAAACTGTACATTTAAGTTCATGCAGAGCTGAACTAAGAAGTGTGATACAGCCAGGTGCAGGCATCGAAAAAACTGAATCAGCTCCAGCTCTCCCATCCTACAGACACCAGCAAGTCTACAGTTACCCATTTCACCTTGTTAAATTACTCTAATGCTCTGCTTTCCCACTGTTTTAAGTTCCACAATGAAAATGGAGCACAGCTTTCTTTAACCTGTTCCATCAATAAGGGGTCCAATCTTTTTTTAAAAAAAGTGTTTTAATATATTTATTCAATTAGTAAACAAAATGCATATGAAAACATTATTTAAACTTATATCTCTTGAAACTATTAAAGTATTTAAATCACTAATTTTAAAACTTTCAGAAGTGAAAATGGTAATTTCTCCAAAGTTCCCGTTCCCTTAAATGAAAAATTAAATCATAATTGCAATAACATACTTAAATATTATTTTAATTAAAAAATAGCAATAAGAATGCTGATAATTGGGAAGTCCAAATACATAGTAATCAATAATATCAACTATGTTTAGAGGAAACTTTCCTTTTCAGAAGGTAGATATGCCTCTATGAAAATGCTTCAGCTTTTGCTTACTGAAAATTTTAGGTCGCTTTGAAGGTACCGGAAAGAACACAAGCACCATTTAGCTGACAGAGGCAGACACAGGAGCTCTAGCCCTCTCATGGGACTAGTTGTTCAAAATCTTCTACTGACCTGATTACAGGACAGTGAGCTAAGGAAAGTAAAAACAAATAAATAAACACAAGTAAATGCACAGAAATTAAGACAAATACCATGGAAGTAAAATAGTTTTAAAGGGAGAGGAAAAGATTATTGATTTAAAAACTTATGTTGTGTGTCTGTTTTGCATTTGGGTTTCCAATGTCTTCCAAAATACACTCATGATTTCATGCATAATCAGAGTGACATGAAATTACAGTGACTGCTGATGCAAATCAGGTAATTGTGCATGCCAATTATGTGTTACATGCCTGTTGCATTGTTTGAATAAGCAATTACTGAATTTATAGAGACAAGCATGTTAACTAGGAATGCATATTAGGCACATAATTACCACCACTTAATTCAGAAAATCAGGCAAAGTAGAGTTTAGCTGGGGGAATGGTTATGAATGTTGGCATATTTCCTAGGCATAATATTCTAGTTTCATTATATGAATTTCTTGCATTTATACCAGTTTATGCCCCAAAGTGATTTAGAAAATTGAGGAAGCTCAGTCAAATCAGACATGTGCTTATCTAAGCATATGAATGGTCATTTTGATTACTTTGGCACATCTCAAGTTTTGTGTGTAAATCTTGTGGAAGCAGAGCTATCTGTGGAGAGCTCTTAATTCTCTGCTGAACTTTGGTTGCTCCACTGGCAGATTAAGCAGTCTCATATACTGTAGGGCAGAGAAGGGAGTGAAGAGCCAACATGCTGGAACCAAAATTTTAGCCAGAGAGATGCCTGATGCTTTCTGCCTTTGGATGCTTGGCAGCCTTAGATTGTTAGGCTGTATTTTTATGCCAAATCAGTGTGTTGAGTCCTAAATCATCCAGAACCCTTCAGAATGCTTTGACCACTGGCTGGTCTGGATGGACTCATTAGCGATTTCTAAATCTCAAAACAGTATGCATATGTGAAATCTCAATTCTGTTATGGCATTTGATATAAATAAAGTCATAATATGCTTTTGTCAACTTGAAAAGCAAAAGCTTGTATTTAATTGCTTCTAGTGGTGACTTTGTTTGTATTCCCAATGCTAATTAGATATTGATAACTCTTAAACAGAAAAGTCAGTATAAAGAGAAAAGCCATACTAACTTATTTTGTGACTTGATAACCTATTTATATATCATAGTTTATAAAATATAGTTATTTTATTACTATTATTTCAGGTTATAAACTAGATATTTTATAAATTTTCATAATGATTCCAAGTGATAAATTCAGTAGTTTAGTACTTTTCAGAGAACTCTCAAATGAAGGCCACTGAACTGGTAAGATATCTCTTCCAGACTTGATCTCACATTTTAATTTTTTCCCACTGAGGATGTATCATTCATTTCAACTGAACTGCTTACATGTGTAAAGTGATGTGTGCAAGTCATGAGGCTAAAAGTTGTGTATTTAGGAAATTGTTTGGAGGTCCTTAATATAACTGAATTATTTGGACTACTAGAAGTTTTATATTTTTTGTGTTTGTAAAACCAAGAGAATATGTCGACAAAAACTAACTCCCTGGAATATCTAATAATAAAAGGATTGATCCTTTAGCCCTGATGGAAAGCTCAGCAGAGACCTGAAGCACATAGTCTATGCTGTCCTCCTTTCTTCCCCAGGTGTCGACAACATACGTTCCAGCATTTCAGTGCTTGAGATTCTTGTTGCATAATTTATAGTTGGAACCTTGATAGTCTTCCAAAGATGTGGAAGCGATCTAGTTCTCTCTTGAAAAAGAAAAACAAAACAAAATAAAAGAAAGTAAAACAAAACACCCAAACCAATCCACATTCTCCTCTTCTTTCCTCTTCCCTCCTCTATTCCCAAAGAAAAACACATTGGGTCTGATTTGCTAAAATCCTAGTTTCATTTGTATGCAAATTAAAGGGAACAATGAGTCACCCTGGCTTACCATGGTTTCAGATGAGCATAGTCACCTATTTTGGGTTTCTTCAACAGTCAATCTGTTTTATTCATTCAAGTTTGTATTTGACATCAGTTCTCTCTCTTTATGACAAGGTTTAAGACCTTATCACTTCCTCCTGTGGTACATCTCTTTTCACTACAACTTTCTGATGAAAGTACTTACATGAAACCCATAGCAATTGTTTACAGCTGCTGTGCAGCCTTGGGACTACTACATCCAGCTTAGACTTGTAAAAGGTTTGTGTGCTTAAAAGCTTCCCTGTGTTTTTTCCAGGTCTGTGAATTGTTTTCACAAAAGACAATGTCTTTCCTGACAAACTTTGTTTCCTGTATAGACCTAACAAAGCATATTTAATATTTCAAGGTTCCTATTAAAAATTGGGAATATATTTTTTTCATTGGTAACTGCTTTTCTTGTAGAAAGATGACTAATGAATTCTAAAAATACTTTTTTTTCTTTTCTGACAATATTTTGCATTGTTGTGTTTTTCACAAAGACAGAATTGTTTCAAATGTGAAAGATCTGATTTCAGGTAAATCTTCTGAACACTTGCAAAGTATCACACTGGTAAGACAGTATGTAGTCTTAGGTTTTGTCATTTGGCAGCTTTTCCAGACTGAGTTTTGGATAGAGAAATTCAGGCATCTATGTTTACCCAGCAGTGCTGCCTTCATAAAAATATGCGAGCATTACAAGCAAATATCTGTCTCCTGCTCAATTAAGATCTCTGGAAAGCGCTGTCTATTTATTTGTAGTCATATATTTTAATTAGTTCTACATTGTTAAAAACTACTATTTCAAGTAATATAGAAGTAGCAAAAATTGAAATGCTTAATTAAACTTACTTTTTTAAGTGTCTTGAGGTTTCACAAACCCCAGACTTCTCTTTTACATGCTACTGGTTTATGCAGAATTATGTTGATTCATGTCAGTCTGTGGTGTGTTAGAACTTCTTTCATCTTTTCTCAAGTGAACCCATATATGTAAAAGTTTATGAAAAAAAATTGCAAAGGAAAGTTAACTTTGCTTATTCAGTCTTTCTTCTGATTTGAGTTTTGAACAAAAATACCCAGTCAACTGTAACCTGAACTATTTGCCTGTTTGTTTCAGCCCATGATAGTAAAATTCAACTTTCTCAGAAGAAAAATGATGAAAGTTCAACATCAGAATTTTTTTCTTATACATATTTTTTTTGTTTCCATTGTAATAAAATTATAGTAATCTTACATATTTTTAAAGTGTACACTGATATTACTTTTTTTTTTTTTTGCTATTTTTTCCTCATATTTTATTCAATACGATTTCACTATTTTGCTTTCTTTCCCATGTGGATTAGAGGCGAATTTCTAGTGTAGTGGAAATTCCTAAGATCTACCCACCATGATTTATTAAGAACTCTCATGTCAGGTTCATCCACCTGACATTTTGGCATGGCCCTAAGAGTAATACTGTCTCAATACTCAACAGACATTGCTGGGCACTTCGTGAGAGCTTTTATCCTGCCTGTCATTAGCTTAGTCCAGTATACCAGAACGGGATATAATGGCCTGGGGAGAGCTTGGGCTCTTTGCAGCTGTGGAAGACTCCGTAGTGGCAAAGAAAGCAGGGAGATAAATGAGGATTTAACAATACTCCCTTGCACTGATCAAGTGGATGCACATCATACAACTAGCTAGAGAAGTTTCTGCTCCCTCAGGCCCCAGTTTATCTGTATTTCTGGAAAATTGTATCAGAATCAAATTTCAGATGGTAGTTGCTCTGTTACTCTTATTCATGCCACAAGTAGTACTGAAGTTTTAAAGCAGGTCTTGAGGGAAGAGATGCTCAAGTGTGGAGGGGAGAGTTAAGCAACTTACATACTCTGTAGATTATCTTCCTTCAGCAAAGGGGATGGAGGTACAGTTTTAGACTCTAGAGATCTGACAATCCTCTAACCTCAAGGAAGAGGATTTTGCATCAGGGAATGTTGTTCATCTTTTGTTATCTGAGCTGTTAACAACAAAATGCTCTTGTACCTTTTAATTACTAATTACACTGAAGATTCCTTGTATCTAAAAAAAATAATCATGCAAAAACACTCTAAAAGAGGACTGTATGGTCAAAGTAGTGTGATAACTTAGGTCACTGTGACTAGATAAAGTATGGATCTCAGTCTGTTTTTTCACAAATATCAGTTATTTTTGGGCTGGGGGAGACTTCAGCCAGAACTTGTTCTTACTTTGTTACCATATAATCCAGCTGCAGTTATTACTGACTGCTGAGAGGATCCTACAGTACAAGACTAATTGAAAGTGAGCTATGTATACAATAATATTCTTAAATAAGTAAATCTGCTTAAAGGAAGAAGGGTAAAGCCAGCCTCTAGAGACAGTCTCTTGCACCAGCTGCAGGGTTTTTTTTTCCTTGACAGTCCCCATTTTGTTTTCTCTGTGAGTTGTTTTAAAAGGAAGTAGGGGCCCTTCTCAGAATTGTAGTAAATGTAATTGAATTTCAAATGTTGTTTTCAAACAAACAAACCATAGAAAAGTTGAGGACGGGGAAATATAAGCAAAGTTTTATAAAATGCTCTTGTACAAACACATGTTTTGTGTTAAGTTAAGCTCATTTCTGGTAACAGTATTAACTTTTTGATGACCGTGAACAGCAACCATATGGAGAATGGAGGGTGGCAGTTTTTATCAAATTAGATCTAAAGGGGAAGAACGTGTATTTAGGGTCTTTTTTTTCTTAGTGTTTTTTAGAAGACAATCTGGAAAGGGCAAGTATAAGCTGGGAGTGCTCATAGAAAGATCATATTTGAGGCCTGGAAAGGAGGACTCTGCTTTTTCAAGATGACCATTTATCTTTATTTCAGTTTAAAATGTGATGCTGTTTTGGAAAATCTTGCTAAAAAGTTGTATCTACTTTCCCTGAAAATTTTCTCTTTTGATTTGGTGTTTTGGTATGGCAGAGCCTCTATGCATATGAGTGTAAGCAAAGTAGTTTTTATGTTACATTGACATTTCATAGCTATATAGTTATAGTCCATGCTTTTCTTTTCTGCGATCCATTCAGCTAGAGAGAATTTCAGCAATCTATGGATAACTGCAGTGACATAATGTTTGAGCCAACCTCTTGCCCAGTCTCAGCTACACCCTTACAATAGAGGGTGGTTCGGTGATATGGAGTAGTCGTAAAAAGTAATCTTAAAGAGCCTAGGTAAAAAGGACTTCCTGGGATCATACACACTCAAAGAGTTAGTGTATCACATCTCTATCAATTTACATTGCTGATGAAAAGCACTACTAAAGGGAGCAAATTCTATCTTTGAGTCATTTATAAGCAATAAATACAAGCTTCCCACCTCCGCTGCTCCTGCTTTACACTGCCCCTCTCCCATGTAAACCCATTTATATTGTTTTAACTGAGTAGGTGTCAGAGTAGATTTCTTGGTTCACTTATGTGACAAGAAGACTAAACTGGGACATCTTCACCCACAGCTAAGGAAGGGTCAGCCTAAATGCTCAGTGCCTTGTAATGCATGCATTGATTCACCATTCTTCTGCATGAGTGTAAAACAATGCTATAACAGAATCTGGTTTTCCCCTGGTGTATCAGTGTAAGCCTGTAAAGTGGATGTTTTCTGTTTTTTGCCCCATCTATCACTTACCAACCATGCAACTATGAAAAACAAGGTTTTCCTCACTCTTCCACCAAAGGAAGAAGGCCACCGTATGCTGTAAGGAGAGCTGTGGGCTGACAGCTGCCCCAGGGGAGCCAGCACAGGCTGCAGCCCATATCTCCCATCCCTCTCACCATGGGGAGAAAATTAAGTGTCAGTCAGGCTCACACTCTGTCCCAATTCTGTGTTGAAATACAAACTTAAATTAAGGATGAATAAATTCAGATTGGTAGAGATGTCAAATGGGACAAACGACAAAAGCGACCGGTAATTTCTACTGAAGTCACTGTCACATTAAGCAAGAGAAACTGTTTAGTGACACCTAACACACAGTACTTACAGGGAAAAAACAAACACATCAAGATAGGTCTTTTTTCTTTTTTCTTTTATCTCAAATTTCATTATCTTCTTTATCAAGCAGCAAAGCAGAGATAACAGAACACACTGAGCAAGTTTAAAGTTTTGTTTTGAACAAAATGGATTCTCTTTGCTCCACAACCATGCCCAGGACAATAACTTTTCTTTCCAATGAGAGAGGAAGAAGACAGAGTAGGGAGTCAAAACATGAAATGAACCCACCAGTTGTAGATGACATTCTGCACGGCATGTGTCTTCAAGCAGAGGTGGGAGCTGCCATAGCCAGTGCTGTGCCTCAACCCACAACCCAGTGGTAATAGCCCTGCCAGTATTGTCATTAAAAAGGATACCCAGCAGGCCATGTACGCCTGTCCAAAATAATAGATGGCTGTTCTACAGGACATTGCTATTGTACCAAGTTATATTCTAACCTTGTTCACCCTTTTTAGGAACTTTCTGTAGCCTTTTAGTGAACAGATTCCAGGAAGAAGATATGGGCCACACCTGCTCATACCCTTATCAAAGATTATGAGTTTATATGCACTTCAAACATTATGTATTTTCTTCCCCTTGCCAGGAGGTGCACAAGAAAGAAGAGGCATGAGCTCAGCTCTAAACCTTCTCTGTGTTCTCTCCCAGGGCGGGTATAGCTTGATCTCTCAAAAACCCACTCCTCCCTACACAGACAGGGTAGCCCCTTAACCCCTCTGTATCCAGTCTGGAGGACTCCAGGCCAATGATGAGGTCCCAGGGAAGGGGTGGAGGGCACCTGGCACTGCTAACCCAACCATTCCTCCAGCTGGCTTACCACAAGAGTCCAAGGGAAGGATAGAAGAAGGGGACAAGTGTAGCATGAAGCCTCCCTCTGTCTGTAGCTCAGAGGCTTCCTGAGTCACAGAATTGTGCTTAATAGTTCTTGATGAATCGAGGGTTACTGTATGAGGTTTTTCAATCACCTTTTGAACCCATGTTGACCATCAGCATCCACAGCACTCCTTGGCAAAGATTTTTACAGCTTAACAATGCATGTTGTTGGAAGAGATGTATCTGATTTGTTTAGTATATAGCCAGTTGTTTAGTTTATAGCCAGTATAACCTTCCTTCCCCTTAACTACCTCTATTCCAGGCTGAAGGATCCCAGACCACCTAGTTCCTTCTCAGGTGCAAGCTATTTCACATCTTTCACTGCTGTTGTCTTTCTTTTTCTAGACTTATTGTATTCTTTTTGGACTGGACAACCAGAGCTGCATGCAGTTTTTGAGCCACTGATACACTCAGAATTTTAACAATGTCATTATAATGTTTTCTGGTTTACTCTTTATTACCTTCTTATTAATTCCAAACATTCTTGAAACCAATAAATACATAGATAAAAAGCACATCCTCACACTACATAGGAGAAAAGCTAGGTAGAACATATGTTTGTCTTGACAGGATGTTTGTGTTATGATCCAGCAGATCAAATTGCTGCTTTATATCAAGCATCATCTAGCTTTGACAAAAACAAAAGAAAAAAAAACAGAAACAAAACAAAACCCTACTCAACCAAACCCAGCCAACCAACCAAAACTAATACTTTTTAATCTTGTCTCCTATGTGATTTTTGTAAAATTGAAATAAAATTAGTGTCAAGAGCTTCAAAATTGTTATGAAATAGTTCCTGGTTGCACAATTATACAGGCTTTTTAGGTCAAGGAAGAGATATCATCATCCTGATGTGGTACTAATGTGACCTTTACCTTTCCCTCCTTCTATGGATGACACTGGACCCTGAAATCAGTCTCTACCTTGCTGTGCTGAACGGCCAGGCTTTGTGCAAGAATTGTATGCACTCCCCAGTGTTTAAATGGCATAAAGAAATTCTATATACTCAGTGAAAACTTTACTGTTAATTTATTTGGAATCAAGACTGTTGTGCCCTCATAAAGTTTACATGATAGTTTGATTTGCACTCACCACAAGTGCAAAAATTATATTTTTATGACAGAGAGACCTGAACACATCTTTAGGATGTGTGCAACCACAATAATGAGTTGTATGTTTTTTAAAATCAGACATTTAATAGACCCATATTATTTTCAAACAGCTAAGTGTTTATCTCACTTGGTTTCTTTGACAAATAATGTCATGCTTTTACGTATGTTATAAAAAAATTTTCTTTTCAGAGAGTCCTTTCACTCAGCTTCACTTAAGAAAAGATCTTCTTTTACAGAGGCAAAAAACCCCAGCATTTTGAGTCTGTGAATTCTTTTACTTCTTATTGATCACAAAAATATAATTTAGTCTTTAAAGTTATTAAGTATGAATGATACCAATCAGCTCATTTGCTGAAGTTTTGTAAGTATGTGTGAGAATAATTTAATTGAATTCAATAAATTTATCTAACTTAATTAAAGGTCAGATCTTATGCATGGTGTATTAGTATTTTAATAATTTCACTTTTCAGAGTGGCAGTGTATCTTCAAGACCTTTGAGCCTGATTTATTAGGTAAATGAGATTTGACTGATCATGCTGTGTGTTCATATGGATCTATGTCTCTCAGTCACCTCTTCTTTTTTCCTTTTAATCCTGCTTGCCAGCTTCAACCAGAGTTTGACTGAAGGTGAAAGACTGATAAATATTCAGTGTTCACAAACATTAAAGAAGTAGTCATCGAGGGAGAAGATAGAATCTGTTTTGGGCCAATTCATTCAAGCCAGGAAAGCATCCCCATAAGCAAAGGATGTAGAGTACTTTTGTTACAATGTTCCTTTGTTAAACTTCAGCAGTAAACCACCAAATTCAGCTTGACATATCTGGTTTGGAACAAAAGACCCACATGATAATTTGGAAGGATATAATTTTTTGCTTATGGCTGTATCTCACAGATCAAATCAGCTCAGTATCACATGCATCATGTTCTGAGCTCTGGTTCTGAGTGAGGCAAAGACAGTACTCATGACATGAGGTCAACCTTAGGCTTCAAGCAGATAATGAGTACAAAATTCATTCTACTTTCCTGAACTTTTCGAAAGAGTCATAAACGGCTATTTCAAGCAATCAGGAGGATGTATTAGGTCATGGTTATCAGTCCCGCATCTGCTCAAAAGAATAATGAACATGATGGAACTTTCAAATTAGTGGGTATATATGGCCACGACAGGGTACCTTCTAACGACAGGTCTGAGAACACAGGGTACATGACAGCTATTTTCTTATTCACCACTACATTGCTTTCCCCCATCTTTCCATTTTCTAATTTTTAACTATGTTTTATACTTGTGCTGCTACATCTTTGATATGGCTAATGTTTTTCCTTTATTTCTTTTCAACTAACTTCATGTGTTGAACTAGAGCTCTTGCAGCAAGAGGGACATAGAGATCTTGCAAGTCCAGGGAAAAAACTAGAAGGAAACAGACATCCTCAGGTCAAATGAACCATCCTTTTGAGGTGTCTGTCTTTCTCAGTGGGTTATGGAGGGGTTCCAGTTTTCTAGCAGAGGCACCTCACTTAAGTGGGATAAATCTGGGTATAGCTGTTTGCATGTTGCTCCACACAAGGCAGCCTTTGTCTCAGTAGAAGGCTTGCCATAGAAATATGTCTAGTTTTGTTGATTTGAGGGCTTTCATGGCCATCATGATGATGTGCAGGTGAAAAACTACTCTGAAGTAAAAAGAAGAAGAAAGGATGGCCAAGTGATCACAGCAGGAAGACAGGTACATAGATGAGGAACTAATTCACTGCTGTTTCTTCCCATCACCAGGAAAAAAGGTACTAAAGCCCTGATGTGAGATCAAACAAAGTAATATAAGAAAAACCCAAACGCATGATCATCTAGACATCAAAGGGACTCATTCTCCAGTCCCCTCACCTTCTGCAGTGACCTATGCCCAGGCAGGATGAGTGAAGAGTGGGTGGAAATGCAACTGCTCTCATGGGGTATTGCACATGGCTGTATTCTGCCTCACAAAGTACAGAGCAGTGAAAAGTCCAGCTCTGTTCTTTTAGCCTGAAAGCTGTTACCTGCCTCCTCTGATGACATTTCCTCAGTCATCCCTCGTCCTGTGGACTGACACATGAAGGGAGTTGCACTAACGCAACCTTTGGTACCTCAAGATCAGAGAGTCAAGAGCATCATAAGCCTAGCATCCTGGGATATCACAGACTGGATGAAAAAAATTGTATACTGTGGGTCAACGTGTCACAAAAGACATTTCTCCTCAGAGTCTCACAGCAGAGATGCAGTAATTTTAAGTATATGTGTAAAAGAGTAGAGATCGGAACTGTAAAATACATTTCTTCATACACTCTGAAGTAAGATTCCATTCGAGCTACACAGTGGCATTGTCTTAAACGTAGTTGAGTATTTGAAATGATACACATGTATGGTTCCAGGAAAGAAAGACAGACAGACATGTTTCAAGAATAGGTAACAGATTTTTCAAGGATTATTGTTATTTCTGAATAAAAATATACCTGAAGAGAACTATAAAGTATTCAGTAACTATAAAGTCAAATTTCAGACACTGGTTAAATGACCCAGAGGACGTATGTGCCCTGACATCTAGTGGAGCTGTGAGCATTTGAGACAGGTTCATGATGCAATCTGAAAGCTGGGTGCCCACATCACAGTGTGGAGAGGCAGCAGGACATCACTCTATATGCCCATGCTGAGAGATCAGTGAGGACACACTAGTTCAGGTCCTGAGGCAGTGTATCTGTAGTCATGCAGCAGCACTTAAGCAAACACCTCCTCTTGTACACCAATATTCTATGGAGACAGCTCAGTATATCTGCATCTTTTGTGATATCAGATCACTAAAAGCCAGCTCCACAAAACTGAAAATCTGAAGCTCCTTTTTGCTGGAGAACTGGCAGAAGGAGTAAACTGTAAACTCTATCTATGCGAGCATTCTGCTTATGCAGCCTTCAGGTGCCCTTATGCCCCCCTATGGGGGCACCTACCTGATAGGTGTCCTTTCTTTTGAAACTTAAGTTTTTCACAAATGTTCCAGAAGCTGGAGTAACATGAGTGGTTTGCTAAAGGAATTTAACAGTCATCTGTAACAGTAGAAAACAGATTAACAAGGATTTTACAGAGACTGTAAATACTCACTGCAGTCTGTGCAAGGGTCTCTCTATAAAATAATTTTCTCCACATTTCCTGGCTCTGGGATCTTGGTGGCTGCTAAATAGTACTGTGGAATAATTGCCTGCAACTGGCTTTGGAATTACTGCAGTTATTACTTATTGTGTACATTATTGTACATACTGCCTTTAACAGTTTTTGCTACCAAAGCCAAAAGTGTTATGGCTTGAGAGTTTGCTTTTGTGAGGTGACTGACTGACACCTAGTGTTTAAAATCTATCCACATGAAAAAAAAATGTTCATAAAAACAGCCAAAAAAGCCTATTTTTAGTGAGAAGAGCTTCCAGTTGTTTCAAAGTACCACCCCATCAGCAATGCTCCAAGTCGACGAGCATTACAGAGATCACAGAATGTGCTGAGTTACTAAATCAATAATCACCGTAGCCATAATGAAAAAAAATACATTTTTTTCATTAACTTAATCATCTGAAGTGTTCTGCCTCTACCCCAAACCTTCTTGTGCTGTTACAACTAACCCATGGCTCCAGACCTGGCAGAGTAGTGACCTGTCACTCACTAATGGGGTGACCCTGACACCTCTGTGCTCCCACAAAGTGGGAAACTAGTCTCCCCACCACTTTTAGTGCAAGTCCATGTGCTAGGAATATGGCAGGAACAACACAAATTCCTCAAAGAGGTTACCTTGAAGCCTCTTAATTTTGTACTACCAGGGCTAATAACTACCCTCCAGGCACAGATTTTCCTTTAACATACACCGTCTTCAATGTCAAGGAATCCACAATATATGATACATACGGGACAGGTATTCTGATACTTTATAATTTATTGGTTTTCATAAGAAATAAATTGAGGGATGTAAGGATGCAAATACTTTACAGTTTTTATATAACCCTAAATACCTCATACTTCATAGACTCTTCAGTCAAGTAGGGCAGGCTTACAATGCATCAAAGCTGACTACATTCACAATATAATGAATAAATGTTACTGTAAATTCTCCTGAGGCTGCTGAAAGTGGGCACAGTCTTGCTTGTGTTCATTTCTTTCAGTCATTGCCAGCTGTTGGAACAGTTCATGGTATATGCACAACTATTTGTTTTTATTAAATGTCCAAAGGGATCAGGGTAAAGCTTTCCTACCCTGTGTGTTTTAAATAAAACAGTTTGTTCTATTAAAAACACCCTATCATTCAGGATGCTCTCTGCATACTGTCACTGAAGTCCAGGCAAATAAAGTTTCCCCACATTAACACAGTGAAGATTAAGTGGATGACTAAGCCACACAGTTCTGAAGTTTTCTGGGTTTATATGTTAGCTGAGCAGCACACCTTGCTGTTCTCCTGAAGACAGAGGTGATACACTTGGTTTTAACACTAGCAGTGAACCCATTAGTCCCTCAGTTGGGAAACACATACAATGGTTCCTCCAACTGCTCTAAAAATATGGGTGTAGTTGATCAGTCAAAAGGCTGACCTAGACCAGTGGTCCTTTTTCTCTCTAATAGTGCCAGTAGCAGGTGCCTAGGGGAGGATGTAAGAAGAGGGCAGATGTATTCTCCCAGTGTCTTGCAATTTATGGGTAGAGGGTGATATGAGTCCGAAGAGTTGACTTTGTATTTAGTAAGTCTTTGATAGATTTTTTTTTCATGGTTTTGTCCAGTTTCCTTTTCAACCCATGTACATTTTCAACATCCTGTGATAAGCAACTCTACAGTTTAAAAATCTTAAAAAAGTTTCCCCACATAATGACTGCATTTCTCATTTTCTCCATTGGTCAAAAAGCAACTGACAGCCAGAAGTCAAAATAAGCTTTAAAATACAATTATTTTTCATCTGTATAAATGCAAAGTGGCAGCTTGTTGGATCCAAACTAATTTTGTGAGGTAATGAAAATGTAATAATATTGTTATATGGTCTGGAATATTAATTCTTTTCATTTCAATGCTAATTATTTTTTCTGCTCCACTTCCATCTTTTTTTCCTTCTCTGTTAATGTCTTGCTTTGCATATGTATTATATATGTGGTTTTGTATGCTTATGTTTTTGTGTTTTGGGGTTTTTATTTATTTATTTATTTACTGCAGCTAGATAAGTATGACTGTGGTTTTTTTATAAGCTTTTATAAAATTAGAGGATGATAATAGGAAAGCTGAATAAAGTTATGGTAGTTTTGACTCAAAGATATTGACTGCCTTGTTGTGTCTGTTTCACTCCAAATGTTTCCCTGAACTAAACACCAAAATCATACTGTCTAACTGCTTTTACAATGGTTAGGGGTTTGATTACCTGCCAAGTTTCAGGAGAACCAGAAGCATGGTGACAGGCTTTACATGCAATTAGCATTCAAAGCTACGACCTGAATTTTTTTCTGAGATTACCAAAAATATGCTGACGTGTATATCCTGATGAGATGCGGTACCGCAGTTTACTGCAGCCCAGTGCTGAACCGGCCACCAAAGTATTTTTATCTTCTCAATGTTATCTTTATCTTTACAGTTACTTTGTAGGAGCCATCTGGTTCCTTTAGATATAAGTAGATGAGGTTAGCTAGCATCGACTATTCAAATGCCAGCAGATAAGGTGTACAGCTGTAATGGAGAAATATAGGCAGTATGTTAAAAACACAACTTGCATCATACACTTGGCCCTGATGAATGTTGGTACCTTTTTCTGTACAAACAGCATTTCCTTGACCACATTCCTTCCATGTGCATACACAGACATCACATTCGTGCTCTTTCTTTATCTGGTACATTTCACTTTGGTGAAACATATAATGGTATACAGTTAATCCAGCTTGAAAAATAGAGGAATATTTCTCCTTAAAAGCAGTTTGTTTGCACAGTAGGTGGCAGCAATGGATAACCTGACCAGACTTTGTGCAGAGTCCCAAGTATGAGGGTTGCTTTACTGATTCCCTTTGTTCTCTTGCAATTATCCTCCTTTCAAAGCAAGGGAAAGGGGCTACTTTAGAAGCTACAGTAAGGTATGCCTGACATCTGCATAGTGACTGTTGTTCAGGAAGAAATGCAAACGTTGCATAACATTCCTAGCCTTAAGTCCATGGGTGTTATAAGTGCTTGGCAGAAGTGGGGATTGGGAATTAAAAGCATAAAATAACTATTCATGATACGGCGCTTTATGATGCAGACCAAGGGGTTTTGATTCCAGAGTTTTGACTCCCTCTGCACATGAATAAGTGGAGAGGAAGAACAATCTCCCTACATGTAGTGCTCAGCAGGTTGTGCAACTTGAATACTAGAAGGGGAAATATTACTCACAGGAGCTCCGTTCACAAGTAACATGAAGGCAAATGTTTTATTCACAAGAGCAAGCCAGCTGAGCTGAGAAACACTTTGTATATACTGAAGTGTTTTGCTTTCAGATAACTATATTTCTTTGTGTATATTGTGTACATTAATCCATTATTGGAGAATAGGTTTAGGATATGTTTAGAATTACATTCTTATATTAAGGAAAAAATATATTCTTTTGTAAGCAAATTGGCCAAGTGTTTCTCAGAAATGTTCAGATACTTATTTTTTAATTAAAAATTTATACTTTAATGATAAATTTTCCCTACAACCGATTTTGTGATATTTCATTTTATGTGGTGTGTCTCTGGAGGCTGCCATGTGCAAGTGGGCAAGTTGTGTGTATCAACTGAAACTGGGGCCTCTGGCAAGCAAAGCAATTTTAATCTAAAATGATTATTCTATTTTCAGGTAAAATAATAAAATTATTTTAGTCTATAGGTTCTCTATATTATTTTAAATCCTGGCACTAGTTGTGGGTTTCAAACAATTCAAGCCAAAACTAAACAAAATATATTTTAAGGAACAACGTAATGTTCATTGTGGCCTGATTTCACTATATGAAGTCTGGATTCCAGATGTGTTTGTCCAATATGTGATACTTCTCTGCTCTACTTAGCTCACATATGTTCTGATTATTCCATTATATCAGTTCTATATCCTCACCAAGAAAGGAATCTGTAAGCTCATGAAGCTTGTCTTTCTAAATGCCTCCTGTAATGATTTTTAACTGAAGTAGTAATTTTTCCTCTTCCTGAGAAAACATGTCTGGAACATGGCTGATGGGATAAACTGCCTTATCTATCCACAGAGATGGCATCTGACTATCCAAGAGAAAAATTAGTATGTTGATTGCTGGTTTTCCCATCTGCACACAAGACACAGAAGGAGACATTACAGGAGTTGTCATCACTGAAACTTGATTTAGTATCTGATATGTACCATTTATCTTCTCCCTGATGATCTGTACAGGTATCAGGCTGACAGGTACAGGGGAGAAAAGCACTGATGTTCAAAGGTAAGGCTACACTTACCTTCTGTGAAAAATACAACTCCACAGGAAAGGTAACACTAGCTATTAAAGATGTCTGGTGGTGGGTTTTTGGTTTTTTTTCCTGAACTTGATCTTATGGTCAAGAAAGTCAATTACAGTCCTTTTGTTGATCAGGCATTTCCATTTTGGGTTCTTGGGATGTTACCAGCCATTTTTGGTATTAAAGGAGAAAAAGTGCAGTCTTCTCCATTATGGTGGGGGAGATATTTTACCAAAAAAAAGAATATTCAGGTGAATCAAAACTCTGCACAGAAACATATCTTGTAAATCAAACGCTTCAAAAAAGCACAAAAAAGTTTTATATTGTCCCCTACAATCATACAAAAGATGTTATTTCAAGTGCAAAAGAAGTCTGAAGAAATTTATTCCTTGCAAAATCAAGGCCTTATATTCCTTTTGTAGCCAAATAAATACTGTCTCAGCTAAGATTTCAAATAGTCTACCTTGGTTATGTACCTCAGAATGAACTGACATAGTTCACCATCTCATAGAAATGGAAAGAAATATTTCTTTAAAAGGACAGGGAAAAATAAATAGCAATAGTTGGTCAGTTCTGAACTTCAACTTCTCTGAATTATAGTTATTTAAACAATCCCAATACAGTTGAAAACATTGTTTTCTTTACTTTGTCTAAAGTTTTCTCCTTTTGCTAACTGCAAAGGAATAAATCCATCACATTTAAAAACCTTATGTCTTCAGACCTGACTCTTCTTTCTCATTGATGTCTGCTTACACAATGCAGTGCCTCAGGAAGTTGGGGGTTTTTTGAGCTTTAGAGAGCTCTTGTGAATTTCTGCTACTGTTTCTAGAAACATTAATTTCTTCCATCATTTCTCAAGACCATTTCAATCAGGTATTAAACAGTTATTGTGGGGTTTGTATGAACAGCCAGTCTTCGAAGGCCTTGATTTATCAGACAGTACTTGGAAGCAATTGCAGCATTATTGAACACTAACTCCACTTTCATTTTGACCCAACTGGACCTCAGTATTAGATCATATTTTCTGAGGTGCTGTAACTTCACTGGGCTGAAGATCAGTAGTACTTAAAAGACAAACTGCAAGGTAACGTTTTGCCTTTGTGAGACAAAATTAATTTTAAGAGATGCACAATGTCAGAGCTCAAAATATTTCAACATATATAGGCTCAGACAAACTTCAGTATCAGCCATTCTTAGATCTGTCAGAATCCTATTCAGCTCACAGAAAGACGACTTTTGCATGCGGATAAGAAAAGCATATCATCACTACAGGTCTCTTAATCCAGACTCCTTCAAATATCTCTGTTGTTGAACGTTCTCATCTCCATTCTCTTCTGGTATTCCCAGAGTAATCTCTGAGTGTATCTCCATTTGCATTGACATTTGTTTCTGTTGGATAAAAATTACATTATGCACAACATCTGCATTCAATGGTATTACAAATTCTAGATATTGTCACAAGCATGCTATTGGTATATCTGGGATTAGTACAAATTATTTATTCTATTGTGATAACTGAAATACAGAGATCATATGAGTTACTCTCAATCTAAAAGTTGCTCACAGGCATATTTATTTAGTTGTTCTGAACCCTAATTTTGTTGTTTGTAACCCTCCAGGCTGATTTAACTATGTACTTAAGGTTTATGACAAAGTCACAGTCTAGCTTTCAGGGGTTATATTTATTTGTTGGATAAAACAGGTTATCTCAATGCCACTCTCCCCAGTCTTCTTAACTCTTACAGTGTGTCCAAAGCCAATGCCTTTGCTATTTCAGGTGTCAGCAAATCTGGTATACTGATATGTTCCATATGTTTTATTCAATTTATGTTTCCTAGAAGGGCTATCAACAGTCATCTCATGTGTTGTAATCATCTAGACAGTAATTACACAGCTATGCTGAGGTCTTCCTGTCAGAGATATATTCAGTGCTTGTAGTAGTCTGGGGATAGAAATGTCTTCTTTCTCTGATAGTGATATTAAATATATTTTTTGTGGTGATCATTAATTGCTGTGATATTTTATCTATACACTGGCTACAAAGATCTCTATGTAAGAGTGTATGTATTTCTAGGGTGGAGGGAGACACAGAATATAAGTTTTCTGGTGATGATTTTATCTTTACATTCTGCTAGCCCATATGTGACAGCCACAAGGGAAATTATTAGTTAATTTGCACATCATTACTGGTGAAAATGGCACCAAAGGATTTTTGCTCAGAAAAAGTGGCAAATAAGGCACCTTTTGGATCAAATTTGGCCAAATAATTTTGGCCAGAAGTGTCATAGAAATGATACCAAATCTTGAGAGTAAGTGTCTTGGCCTCAGTCCAGTTCTGGAGCTGTTGGGTTTTTGTTTCTGAGAAGATGACTGTAAAGAAGAGGAGCACAGACTATTCTTGGGAGCCAGCCCAAGGTTTGTGGAATGAACTCCAGGTGCAAGTTCAAAACACTTCAATCTTCTTGTTTGTAATATGATTCTATAGCATATGCACATCAGTTTTTCCATAAATTTGACTTTGACAAGGTGAAATAAAACAAAATAACCCACTCCTCTTGCCTCACAATTCAAATAGTGATTCATGAATTGAGATGGTCCATGGTTTCTGTCAGTTTGCAATCATGTTGGTATACACATACAAAAAACCAAAACACAATATTGGAAGGCATACATTTTTCCCCTGGGAGAGAAGTTGGAGTAAGAGCTCACATTGGCAACTGTTAGTTACATGCTGAATGTGCTACTAGAAGAGATTTTGATATTGCAGTGTAATGACAGTAATAAAATAGGACGGAGTAAATTAATAGAAATCCTGCAAAGGCTCTGAACAAATGTTTTGAGTACATAGGATGGAGAAAAACCTCATTACGGTTTTCTACTTCAGTGATGTTTCCCCAGGAAAATAATTGTTTGGGCACACCTGCAACTTCTCATTATATGTTGCAGAGGAGCCTGGCAAGAGGCAATCTTACTATGCCTCCTGGAGCACAGTTCACTGTGGAGCTTCACCAGAGTTGTAGGGATCTGGACCACTGCCTGACTAGTGCATTTTTTCCTCTAACTCACCCTATGACAGACAGCAATAAGAAGCATTGTGCCAGCCAAGGGCCTCCGTTAATTGTAGCCACACAAATATTGCAAATATTTATTTTCTATTTTGCCCAGTTGACTAAAGACTTCTAATTTGCCATGAGATAAGCTGGAATCTGAATTTACAGCACATCAGCTCTTCCAAGTTAAATATTTCTGTACACTTTTTTATTCTGTAGCAGGTACACAGTTGGGGTAGTTCATGTTTCATGCATTGTGGAGCTTCCTCTTATTTGTCACTACAGAGTGCACATTTATGACAACATAACCAATGACTTGTGATCTCCACAAAAACTTTTCCTTTGGTAACTTGCCACATGCTTATACATGTAATTTCCCATAACTGACTATTCTGCAGGGAGTTAACATGATGGCCCATTGAGTGTGGATATGTTTTCTTTGTAAGACACACTTGAGATAGTATTCCCCCAAGGATTTTCTCCACCCAGGCTACTGAGATCATTGTCCTGTAACATCCACAAGCTTTCTGTTTTCTTCTGGCTTCACTACAAACATTGTGCATACCTTTGTCACAGTTTTCCTTAAAAATTATGTCCTGCTCTAATTGTAATATTGTACCATTCTGATCACATGTAATATCATACATGTCAATGCAGTGAGAGAAAAAAGACAGACACGCTTTACCTGGTGGTGAATCTCATCTGCAGTTAACCAAGTTTTGATATTATCTGAAGGATGTGGAATAGGCATGGTTATAACTTCCAGGCATCTATATCTACAAGAGAGTGATATAGACACGCAACTAAAATATCTGCAGGAACATATCAGTCCATAATGCTTTGTAAGATATATGTCAATTAGACTGGCATCTACCATTTCTAAAGCAAATTTATTCTTTTTTTGTGTAATTGCAGGCATTTTTCTCAACATTTTTCCCAGATCATCTTCAGCCTGACTGGTATTTAGCCTGCTAGAGATCTAAAAGAACTGTATGGATATGCATAAACATATGACTCCCAAGCAAAGTAAGAGTTTGTGGCATGCTACTATGTCTATAGCTAAAAAATTACTCCTATATGCATTTTTCCTAATTAAAAATATTACCTATAATGTCTGATAATCAAAGAAAGAAACACTGGATGACAAGGAGTATGCATAGCATCAAAAACTTCTTGTAACTTATTTGCTGCTGAGGTCTAGTAGAATTTGAGTTTGAAAGGAATGATGTCTTCACAGAACAATGAAAACCTTTTGTTTCATCACAAACGATTATCTATTGGTTTTGAGTACTATGTAAATTTTCCACCGAAAAGATCTACCATCTGAACTACTCTCTTAAGGACAGTGACCTCTCATTATTTGACTAGAATATTGTTTTACATTTAGATGCAGATGTCTTTCAATTGTATGTTTTGTTTGCCCCGGGGGAACCTTTTTATTCTAAATTTTAAATTAATTCTTTCGTACCTATAGTACCTTGAGTCTTTGTTTACTGAAAGGAGATAAAGCACAGGATGCTTTCTTTTATCATAATCAGCAATAATATCTAGTCATTAATTAAATAATCAATTTACTTTTAATAGAGGTTCCATTTACATACGGCACCTTCCAAATATGAAGGCATCTTGAGTTATCATCCTATCCTAAACAAGTTTCTTTCTCAGTTCAAGAAAGCTTTTTCTGCCATGTCAATAGGAAAGCTACGTAGCCAGGCAGAAAAGTAGTTGCATGAAGGCAGTTGGCTGCATTAATTTTTGATGGGTGTAGGACAGAATACAGCAGAGCAAATTCCTTCCATCAGCCTGACTTGCCTTTTTTATCTATTTCTTGTAAACTGTCCAGCTTAGAGTAAAAGGCTGCTTTCAGTAATATCCATGGATTATGAAATGAAATTGGGCAATGTGGCAAACACAGGTCATCTTTGGTATCATGATTGTGATGATAAACCCGCTCTTCCAGGATTGCAGTTTTAGGTTTGGGGTTCCTTTTCGCTCCTCTGGGATCACTATCAGTGGGTGGTGAGCAATTGTATTGTGCATCTCCCATTGTTATATATATATTGTTGTTATCATTATTATTATAGTCATTATTTTAATTTTATTTTACTGCAATTATTAAATTGTTCTTATCTCAACTTACAAGTCTCCTTACCTTTACCCCTCCAATTCTTTCTCCTATTCCCTGGGTGGGGGGGGGAAAGGAGCGAGTGCGAGCGGCTGTGTCGTGTCTGGTTGCCAGCCAAGTTAAACTACCACACTGTTTTATACTCAGTCTTAACAACTAACACCCCTTAGAGCAATAGTCGGAAATCCACAATTAAGTGCTTCTTGTAAACATAATTTATCTGAGAAGATCTTGACTTTAATCCATTTTATGGATTGTTTGCCCTCACTCTGACCTCTCTCTTACCAGAAATTTTTACTTTCTTCCAGAAATGTATGTTACCTTCTACATGTATATATCAGCAGACCTCCAAGGAAAATCAGGAGACAAAAAAATGTGAGACTTGGCATCATGACGTCCACTGTCTTTTCTTAAAAAGAAGAGGAAAAGGTAATGTTAATAATGTGATAAAGGGTAGTTCATAAATGGATGAATTATATATTGACTCATAAATATTGCACTATTCCTGAACTGTCACAAATTTAAAGAAATATTTCCTGGAGTTCTTTTAGGGGAAACAGGGGCTTCTTACTTCAGCACTGTTCCTTCTCCTCCTTTGAGCTCTCAGCCTTGCTGCTGTCTTGATTCAGCACTTTCCCTGTCTTCATCTGCTCCAGTAGACTCCATTCCCTTCTTCCCCTGGATTTCTGCTCTCACATGCTGGACATGGCCTGTCCTGCCTCTGTACACTTCCATCCAGGTTTGATATTCCTCTGGATATCAAACCTTCTGTCCATCTGCTATTGATACTCCTGCTGCTGTCCCAGCTGTTTCTGGATTCCTGCTGTTGCCACCTCCCATTTCCACACACCATGAGCCTCCTGCTGCTGCCTCACCCCTTCACAGCTGTAACTGGTTTAAGGCAAAATGAAAATAAAAGCTTTTTGTCAAACAAAATACTTGCTTTGACTCAAGAAGCAACATTTGCTTTTCATTACATTTACCTTTTTAAAGCCTACTAGGCATAGTCCTAAAGAAATGCCAGCCATACCTATTTATGCTGTTTAACAAATACTAATGCTCTAATAGTACCTTGCATTCCTTCCTCCAAAGTACCCCAAATAACAAAAAACAATGTCTTTGGTTGACTAAAAAATGTATATTTGACAAATTTTATTTTTTGTTTAGTATCTAGCTTTAAAATCTGAACTAGTTTGGACTGCTTTCAACTAAGTACTTTAAGGAAAAACAGGCAAGAACAGCTCTTAAAATGTTAATAGTCCAAGGCCAGTTACACAATGGTTTTAGAATCAGTCTAGATCAAATTCAAAGAACAAAAGAATTGTACAAAAGTTCCTACTTTGAACCTATTTGTAGTTTAAACCATGGATATTATGAATTTCCACAAATTTGATATGAAGTCAAGAAAAAACTCATAACCTCAGGGAAGAACTGTGTATAAGAATAATCTTTATATATACTAAAATATAAAACCATTTTTTATTCACTTTAAGATGAAAAGGGAATTTTTGCCTTCTTGTCTTTTGAGATGAGGCCTCGGAAAATATCTTCTGAAAAATCTCTGGACTGTCTGGGCTGCATAGTAGGAATTATTTGTTTGAGGCAATTCTGCATTATTCTGCTAACTCTTGATCATGTATACATGCAAGAGAAGAGGAAGCGGTGGTCCTTGCATCAGCCAAACCACAAAGAGGTTTGGTTCTCTTGCTTTCTTACCTCATGCATTTTGGAAAGAAGGAAAAAAAGAAGCACATATTATCTTTTAGGTAGACCATTTTTTGGTGGTTTTTTTTTCAGATGCAAATGCTTAAACTTAATCACAAATTACAGTACTTTGAAAACAAGACAAGTGGCTTGGTTTGCAAAAATGCAGGACACCTCTGAAATACTATTAACTTCAAAGCAATCTGTGAATGTTTGGCAGATCTAAGTTAGACCAATTCTTTCAAGTTTCTATATATGAATAAAGCTGATGAAACTTTTTTTTTTTAGCAGAAAGTTTTTATACTAAACAGCTCAGTTTAATTTAAATTGGGGGTTTTTTTCAAAGGCATATGCTAATTCCAATGGAAAATTAATGTGTCTCCCATAAGAAAATTAACAAATTCTTTTAACGTCAAAGGAACATTTCTGAACAAATATTTTAGATATGTTTTGAATTATGTTATTTCATTTTGATGTTTTAGCTTTTTTAAATGGAGGCTGAAATGCCTTTTTAAAATATGTTCTTAAAAAAATGTAGCACATTTTGTAGATGAAACATTGGAATGTCATGTAGAAGCAAACAAAAAAGCAGGTCATTGCACATTCCTTCAAGGCTTTCAGCAGAAAAATTGACACATTCCAAAAGAAAAGTACTCAAAGGATGTTTTTCCTTTCAAATTACTCCACAGAAAAATTCAACTTTCTCAATTCACTGTATGTATGAAATTAGGTACCTGACTTTCATGGTGTTACCGTGAGTGATACTACTAACAGAGGGTTTTTTTTTTAATCTAGGCAATATTAAAATGCACTTCATAATGTCCACTTATACATGTTCCCAAAATAAAATGGGCAGAAAATTTTCTCTAGCCATCAAAAGAGAATTTTAAAGAGGATTGCCTGAGCATGTTTTACCTTGATGTAATACACTCATAGATTCATTTTATAAAAGCCCTATATTGCCTCCGAGTACAGGAAGAAAATTGCCACATGACACAAACTTGCGTGTACGTGCAGTATACTCCAGGGGTAAATCAATGTGTTGCCCTGAGTATGTGGGTATGTGGAGGTATTATAGCTTATATGCAATGGCAGTTTTGTCTACCATAAACTTTTCTGAAGTGGAAGAAACACACTGTGATGCTTTAACCTCAACAACAGCTGGAGCTGGGAAAGCAGCGGCATTGAAAACAGTTGAAGTAGAGTTGCAGCTGCTGAAAGTTCGGTAAACTGGAACCAGGATGGGTGACTGTTCAACTGCATTTCCTTCTGGTGAAGAGTTGGTAGAGGGTGAATAAACCTACATTCCATCATCAGGAAAAGTCCTTTTAATTTCCCCTCTTTACCCTGTTCCAAAACACAGTCTGTTGCATTACAGAAAAATATCTGTCTTGTTTTGGTTTATTACCAATGGTATTGTACTTTTCTTTTTGCATGTCAACATACAGAATCAAGTCTATACATCAGTTTCTCTCCATAGATACAGTGTCACTCCATTATGCTACTTCCCCTTTACATAACCGACACCAAAAAGCTGCTGCATGTGGAGGCGTTTTTCTCAGCACGGAAAGAATAAGTTTCCCTTGTTGGCACATGAATATTAAAATCTAGTCATAGGAGGTGAAGGAAAAGTATTATAAGGTTCTTGTTTAATTTGTGCTGAAGTGCACTGTAGGAGTGTATTGGGTTTGCTTGGCAAGGTTTTGGTAGCAGTGGAGGGGCGGGGGGGACATGGGGTGGCTTCTGTGAGAGAAGCTGCCAGAAGCTTCCCCCATGTCTGACCCGACACAGCCACTGCCAGCCGGCTACAAGAACGGACCCGCTGGTGGCCAAGGCTGAGCCCATCAGTAACGCCTCTGTGATAACATAATTAAGAAAAAAAGAAGAGAGGGACTAAAAAAAAGCTGCACACTTTGCAGCTAGAGAGAGGAGTGAGAAGATGTAAGAGAAAACAACTCTGCAGACACCAAGGTCAGTGAAGAAGGAGGGGGAGGAGGTGCTCCAGGCGCCGGAGCAGAGATTGCCCTGCAGCCTGTGGTGAAGACCGTGGTGAGGCAGGCTGTCCCCCTGCAGCCCCTGGAGGTCCATGGTGGAGCAGATGACCACCTGTAGCCTGTGGAGGACCCCATGCCGGAGCAGGTGGATGCCCGAAGGAGGCTGTGACCCTGCGGGAAGCCCACACTGGAGCAGGTTCATGTAAGGACCTGTAGCCCGTGGAGAGAGAGGAGCCCACGCCGGAGCAGGTTTGCTGGCAGGACTTGTGACCCCGTGGGGGACCTGTGCTGGAGCAGTCCCTTCCTGAAGGACTGCACCCCATGGAAAGGACCCATGCTAAAGCAGTTCGTGAAGAACTGTCAGTCATGGGAAGGACTCACGTTGGAGAAGTTCGTGGAGGACTGTCTCCCGTGAGAGGGACCCCACGCTGGTGTGGGGGAAGGAGTTCTCCCCCTGAGGAGGAAGCAGCAGCAGAAACAACGTGTGGTGAACTGACCCCAACCCCATTCCCTGTCCCCCTGTGCTGCTGGGGGAGGAGGTGGAAAATCGGGAAAGAGATTAAGCCCGGGAAGAAGGGAGGGATGGGGGAGGTGTTTTAAGATTTGGTTTTACTTCTCACTATCCTCTTATTTTGATTGGTAATAAAGTAAATTTTTTTTTTTTCCCCCAAGTCGAGTCTGTTTTGCCCGTGCCAGTAATTGGTGAGTGATCTCTCTCCGTCCTTATCTCCACCCACGAGCTTTTCATTGTAATTTTCTCCCTCTGCCCATTTTGAGGAGGGGGAGTGATAGAGTGGGCTTTGGTGGGCATCTGGCTTCTGGCCGGGGTCAACCCACCACAAGGAGCCAGAGAACACATATTTAAACAAGAGCTAAACCATTTCCTACCTCAGTCAGAAATTTTTCCCCTGATGTAGTAAATAAAGTGTTAGACTTAGTCCTCAAGGACTATGTGATTTGTTTATTATTATGAGTTTTGTGGGTTTCTTGGCTTACCAGCTCTAACCAAAAGCATTTGTAAAGATGCTTCAGCTGTCCATTACAGGGCAGGCAGGGAGATGTTGTGAGCTTTTCAGCTGCTGACCATTTTTGTTTTCTAAAAGATGTCAAGAGTCAGATGTAACTTACCTCGGGAGAACAACTCAACTCTGTACTAGACTGCCTTAGGACCAAGGAAGTACAACTCATTAGATCAAGAACTGCCTTTCCCTACAGCACCTAGAGCTCTGTGAGTCTGATGTGTGCCCTGGACTTTGAGGTATTGCTACAGTGTAGTAATAGAGCAAGGAGAAGAACAGACATAGCAATAAAGTAAATATGCTGAATAGTAATAACATATCTTGAATAGTAATAACATATCTAATGATAAGAATTATGAAGGGTAAATACAGGACAACTTACCATCTTGAATAAATACTGGTTCACTCCATTCACTCCAAATCTTGTTTCTTATGCATATCTCTTTCTTCACCCTCACTTGTACTGCACATTTGTTTGTTGGCTTATGAAGCGGGTACTCATATTTCTCTGCAGTGACATCTACAACCTATTGAGATAGGTTTAGGGGGTTATTTTAGGTGACTTCACATTGCAGTTCAAACTGATATAAATCTAGGAAAGTAAAATACTATTGTTTACATCTCAAACCTAGTAGAAAGAGATTTTCAGAACAAATGTTTATGTCCAGACACAATCTGACTCTTATCTGATGTGTGTTAAAACTCAGGACTGAAAATGAAGGAGAGACTAGAACTGATAAAATGGAAGGATATATCAGCTATAGTAGGACAATAAGAATTAAAACCCAACGATTCCTTTTTCATTTTTAATCACACCAAGTGTAGAATGAATACAGTAACTGTAAGTTTCAAGATTTTGGTGTGGATATTGTGCTATATTGGTCTGTCCAGTAGAATAAATGTTTGCATTTTTCAGCTGTCTGATGGTGAAGGATGCCCACTATTTTAGTAACTATCTTGAAACTTCTTTACTAGTGCCTATAAAAGAAAGAGCACCACTTCAAAAGATCAAGCCCATATAAACAGACATCTCTAAATCATTCATCACTTTTGACAACTGAAGCCAACTGCTGTAAATAAAACAATGCTAAGAATTTAAGAAGGAACAAAAAAGAAATCAGGAAAGGAAACTCCTTCTTATAACAATTAAAAAGAATATTAGAAAGTTGCAAGGAAGTAGAAATTATACATCTCAGATGCAGAAGGGCCCAGAATCTTTGCATCTTTGGTGCTAGGAAAGCATGATGAGGTAGTACTATAAGGCCAGTTTTAAGAAAAGTTGACTTCCTGCTCTCCTCATACTGACTAGTGCACAATGTGGATTTGACCCTGTGTACCATGGCATTTCTTTCTCTTTCTTCACACTCTTCAAGGCCTTTCCAGATCCGATGTCAAAAATAGGTCCAAAAGTTCACATGCTAAGTTTTTCAAAAGTAAGTAAAAATGGGGGAAAGTCCTTGGGATTTCAAAAGTAAACTGCAAGTGACTATGAGGGTTAAGTGCTAACAAAATGTTGTGCCTGAAAATTTATTCCTAAGGAGCCAATAATAAGCTTCTGTCATCACAGGAAATGTTCAAAATGCAGGACTGAAAGATTTCACATATAGGCCACCTTCTGGTAATCATAATGTGCAGCAACTTTCAGTCACACCTACCTAGACCATTCGTGGAGGAAGTTTTTCCAACCCGTTTTTGGCAAGTCTATACAGAGCCACACCCAAGCAGCCTCAGAAATCTGTTCCTGTACTAGACTTTCCTTGGAATTAGGGCACTTTTCATAACTTTTGACATATGTTTTCCTTGGTTTTAATTTAGCCAGTCACCTTTTATCTTACTTACAAGTTGACAAGGGTAAGTATGATCCCTATGTTCTTATTAACAACCTTTTACTTACCAGAAGATTGTTAACACAAGTTACACTCCTTTACTCTAGATTATACTCCTCAGTCTTCCACTTCTAAAGCACATTTTCAAAACTTAGGCTCATTTTGATAACTCTCACTGATGCTCTCTGAACTTTTTTGCAACATATTTGTATTTTGTGGTGCTGCCTAAAGTACAATTTGACACTTCAAGTGAAACTCAGTAGCCAGAAGGGTGAATTATTCACAACCTACATCTTACATGTGACATGCCTGTCATACACACTTGAATAATATTTGACCTTTGTGTAATAGCATGGAATGATTGACTCAACTTGTGGTTCAATGTAATCCACAGATCCTTTTTTTTCTTCTGCATTGCTGCCTACACATTAATCCTTTATTTTGTGTTGATACATTTGACTTGTACTTTCTAACAATAGGATTTTCCTCATTACTGAATGCTGGCTTGTTGGTTTCAAACATTTCAAATAATGTGAAATTTATAATATTGTTTCCCATGGTACTTGCCAGCCCTTCCTATCCTCCAGTCACCTGCCAACTTCCTATTTTCAAGCTTTATCAACCTATATCACAGTATTACTATTTATATAATAAGTATTCAGCAGTTCATGTCTTCAGGTATACAGAATGAATTACTATAGATTTGGATATATTCTTACCTGTCCTTCCACAAATATCTACAAGTCTGCTTACAGATACCCCAATACCTCACCTCATTAAGTCTCTATGACAGCAATTAGGCATTGCTTTGACCAGGAAAGAGAATCTCAGGCTTTCTCCATTCTTCTCCCTCCTGTGTCTCCTGTAATACTGCTACAGTTTTCTTTCTTAAGAACCCCTCCACATACACACACTTATTGGCTGGGTAACTATCATTTTAAACATTACTAGCTTTGACACTGATCCTCCTCAGATCTACCTAAAGCCCCCCCATTTAGCTAGTGTGCTCACATGTCTTGTTGTTGCAGATGTCTCCCTCCTGTCTTCCCAGACCAACCCATCTGTGTAAAAAAACCCCATGATTTTCAATAACAAAAATGAAAAAATACATGAATAACAAAAATGAAAAAATTAACATGAAAAATACATGTTTTTCAATAACAAAAATGTCAATAATCTATGTGATGCTAATGTACAATTCAAATTCAAGATGAAAAGAAAAAAACAACCAATCCACCTCAATGAGAGCATGACTCTGAAAGACTTAAAAAATGTGTTGTTTTTTAATTTTTGACCAGAAAATTTAGATTATTCATGAAAGACCTTGGAATATCTTTGAAGTTTTTTGAGATTTAATTAAATTAAATTCAAGGGATGTCTAGTTTTTATGAGTTATACTATAAGTGTATTACTGAAAACCTGATTACCTTATGATCTGTTATTTTCACTTGATACATAAAGCATTTTTTACTTGCAGAACCAATAGTAGGTGGGGGTTTCCAGTGGATTTTAATACTTCTGTTTTCAAGGGAAACTGAGACGTTGATCGGCGGGTTCAGTTTCTCTGAAAAAAAGAGCACAGAGAGACTTTCTGTACCTCATGCTCTTTCTCATATTGTTCTGCTGATGCAAAACAAGTGTAGTGCGTTAGTGCTTAAAATACACAGCTGACTATTTTGGAGTTTGTCACACCCAAAGAAGGAATTCAGTAAGTGACACTTTTTCCTTAAAAGTGCTGCTTGCTAAGTGACATCTATTTCTGTTTCAAAATATAGAGAAGGAGGTGGTTTGTTTTTTTTTTTTTTCTTTTGTGTATCTTTCTGGGGCTGGTAGTAAGGGTGGGCAGGAGGAGCAGATTATTTGAGTTCACTCTCCAGAGTCTGGATGGGTATCAAGGAGACCTCGTGTTTGCTACAGGGTCCCTGTCATGTAGGATGCATATGTCTTGTGGGATACCCCAAAACTGCCCACAAGCCTGTTAGTATAACTTGAATTTCATCTCTCATTGAGGGGTTACTGAAGGGGTATCAGCTCCTGACAGGTCTTATTCAATATCTGAAGCTTGCTGCAGGTGTTTAAGAAATCTCTCTCTCTCCTGTAAATGAACAAGCGAACACTTGCTATGGAGGAAGCAAGATATGCTTAAGAGATGTAAACAAACAAACAATCAATCCCCCTTCTGCCACTGTGCTCCAGACACAAAGTGCAAGGAGTACAATGGCAATGGGGGTTTTTTAGGGAGGGATGAGGTACAGCATTGGAAGCAAGGGACATTTGAATTCCCAGGATTTTAGCCTTTGGTTTAGATAAGTGAGTCTACAATTGCTTACTAGCATGGTGAGTGTTAGGGTACTGATCCTAGGTGTGTGCTGGAGTACTCAAGCAGACTGAGCCTTCTCTAGCTGCTGTTGCATTGCTCTGAAGGGAGGAACCACAGCTGGAGTTTTCCAAAAAAGCCTTCCCAGCAGAGACAAAAGGGCATGGCAAGACTCTCTGGACAGGGTCAGTGAGGTCTGGGGCTGATGTAGCTGCAATACAGTGCTGGAGAGAAAGGGGGGAGAGGGAGAGAGAGAGGCAGCATCTCTGGCCCATGAAGATCTTGTGCTTGCTCTAGCAGCTGTAACTGCATGACACTGTCTCTCTCCATGGGTGTGTATGTCACGCTCAGGTTTCCTTTTCAGCTTTTCTTTTCCTTCTCTTTCTCGAGAAGTCTCCTCTCTTGGAGTAGTCCCATAAAGTTAGAAAAAAACATTTCTCCCAGAGTTATATTTGGCTTATAAAACTGTTTGCTTCTGCCTGTCCCCAAAGCTGTTGGCAGTGACCAACACCTGCCTTTGAGGGTGAAGGCACACCAGGAGCCATGAAGGGTGAAGAGAGTAAGCAACAGTTTTGTTTTTGTTTTTTTTTTCCTTTGGTCTATATAGTAGGAAAGACATGCTTTTCATCTTTGAAATACTATTCCCAGAGCATCTATCCCTTCTCTGGGTATACCAAGAGTAGGAAACATTTTTTTTTGCCCTTTTGTCACCTGTCATCTGGAAATTTCTTCAGCCCCCACACATAGACAGCCAGGACTGGGTAATTTTTGGGCTGCGTGCAGCACAAGGCATGCATAAGTCCTGTTTTCTCAGACCACGTGTCATGTTGCTAGAGGGAAAGTTAGGTTGCAGGGGCTGGCAAATTGCAGGAGGACAGTGGGTCTCCAGGACCTCCAGGGCTGTGCAAGGGTTAGGCTGGCTAAAGCCCAGCTTTCCTGTTGAAGAAGGTGAGCCCAGATATGAACAAGCCTTTCTGATGTGTGTGACCTGAAGGGTAGAATCACCTTCTCAGGAGGGAGAAGACAACCCTGATTTGCAACTTTGGAGCCTTGCAAGAGTAATTCCGCTGCTTACAATGTGAACGGTGTCCCCTGCAAGCTCAGACTTTGCTGTGCCCTGCCAAAGCCTGGTAATGGGTTTTAAAGGCAAGGTGAGCTAACAGCATTTGTGCCTGGTGCTGAGACAGGAGGGGAAGCTGTTGGCTGAGCCAGATGTGACTGGGGTGTACCCTGGTGATGGCTAAAGATGTCTGAGACAGGAAGGGAAGAAGGACAGGGAGGAAATGCTGGCGGTCTGGCCTCTGCAGAGAGTAGGCGGTGGCTGGTCTCAAGAGGAGGAAGGAGATCAAGTAAGTGGAGAGAGAAGCAGGGCAGAGACAACCTGCTCCCTCCTACTTATTCCCCGACTCATTCCAACCCACCTCAGCCCTGTGCATCCAGGGAGGCCAGGGGCTGGGAAGGATGCCTGAGGAGGGATGGGAGGAAGTGTGAAACTACCAAGATGAGGCTGGGCAAGCCCTCAGGAGCTCATCAGGCAAATTATAGTTCAGGCTTCACCTGAAGCATTTGATCCTAAAACTGGATATGTTATGGCCGCTCTCTGCTCTGGAATCTGCAGATGGGATCAGACCCTGGCAGCCAGTCTGGAAATGAGCATCTTCCCAGTCAGCTGTGGGAACACACCTAATATAGTCTTCCTGTAGAACAGTTCCCCCACTTCCCCTCCCACTCCACCCCCCCCCCTCTTTTTTTTTTTTTTTGTCTTTTCAGGAAAATCTGATTTTCTTGAAAAAGTTTTATTTTGTTAAAACATAACATCTTGCTTACAGCTGGCTTTGATTGCAGTATAAATCTTTAAGTAAAGCCAATAATTCTAATGCATTAGAACAGAATGAATGAGATCTAACTCAGAAAAAAATATTATAGTTTTGAATGAGTTTTCACTGTCCCTTGAGTTATGACTGATTCTCAGGTTACAGGTCTGGAATATGATCAATATGTTAATAATTTAAAAAGTATTTGAATCTGCAGTCTGTGCTAAAACTCAGGTGAATATCTTACCCATGAGATTAATTCTGATTTCCCAGAGAAGTAAGTAAAAATAATTTTATATGATCATTCAAAACTGTCAATAATAAAAAAAAATCAAAGTATTTTTAACTGAAAAATGATGTAATAAATAAATAGAAATGTTACTAATGTTTGAGAAAATTCATATTCTTAAATTCAGTTATGAATGAGACTTGTGTCTATTTATGTTTCTTTTAATTATCACATTTTCTTCAGCATTATAAAAGAAAAGGAAAAGGATAAGAAAGAGAAAAACTGGAGAAAAAAAGGGTACCATGCTTTTCAAATTGCATTTCCCCACATTAGCCTATCAGGTTTTTTTTAAAGCCAATTATAGATAGAGAGTGATATTACATCAGAGAAAAAAAAAATAGAACCCTTTGAGCCATAACACATTTTGTTTAATCTTTTGTAAAATACCCAGGGAGATGAATGTATAAAAAGTTAGAATTAATATTCTGACTTTGTCACACTTCCCTCTTTCCTTTCTTTGCTTTGCAGACCAATGAAATAATCAATAAATTAACTTTTCATAGTAGGTAATAATAGACAATACTTACCTATTGTCTGAGGTATAAAAGTTTTGTAATAAGACAGTCCACTTGAATTATTTCTCAGATGTCTTACAGTTATGTTCAAATTGATTTTTCTTGATGGTTGGAAATATATTTCTTTCATATGGCATCCAATATTTTTCGTCTTTGCATTTTTTATATACTGTTGACATTCAAAATCTTTTCCTACGTGTCTGTGAGGAGGAAATATGAGTCTTGTAAATCATGGACTTATGTACAAAAACGTGGTTTTGTACTTATTTTTTGCAATACCCTTACCTGTATGAAAAAAATATCTGCATATCTTCAGGAGCGTCTGCTCTATTATGCCAGGTGCAATTGAAAAAAGAAATATTATATATGATGCATGAAAGATTCTGAATATATACTGCAACAAAGAAAGGGAAAAAAGAACCAGTGATGTTTATTTTACATGGATTTTGGCTTCCTTCACAAACCCATTTTTTAGCCTTATTTCTAGAAGGGTGAGTAAGTGGTAGGTGAGAACAAATGGGTCTTTTGGCCTTTTGGACAATGACAACTGAGAAGCACATCTGCTATTACCACCAAAAGCCTTACTAATCCATTAACATCCAGAGTAGTAGCTTAAAAGCTCTGCTCTTTTAAGATTTCCTGAAACCAGGTGATTAACTAAAGGAAATCTTCAAGAAACATATGAGTTGCTGGGAAAAATGGAGAGAGTGGTTGAGTCATTTTGATATCTTGCTCCGCAAAGCTGGAGTTTTCTGATTCTGAACATGACTAATAAAGGAAATAAGTCCGCAATATTCCAAGGTATTATGTGTCATCTCTTTAACAAATCCATACCAAAAAAGTAGCATAAGATAATAGTAATCTTTTAGAAATTATATTATCTCCAAGACAGAATATTATCATGAACACTTGGACCTGTTAACAACATGTAGGAAATAGCTGACCTGGAGGTGCCTTATAAGTAAATTCTGTCCAGCCACTCTCCTTAATTACATCTTCTGTTTCTTTTGCAAAAAGTTGTGTTTTAACTTTAGCATTAAAACCAGTATGTAACTCAAGACGTATTATCTTTTTCTTTTCCTGCAGTCTTTCCTAAGAGGAGGAAGAAGGAAATGCATGAAGGTCAACATTACTAAGTATTGAAAGGGAAATTACACAAATTCGTCTACTGAATGAAGTAATAGATTATTTCACTTTAAACTATGTGTAACCATTGAACAACTTACTTTCCTTTCGTGAGTGGTATTAAAAAATTTATAACTCAAAATATACTTCACAGTGTACTTCTCAGTTTCTTCTTTGGTCAGGTTATTGTTCCAGGACAGAATGACTCTCGACTCATGCTTGGTGATCCACAGAATATTGTGTAGCCCAAGTGCACCTGCAATTATAATGACATTACACAGAGGAAGAGAGGGCTTCCCACTGTATACCCAAAGGATTTGGCTCTCAGCAAGGTTTGCACACTCAGTAGCTCTCCCAGGAGCTCTGATCTTACATGGAGCAAGTGGTTTCTTAGTTTTGTTGCGTAAGGCTGACTTCAGCAGTGAGATACATATTTACTTATCTGCAGCTCTCAAAATGTTAGGTGATCCATTTTTACCTGCCTTGGACACCTCTTCCAGCACAGGTCTCTGTATCTCTTTATGGGCTGTAGAAAGCGCCTTGCAACAAGTTCAGAATAGACATCTGGGATGACTAGCATAGGATGAACTGTTATTTAATACTTTACTTACCTGCTACATCTGGTTGTCCACTTGCCAGGCTAGTGGAAAAGAGTGTCTTCCACTGGAAAAAACTTAATAGCAGCATGACAGGAATGACTGCAACACGTGCCATAACAAATGTTTTGGGCCACAGGTCTGCAGAAACTGAGACTCTTTAGTTCCAAGTTTGGTTGAAAAAACAGTTAGAATATGATGTTTTCATTTTGCATCTGTGAAATAATATGAAACAGTCACTTAATGGCTGAAGTGTTATCCAAAGTATAAGAAGTAAATATGAAATGACTTATGTTTAATGGGTCTTGTTGATCGATGCCAGGTTGCTTGTATAAAAGCCCACTCTTTAACTAGGTGCCAGGGCCAAAGAGGGTATGAGTGCCATACTAAGCTGATTTTGAGTTGCAGTACTGCTTATATGGAAAGGTAAGACCACAAAAATGATGCAACTGACACTGAAAGTAGACAGTTTGAGTAGGAGCCACCTGACATAGCTTTGGCTAGATACAAAACCAGCAGCTGCATCTGGATGAGTTATCTAGCCTCCAATGGCAGTACAGCAACTGTCACTTTGTGATAGTTTAACTTAGCTGGCAGCCAAACAAGACACAGCCACTCACAGCCCCCTCCCCACCTCCGGGCCCCCTTCTCTCCCTTTCTGGTCAGCCCCGATTAATATACTAAACACGACATAATATGACATGGAATATCTTATTGGCACATCCAACTGTCAATTCTGGGTTTTACTAGCTGCTACACTTTTCTTCTCCACTTCCCCCTTTCAGTCCTCTGTTCTTGGAAACTGCCCAATCACGGTGTCCTTGTAGTTATCAACATTTCTTCTCACAACAATCCTCACTGAAACCAAAACACAGTGCTTTCTAGCTACTAAGAAGAAAATTAACCCTATCCTAGCAAAAACCAGGATACACTTCTAGATTGTAATTCATGTTACTTGGTTGAGGTATCTGCTTTAGGAGGATATGAGCCATAACTATCTGAGGAGAGATGAATCATGTGTTTGCAAAAGCAAGTATCAGCAACGGTAAATCAGGTGTTTGGTAAATTTGGGATACAGTGAGCAAACATATTCCTCACTGATCAAAGTTAGTTTTAGAGAGACATAATTGCTGTTTCTCTGAAGGCAGAGTATTCATTTAAAGGTTGCTTTAATGTAAAAAAAACTTCTGAGACCTTCTGAGTTCTCCACAGAATTAATTTATCTTGGTTCTGATTGTTTTCGGTACTAAATCCTCAGACACGCTCCGTGCATGTTATGCAGGGATCAGCAAAAGAACCCCTTCAGACAAATCAAAATGCTCACAGTACATGGACTAACAAATGATACTGGTCACACAAAGGAAAATGTGTGAATGTTCAGCACATCCAAAAAATCTGCAACGAGCTTACCTAAAAAAAAATATATAGACATACATGTACACTTACACAAATACATATGCATTTATTTATAATGCTATTCCAGCACAATGCAGTGAACAAGAGGTCATTTAATGAATGCTGTCACTGTTTATGAAGTGCTATGAAAAATCAAAACAAAATGCTTTAAGGCAGAGATTCCCCCACCTGGTTCTTTCTGGTACTGATCTCAGCTGTGGCAGCAGCAGCAGCTGTAGAATGCATGCCACACCATGCACAGGGCCAACAAAAAAAGTGAGTAAATTCTCCTGCTTGGAGTGCCGAGGAAAGAAGCCAATTCTAATTGCTTGGAGTGGGAACAGGTGAGCTGTGCCATTAATGATGCCCCTGGAAAGGTACAGTTTGTGGCAAGAGAAAAAGTCAGGGAAAACATAAAATGAAAACAAGGAGCTTTCAAGGGTTTATATTTTAATATGTAGTGGCAGTAAAGGGCTCATCCATTCCCATGAGATGCAACAATCAAAAATAGTTCCAGGAACATGTATGTACTTTATTTAAACTAGGAGAAAGGAAAAATTGAGGGTGGAAAACACTAAGCAAGTTTAAATATTTGTGGCTAACTTTAACATGACTTTTGTGGAAAACACAAGTCAAAAGGGGACCTGAAACAGGAAAAGGAACAAAATAAATCTTAAAGTAGCAACAACTTTTGATGTTAGAAACACAAATGGAAATAATCTCTGAGGTAATATAAATGCATTCAGTTGGAGAAAGCAGGGACAGAGAAGGAAGATTTTTAAGTAACTCTGAATAAACTCAGGAAAAAAACATCCAACTTAAGTCAAAGAAAGACATTTCAGGAGAGATCATTGCTGTTTCCAAGAGGTGACTGGCTCCCAGGAGTACCTTTTGTACAGCACTGGGAGGTTATTCTCCTTTAGGTGTGCAATGAACTCCTGCATCTGTGATGACAAACAGTGTCAGCAAGTTCATTAAAATCTACTAAAACCTACTAGAGATGAATGTACCCTCTAACACCCCTAATTCTGCAACTGTAGATGCTGAGGGAATACTTGGAGAATGGGTTGCTGGAAGTGGCCAGAGCTGTGAATTGTGTCTGAGCAACACTTCCTATTGCCATGGCTGCAGACAGAGCAGCAGATGGAACACTGACCTCATAGGATATTTCTTATGTTTATATGCAATGAATTGGTCCACAGAAAACAATAAAGTGAAAGCACTGCAACATAAGGAGACCCAAGGCGACCACAAGGGAGCGAAATGCTGTCCACACATCAAAGGCTTTTGATTCACCACTTGTCAAAGAACACATATTTCCATTTATACCAGCATAGATGAGCAGAAAGACAGAACATTTCTTCTCAGACAGACACAGACAGGACTGTGTGTTTCTAGTCTTGTGATGAAGAGAGCTTTAAGTTAACATGTGGTGCTGAAATTCAGTCTAGAAGGTACAAAATAAAATTCACTGTGTGATATTTTTTTTTTTAAAAAAGACTCTCTGGTCCTTTTGTCTCTGGAGAAATGCACACTTCGGCCAAACTTACTGTGGGAAAACAACAGAAGATTAGCGAGGGGGATTGCAAACTTGCTGAAGTGACTTGCAGCTGGGGTGTAGAAAAATATATACACAATTCTAGTTGTTGTCTATCCTAGTGTGTTAGACAAGTAGAACATCTGTGTTTAGACAACACAGGCCTGTGATAGACTCAGAGACACCATATCAAACATGCCCGAGATTCCTGTCCTGCTGTGGAAAAGATCAAAGCACAGTGATAAACTACTCCTGCGTGAATTCCTGACATACAGGCAAACCCAGCATGGTCGGAGATCCTCTAGGAAGGCTGAGCTCCACGGTGCCTGTGTCCCCACCTGTGTGCCCCTGCCCGGGTGCTGCTTCAGGGATCCCTGGGTTAGCGAGGTAACAAAAATAAATTTACTCTTTGCATTGCAGCCATGGTTTTGTGGTTCTTCCTGCATCCTGCCTGTGCCAGCTCACACATATACTTACAGACAGTGCAGTTAACCTAATTGGATAGAAATTATCACAATAATCTAAAAAATAACCTTAAACCAAACAAAAAAAAAAATTTGCTTTCCAAACAGTATACTGCCAAATACTTTTTTTTGGTAGGAAATTATTCTTAATATTTTAAAACAATACTACACTTATATTTTACCTTTTTTTTTTTCCTAGGGGTGGAGCTATTTTGTTTATCCCCTTGCTCTCATTGCCGAGCTTCCACTACAGCCAGTGCCTGTTGGTTGCTGCCCAGCAGTGTCTGATTTACAACGCTGGGTTGCTGCAGATGACATAAGCGGAGCTGCCAGCCCGTACACCGCTGCAGCTGCAGAGATCCTAAGGGCTTGCACAAAACTCACCTGGTGAATCTAGGAAGTAGAGAGTCAGGGCAAGAAAATGAAAGTAACAAAAACAATCTTGGTAAAACTTACAGCAGTTACTTTGAGAGTGGGGAAAATGAACCGTTTAATTTTTAAAATTTAGGAGACTAAGAGTTTCTTGACGTGTAGAACGGTTCACTGTTCATTTTTCTGAATAAAGATGTTTTTGAAAATTTTGTGGGGCTGATTATTATATCTTCCTAAATACAAAAGTTAGTATTTTAGAAAACATAATTTTTTTAATGTTTTCTTATGAAAAAAGAGTTAAATTCTCCAGAAAGATAATTTCAAATGCTCTTGAAGAATATATTGTGCCTAATTTAGAGAGTAAATTTAACTGTTAAGCAATAAGGCCTTTTATTCATGGCTCTAATGTAGTCTTAGCTAAGGGGAATCACTAGGACTGCTTTTCTGATTAAGATTACCTAAAACTTATGCTTCATTTAAGTCTGCCAATTCATATTTTTTAATGCCCCCATATTCAATACTAGACAATGTTGAAACTGATAAAGGAATAATGAAATAAATAATACAGGTCAAATACAGTTTAAAGGTCTGGGTAGCTGAAGAGTCAAAACAGCAGTACCATTTACATTCTTTTTTGAAAACTTACCTTCTAAATGTGTTTTAAATCCCAGATATCTATGCATCATTTAGGCTGAGAAGCAGGAGAGGTCAGCACTGGAGAATGTCTTGATTTAAGAATGTAATGAGAAATTTAATCAAGAGACTTCCCTTTTCACAGTCACGCCCCCTCAGAAAAGTCCATTTCCACTGCCACTTCCCACTGTGGGACCAAAGCACACCTCTGAATATGCAAACACTAACTGGAACCTTAGCCAAGTTCTTTGAAATACCTTGAAAGTGGCACACCTCTGGATGACTAACTCAGTGGTCAGGGCTGTGACCATTTGTTCTCGCTTTTCTTACAGAAGAGAAAGATTTCAAAACATTTTGCATATTGCAATGAGCTTTTATTTTTTAAGAAAAATACAGTTCATAGGAGGAATTAAGTAATGCAGTGCAAGTGGTGGCTATGTAATTAAACCTATTTTTTTAGTGGTTAATAAGCATCTTTTACTGCACACCAAATTAAAACAAAACTGACATAAACTAGACAGATAAGAAAAAGCCCCAGAACTAATGAAGGAAAAATAACAAATAAATCTTACATTCACTGTCTGTTTTACTCTCCATATCTGAAGCTTTGCCCAGCCTCTGAAATTGTCTGACTTTTACCTTGCTTAGTGTGTAAATGGGGTTAGTTTGCAGTTGTCACATATGCAATTGCAAGCCATACTGGCATGCTGTGAATGGTATTATGGGGGTTTTGACTGCCTTGATAATAAGTGGGTTTGAAATCAACTTATCACTTTATTCATACAAGTTGATATTTTTCATTTCAGCTTTCCACCTTAAGCTGAATTTGGAGGGGGAATAATGGATACAATTGTTCAGTTGTTTCTAGGAATGTGGTTTGGAACAGATACTCTTCTTTCATGTTAAAAAGTATATTCAATGAGAATTTGACCCCACGTTTTGGTGCAAAAATTATCCTAAGGTGTCAAGAATGCATTATTTACTGCCTTTTTAAAAATACCCGAATTTGCACAAGCTATGGATAATTGAAAGTCTCATTTCACAAGCACTGCTACAAAGGGCTGAAGAGATCAAGAAATATATTTACTTTCATTTACTAACTGGCACACTCCCCTCTAGAGCATAGAAACTGGCTCTTCTCTTTTGTTTTTCTCCATCTTTAGCTACTGGGCACACAACAGAGAAATGCTAACAAAGAATGGATCCTGCATCCTTCCCTTGCTTTGATGGATTGTTAGGTGAAGTGGTAGAGAGCTGTCCCAGGCAAAGGTTGTTGCAGTTAAATACAAAAATATTTTTTTTCTTTCAGTATGTATGTTAAAATACATGTTAAAAAAAACCCAAAACCAACAAACCACCTAACCAAAAAAAACCCACCCCAAAACACAAAAAAAACACCGAAAACCAAAGACGTCATACAAAAGCCCAATGGCAAACCCTAATGGTTTCAACTTCTAACTGTTAAAGCCCTAAACCCCGCTGCTTTCCATCTTGGGTACACATCATATGCCTCTTTCTTTTAATAATGTATTTTTTGCTGGGCTTACTGTGACTGCTTTATATCCAGATTTCCTTTACACATAGATTCAGTAAGTTAATCTTGGTTTTAGACTAGAAAATAACGTATTAAGGTCCATGTGTTATTTTATTGTTAGCACTAGATAATATAATTATACAACATAAGGTCAAACCAACAACCTTTACTTCTGTTTTGAAATTTATTAGACATGAACTTAAGGTGTGTGTACAAAACCCCTATGCTTTTCTTACAATGGACTAGATGAAGGGAAGTAAATTACTCTTGATAACTTCAACTATATTTGCAAGTAAGTTGTATTTAAGTGAGAAGAGTGTGACTTAGAACCTCAAATGCAATGGTAGCAAACCTGACCACAGGCCCAGTACTTCATTTTTAAAATATAGAAAACTTATTTTCCCATTGTGTCTTCTGCTTATTAGCAAAACATGTAAATTTTATCTGTTTTAAATTTGACATGTATACTGAATTGATGGCAGCACATTAGTAATTGCAAATGTTTCATCCAGTTTTCTTATATCAAAAAAATACTACCATTGCTGACTTCAGAGAAGACATTAATTACCTGGTGGTATGTTTTCTGGAGTTTTCTTGTGATATGAAACAATAAAAGGTGAAAAGAAACAACGCTACACCTCAGAGATTTATTTTTTTAAATTATTTTCACACAGTGTTAGCTTATTCAGAAAGACAAGAATGGTAGGAATTCAACATTTTTACCATCCTTAGTAGACTTTTACACTGAACTGAATAATAGTTCCAGTTCATCAAAGTGCTATGTTGGAACAACATATGGATTTGGGCTGATTAAAATGGTGTGTTGTATAATTAAAAATATCCATAAAGCCAGTGCACTGTGCAATACTTCACCCAGAGTTTATTAGTCTGAAATGACTGCCAAGCCCATGCTCTAAGCAAAGCTCACCACTTAGCAGCCACTTCTTTTGTAGTCATCTGAAGCTGTGTTGAGCTAGTTCCAACGAAGCCCCATGAGTGTGACTAGAGGACACGGGTTTTCCCTTCTCATATTCCCTTGAAGTCTAGTTTGTTGTTTTAACACAACTAGTGTTTGCAATCATGTGCTGGGGGCATTTGGGGTGTTCTTTAGCTCCACTTTTGTTTACATCAAGAGAGGAAGAGGGGAAAATCTTATGTTTTGCTTTTCACTGATGTGAAAATGAAGGGTTTTTGTCTGTTGAAAATGAAATGTTTCACTGCAAAGGGATAGTGAGGCAGGCTTGAAGGAGATCAATCAGGTAAATTGAATGCCCTGAAAGTGATACATGCTTGTTAGCAGAAGGGAGTTTTGACATCATAGTTTTCTATTGCAATGACTAAATTGCCACCATTTGGGTCTCTTAATCTTGTTTTGACACTGATCTCATGTTTTGGTTTCATATAATAGGGACAGCACCTGTCCATGTGGCCTTCTACTCTGCACCTGCAGACTCAAAATATAAAGTTTCTTTTGTTGTGTATTACATTTATAACACTTTCAGACTACATGGATGCATATATACATATATCAATACAAGGCTTGCCAGAGAAAGTGATTTCTTGGAGAAGATGACTCTGCACTTTCAAAAATTATCAGCTACAGCAAAGAGCCATCTGATGACAGTGAAAGTAAACTTCAATGCCTCTGTTCTAGTTTCTCTGCTTGTCTACATCTGAAGAGGTTAATATCAATTACAGTCAAATCCTACATGCAGAGGTTTATGACAGCAATGGGCGGGTTTGGGGTACACTGTAGGGTACACTGACTTTGCAACAGCAGTGGGAATGGCCCTAATACCATATGGACATGTTTGTTCTCAACTAATCAGGAGGAATAATTGAAATGTTTCAACTAAAAAGGTAGTGCTGATAGTATTGTGATTACAAATTCATTAGACTAAATCAAGACCATTTAAGACCTACCGTAGGATGCGCAATACTTTAACAGGGGAGAGATAGGAGAGGAAAAGATGGGAAAAAACAGAGCCCTAATCGTTTTTGAATGAGGAACTGAGGCATGGTGAGAATATACAAGTTTTCCAAATCACACCAGAAATAGATGAAAGAATAGCTAGGGATTGTTACTATTCTGAAATTTCCATTTTAAACTTTGTGAACTATGTAAAAAAATACAGAACACTGATCAGGAGCTGATTTCTCATTACACATACAATTTCCTCTGGGATGATGGTGAGATCAGTGACGAATCACAGTAATTGTGATGACAAGCAGCCTAAGAGACTACGGCTTGAAATAATGACTTATCTTTTAGCCTAAAAACAATAAATATGCATCCTGAATATTCCTAGAAAGAAAGTCTGCTATATTTCATAACCACTACCCTTCTTTCAAGGGATCTGGTGAAACATAGCCCAGCACAGAGAAAATTCCTAGACACTTAAGAGCATGTATATTGGCATCTGATTACTAATTTATGCAAATATTCCTGATTAGATATTCAAGCACTGACAACAGAATACTTTATATGTATTCTTTATCAGCTGCAAACTTGTAGAATCAAATAAGAGACTAATAATGCACATCATGTTAGCCTTTATTTAGGCTCATTTGATAGCTGTTGTGCCTCAAACAGCAATTCTGCATGGCTACAGGTATGCGATGTGCCCCTTTCTGTATTGGAACTACTAAGATCTGTGTACATCTTTGTATATCTCAAGGAGACAGAGACCTCATCTCCTTCTTTAATTCTGTTTATCACTTGGCATTCCCAGTTAACAGGATGAAACTGAGCTACTAACCCAGTGGATCAGTCTAGAGTATCTTCCTGCTAGACCATAGTCTATTCCTGCAGGACTTCAGCAGCTACCCAGAGTGTCTAGCGTATGGACAGAGAACAAATGAAGGAACAGACCCTACTGGGAGAAGGCAGGAGGGAAAGACCTTAAGATACATGCTTAGTTTTTTTCTCAGTCAAAAGTCTGGGGATGGGATTAATTCTCAGTTTGTTTTTTTACAGTTTAGGACTAGGATTCAGTTACCTGGAAACTTGCATCTACAAGGAGCTAGTTGTCCAGTCTTCTGTTACAGCTAATAGACTTCTAGCTAAGGTAACGAGTTCACTACAGAGAGAGAAAAGGGGTTAAGTGGGGAGAAGAAGACTCATGTCACCTTCAGATAGACCCATACAATAAATGTGATTAATCAAACTACAAACTGCATTGATTAGATCTCTGCTCATTACAATTGAATTTCAGACCCCTAAAATTGTTACAAATTTAATCCCTGCTCACCCTGTTTGGATAAAACCTTTAAAAATTGATAGAATGAAAAAAAAATGGACTCTGAATAAAAATATTTTTGTATTTCCATTCCTTTATGGAGCACTGTTACTTTCTCTCCATGCTTCCTCTACAAAATTTATTTAAGAGTGTACTTCAGAATGTTTCATTCTCTTTTCTATCCCAGTTGGTATGCAGAAAACATTTAATGTGCTCAAAAACAATCCCTTTCCTTAAAACATCTTTAAACTTCAAGTATTAACTTTCATTCTTCCACCACTAAGAGCTAGGACTGGCTCTGGAAAACCTTCTATTGATTCACAAATCATTATTAAAAGACTGTTTCCTAT